>JAFREE010000264.1:0-21075 GCA_019400425.1 Hymenochaete sp. R1
TTTTTGCCAAAGTCGATCAGCAACTGGATTTTATTGGAATCACAATGAGTCTAGACCCATGAACAATCCGAGGTAGCCGAAGAGTAAGCACAGGAGGAGTTCATTTTTAATACGCTGGTCGTACAAATTCAAGTTGTCGTCTGCGCCGCTCTTGAGGAACGAGCTTGATCAACTTATGGGCATCTGTATATTATTAGTTACTGAATTGCCTCCCATGACAAAAATAAAATAAAAATATATCCAGCCAATACGTAATACTTTGTCGGGAATGATTTTCAACTTGATGGAAGGTCGCTGGCGAGGTGTCCAAGTTGAATATCGTAATAAATTTTTTAGAACTTATCTGTTAGTGATTATTCGCAGTACTTACTCTTCGGCACAAAACCAATATTGGGTGACTCGTCGATGAATAAAGAATAGTAAAAGAGAAAACTGCTGGACTTCAATGAAGGGAGTAGCTTGCCAGTAGGTTTGAGTTTTCGTACTGTTTCTTTTCCGTGATCGACACGCGACCCTCGGCTATTTAACTCTCATTCCGAGTCAAGAGACACCTTGACTACTCTTCTCGAGCTCGCGATGTCGACCGACTTACCGCCAACCGTCGACATATACTATGATATAGCAATTGCGTTGCCCTTCAATGGGCTCCGGCGGCGTTATAGCCTGGTGATGATATGCGTACTTTTAGAAGAAGTATGGCTTCCTCAGAACGAATGCAAGGCTGACAGAGCGGCGGCGGCTTGCTAATCTGGCAGTTAGTGCAAGTATGGCGTGCTTCAGACGACTTCACCCACTCAATACAAGATTTTTTTACTTGTACTACTGGAAAAGAACGAATCAAAATCCACTCTCCTTCCGTCCGCATATAACTAGCCTTTCCACCCCATATACTCCTTCGTAAACCTTGCTACCAGCACAATGGCAAACTCTCCTCACGGTGGTGTCTTGAAGGTGTGCTCTTCTTCACTTTCGTAATCGTTTAGGTCTATTTATGCTTTCGATATAGGATCTCATTGCCCGTGATGACCATATCAGCTCGCAGCTTTCTGTCGAGGCACAATCGTTGAACGACCTAGTACTCTCGGAGGTTCGTTTCTTTGGAATAGTTGTCCTATTTCATCCAGCGTGATGACTTTTGCAGAGGCAATTGTGTGACCTAGAGTTAATCATGAATGGCGGATTCAGTCCGTTAGAAGGATTTATGAATGAAGCAGATTATAACTCGTGTGTCTCCAATTCGACTTCGAGCCGCTGCACAAGTCTGATCGGCTTCTCGTAGAGCGGTTGAGACCATGCGTATAGCTGATGGAACTCTATTCCCCATCCCAATAACGCTCGATGTTTCTCGAGAACAGATTTCTCGATTAGAAATAAAGCCTGGAGCGAGGCTCGCCCTTCGCGATCCCCGAGACGATGAGGCCTTGGCTATTTTAACAGGCAATTCATCATCTTTTTGCCTGCTCTACCAGAACCTGCTGACACTCATATTGCAGTTGAAGATACGTATCGGCCTGATCTTGCGAAAGAAGCTCTAAATGTCTTGGGCGCGGATGACTCTGCCCATCCATCTGTGGCATACCTTCATAGTCGGGTCAAAGAATTCTATCTCGGAGGCAAAGTGCAAGCTATCAAAGCTCCAACCCACTTTGACTATGTTGCACTCCGGTGTAAGTGCCCAATATCAATGGCCTGGAAAGTGACTTACTTTAATCTGCAGACACTCCCGCGGAACTTCGCTCTCATTTCAGAAAGCTCGCCTGGCGAAAAGTCGTTGCTTTCCAAACCCGTAATCCGATGCATCGAGCACACCGTGAACTTACTGTCCGCGCTGCACGCCAACGTCAAGCAAACATTCTCATTCACCCTGTCGTTGGACTTACGAAGCCTGGTGATGTGGATCATTACACCCGCGTACGTGTATATGAGGCACTCATGCCCAAATATCCTAACGGTATGGCGCATCTTGCTTTACTCCCTCTTGCGATGCGCATGGCGGGACCTCGCGAAGCAGTCTGGCACGCCATTATCCGAAAAAACTACGGTGCGACGCATTTCATCGTTGGCCGCGATCACGCTGGTCCTGGGAAGAACAGTAATGGAAGAGACTTTTATGGGCCGTACGATGCCCAAGAACTTGTGACCAAATATCATGAAGAGTTGGCCATTGAGATGGTGCCGTTCCAGATGATGACTTATTTGCCATCCACGGACGAGTACCAGCCAATTGACGAGGTGCCGAAGGGTGTACAGACACTTGATATATCTGGTACTGAGCTACGAAGACGGTTGAGGACAGGGGCAGTTATTCCGGACTGGTTCAGCTATGAGTGAGTCCAATTAATGTACCCACCTTATAGAGTTTTCTGTTTGTCGTTCTCATAACAAAAACAGTACCGTTGTCAAGACACTCCGAGAGAGCTACCCTTCGCGAAACAAGCAAGGCTTCGTTCTCTTTCTAACAGGTCTGCACAACTCTGGTGGCGATAGAATAGCGAAAGCACTGCAAGTAACCTTGAACCAGCAAGGCGGACGCAGTGTATCGCTGTTGCTAGGCGAGACAGTTCGTTCAGAGCTTTCATCTGGTACGCCGCTCATGTCAAGAAAGGGGTTTAATATTGATCAATTCAATCGAATTTCAATTGCAGAACTCGGTTTCTCACGAGAAGATCGTTACAAAAATCTCCAGAGAATAGCGTTTGTATCGGCCGAGCTCGCCCGCGCGGGCGCGGCTGTGATCACATCTTCTATTGCACCCCACGAACACGCGCGGGACGCTGCTCAAGATCACATCCTGCAGGCGGCGGGGTCAGGGGCAAACTTATTCACTATCTATGTCGCAACACCGCTGGAACACTGCGAAGCGACCGATAGGAAGGGCCGGTACGCTGCTGCACGACGAGGCGAGATCAAAGGATTCACGGGGGTTGACGATGTGTATGAAGCTCCGACACGGCCAGACCTCACGGTCGACGTCACGAAGCAGAGCGTGCCTGAGATTGTGCACAGTGAGTCTGGGGCTTGTCGGCTATTTTATGATCACTGACGAGGACGTTTATTTCACAGGTATCATCTTGCTCTTGGAAACTCAGTCGTTATTGTGAATGGTGCATTCGTACGGTGGATACTTGGGGGTGGGGGAGGCGCGTGGATGTTCTTGTATTGTAGCCTAAGAGGTCGCCGTGCTAGAAGCCTTTGCGTTTTCATGTTTTGTATTGTTGACATGAAAGAACTACCAAAGAGATAGCCTAAAAAGGAAGGAGAGTCTTAGTCACAAAAGGAACTGATCGACGCCCGCGCGTTTGTAGAGTCACGCGTTACTGTTGTGTGACGAAAAGCCGAAAAGCAGGACAGAATCGCAGGTCGCCAGTGCTTTGGCCTCTCCCTAGTTCTTCCTTTCCCTCCTTATTTTCTTCGCCGTCATCGACGTCGGCTCCTTTCTTTTCATGT
Organism: Hymenochaete sp. R1; assembly: GCA_019400425.1. Classification (NCBI taxonomy): domain Eukaryota; kingdom Fungi; phylum Basidiomycota; class Agaricomycetes; order Hymenochaetales; family Hymenochaetaceae; genus Hymenochaete; species Hymenochaete sp. R1. The sequence continues at coordinate 3,448 of JAFREE010000264.1, forward strand.
CTGCATCGACCGCACAACCTCCAAAGGAAGTGAGAGCAAACAAACTCCACCCATTTTCCAAAGACACCACGCGCAAACAGACGACGAAGGGTAAACAAGAAGCAAACGGACAACAGGTGGGGGGCTCTGTTTCTAGTGCTGCAATGAATTCGGGTGCAGTCACGAATGTGAACATAGCGCCTTCAGCTGACTCAACTGGTGAGTGGTGGTGGTGTTTCAAGCCCGGCAAAACGGATCGGTAGAATGCTCACTTGACGGCACACGTTGTTTTGTAGGCGCCGGCGCATGGCAGGAAGCTCCTTCGGGTACCTCTGCGAGCAAAATTCAACAAACTTCGTCTACCCGTGAAGGCGAGAGTGGTCATTCTCATTCCGCGGAGCAGTCTTCAAGTGGGGGCGATACCCAGAAAGAGAAAGCGTCTCTTTTGACGGCGCAGACGCAGACAGGCACAGCGAATACTAAGCATCGTCGCAACAAAACGTCCGACACCGCTCACTCAGCCATTTCTGAAGAAAAAAGCGGGACCAAGATGAAAAGCCGACGCTCTACGCAAGGGAAGAAAGTATCAATCTGGAAGAAATTGGTTTATGCTCTCAAGTGTCAGAACCCACACGATGTCGAGATTGACGAGGGTGTGAAGAAGGCCCCTGAGCAACCCAAGCCTGCACCGACACCTGCAGGATTAGCCAAAGAAGCACCTATCTCTGAAAAGCCGTCTGAAGAAGCGCAGGCGACCCCCAAAGAGCCGCTTGTAGTGGCGATTCCCCCAGCCCCGAATGCTGAACCTCAGACCCAGCCTCCCTCTGCAGAGGCAGAGACCGTTCCCGTTACCCCTGCACCTGAACTTGCGCCTGCCGAAAGCAGCGAGCCATCTGTCGTCGTCCCGCCCTCACCAACAACACATGTTTTGCCCGTGGATGAGACACTCAATTTGACATCAGGTGCCGTCGTTCCCCCTGGATCGACCGGTCAGACGCAAGGCGAGGAGTCTGAGGAGTCGAGTATAGAGGAAGAAGACCATCGTGCGGAAGAGGAGGATGAAGAGGAAAGATTGATCCTAAACGGCGGTGCCGGGATACCAAAAGGGCCTGATGGTGTTCCCCGCCCCCTCCTGCCACCCCTCACCCCCCAACACGCTGGTCGTAAATGCTTAGTATTAGATTTGGATGAGACTCTCGTACACAGCAGCTTCAAAGTGAGTGATGGTTGCACGTATAGGAGTGTGTGAATTCTCTTTACTGACTCCGCTTTTATTAGTCAATACAACACGCGGATTATGTCGTTCCCGTAGAGATCGAGTACCACTGGCATAACGTCTATGTCATCAAACGTCCAGGTGTCGATAGCTTTTTGAAGAAGATGGGAGAAATCTATGAAATCGTCGTGTTCACGGCCAGTCTGAGCAAGGTGGGTTTTCCCAGTTGCTTCATTTTTAGGCACTCAATTATCTCTACGCTTAGTATGCGGATCCCGTACTGGATAAACTCGACATCCACAACGTAGTTACGCACAGACTTTTCCGTGAGAGTTGCTATAACCACCGGGGTAACTACGTGAAGGTAAATCATTCTTTCTTCCTTGAAAGATCGTCAACTCATCATCTTGATAGGATTTATCGCAGCTCGGGAGGCCGATTGAGGATACGATCATCCTCGATAACTCGCCTGCATCGTATATTTTTCACCCTAACAACGCCGTACCAGTATCGTCGTGGTTCAACGATCCGCACGATACTGAGCTGACGGATCTCTGCCCATTCCTGGCGGATCTCGCGACCGTAGACGATGTTCGAGGCGTACTAGATGGAGGATTATGATTCAATAAGGACTCACCTACAACGATGGTTTCGGTTCTGTTATCTCCCTAAGCTTCATCACTATCCGGTACATACACTTCCTCGCGCCACCTATTCGCCAGCAAGCTGTTAGCCCTATACCCGCAATTCTCCCTAGTTTCTTTCGCTCTCCAAATTCGCAATAATCTCCGGGTTGTTTTCTACCTATCTCGCTATATTCTCATGTGCAGATGTCCAAGGTACCTCATTGCTTTCTCCCACACACCCCACATCCTTTTTTCATTCGTTTTCTTTCTCTCTTTTGTCTCCTTGAATTCAGATCGCAACCTCTTTCGTTTCAGAGACCATCGGCGGAATATTTGTCTATACACGCCTTGCCACCTTCCTTCTTCGTATTTAGATTCGCTTCCCTCCCTTTATCTCCATTCATTTCACATCCTCGCAGCCTCCCTTTCTTTTTTCTTTCCCTTTTTCTTCCATCGCCTCTGCGCTCACAATCACATTCTTCCGCACTCCTTGCACACCGCACACTGCACACTCCTCATCGGATACCATTTCACAATCGCTGCATTGATTCCTTTTTGACTCTCCTTTCTCTCTTTTTTTGCAAGTACTATGCACACGACGAACCACCGAATCACCATCCTCCGCGTCCTTACGAATGTGATGAAAAACGTTTATCTGCCATTCCGCCTAGCTTTGTTTCTCTTTCTGTCTTTCCCTCGTCTCCTTCGCGATTCCCTATCTTTGTCATTTCCTTTTTCTTTATGTTTCTCGTCTTTTTTTATTAGTTCTAACGGTACTTGTGGGACACTAAATTGGTATATTAAATTTATGGTCTCTCACTCGCCATTCACTCGTCTGAGCTCGATGACATCGATAAGTATCCGTAATTCAGCATCTGAAAATGGATTCACGGAATGTCGGAGCACAACCTTTTCTCCGGTTGAGTAATACGACACATAAATTCGAAACGAACAGGAGTTGAAGGCCAATTGGATTTTCTACGATAGGCACAAGATGATAGTAAATAGGTAAGGGGACTTCTTTTTTCTCAGTTTATACATCAGTTAGGGAGATAGAACAAATTGAAAGTAAGCTGCAAGGGGGTCTACTCCACTCATGAAGGACGATAGAGCAACGAAAACCTGACCACACCCTACCACCTTCAGAATGAGAAAGAAACCTTTACAAAGGAACAAGAAGCATGAAAATAAACCACCACGAATGAATTAAAAAAAACACCAGGACTGTAACACCCGCATTCACCAATAGCTCCTCCTTGACCGGATCCCGTCTACTCGCACCCTACTATTCGGATGACCCGGACGGCACCGAGAAAGGCGTCGATATGATTGGCTCTTCGTCTTCAAACGGCCTGAACGACGACGGCTTGCCCTTCTTGTCCGTTCCGGCTCCAGCCCCTGCCTCAACCCCGATCGCACCGAGCCCAAATCTCCTCACGTCCCATGCATGTGAGACAGCGTCATGATGCGTAGAAGGAGAGGCCATCGCAGTGCCGAATGTCGCTGTTGTAGAAGTCGATGCAATGGGCTGCGAAGAAGACGGCTGCGGAGACGCAGGGAGACTTGATAGATGGTCAAGGCGGTCAAGACTCGAGTTTGCTGTGCTACCCAAAGCGAGGCTGAACTGTTCTCGCTCGAGAGGCGTCGGCTCGAATGCTCGGGAACCGAACCATGAGGACCCGAGTCCGAAGAACGTGTTCGTTGGACGGGTGGGAACAGCGGACTGTGCGAGAGGAAGGCTGGACTTGCTGACCGAAACCGTAGCTTGCAAAGGTGATTCCACAACGGAATTATCCGGTGTGGAAACGGATAGTGATGATGGAGTCGAAGATGAACCTGAATTCGATGGGGTTGTGCCATGTCCACGGGAACGATGAAGGAAGGCTGAGAACGAGCGTTCCTTCTCCTTTGACAAACTGAATTCCTTTGCGTCTGGGTTCAACCCTTTTCTTTCTGCACGCACCTTCTCGTCTCGTTCTTTGTGCGTTGTGAACCACCCTGTCCGGCGAGCGAAGGTATGATGGGGGCTCTGGGCCTTCGCAGGCGTTGATTCGCTGAAAGCGGCAAATGCTGGATCCATAGCATGCATCGAACCCGCGGAATGACGAGATCCAACTGAGTTCATACGTTCGCGCGCAACGTGATCCGTGGTATCCTCAAATACGTCGACATCTCTTGCTGACGCGGCAGGCGACACTGGCATGGTCTGCGAGCCCGTCGGGAAGGGATTAAGGTGACTAATATCACAGTTGGAGTGGCTCCTATGGTTGATCCAGTTGCGATCCAGAATCGTGTCATCTTCGGACCGGAACGAGCGGGATATGTTCATGCCCATTGAAGTAATCGGCGAAGAAGGGGAAGAGTTGTTACTGGGGATACCAAGAGATTCATATAAACTGCTTGGAAGGAGACGCTCGCCTGTGGGCGACAGCAGCCCGGGCGAGGCCAGGTCTGAACCAAAGGGCGCAAACGTCGGCGTTTGGAAATCAGAGGTGGTATGTATTCCACGACGGTCAGATTCGAAGGAATGCTGACCGACGTTGATAGCTGCCGACGGGGGACTGGTCTGCAAGGGAGAAACCAAAACGCTGGGCGATACATCGTTGGGGATCACTGTCGTGGGTGACACAAGGCGCACTTCCTTATGATTATTAAGAACATCATGTCCGGTATGTCTCGTGAGAATGTGTAGTGGCGGATGGCTTCTACCAATGGAACTGTTGGAATGAGCCTCCCCACCCAAAAGCGGATCCGTAGCCCTCTGAGAAGCAGATGCAGCACTTAATCTTTTCCGTTCCTTTGCAGCTTCGTTCGCGTGTTGCAATCTTTTCTCTGCTTCTGCGATACTCTCCTCCATTTCCCTTGCTCTCAACGAGAGTCGCGATATTTCATCCTCAACTTGACGAACTTCGCTCTTCTTTTCTGTTACTTGTTGCCCAACTTCGTCAGCCAATGCCCCAGTCTCTACACCTGATGCAACGATTGCAGCGCCTTGAGCTTCCATCTGAGCTTGTAGGTCATTGATCTCGCGCTCAAAACGTTGCGTTCGAGTCTCGATAGCGTCGCGATCAGAACGAGCAGATTTCAGGCGCTTCTCAGCGTCTCGACGCGATGCTTCGGCGGTCCGCTTCTGATCCTCGAGTGACTTCAGGAGCGACTTCAATTCATTTTTCGACGCATCGTCTTGGCGCTTCCGCTCCCTCTGCTTCTCAAGCTCGTCTTCTAGTGCGGGACGAGCCGAAGAAGGAAGAGAATGGAAATCAGCTAATTGCTGACTGAGCTCTGACAAGGCAGTTTGTGAAGCTGTAATTTGACGAAAGATCTCAACGATGACGGGCGAAGTACCAAACACAGATGAAGGTGAGCGAGAAGGCGATCGCGATGGTGATGTTGTGATCACTGGTGGTACAGGTAAACTTATCGAATTGATAGACCGAGGTTCTTGCGTGGAAGGGTGCACGATGGATGGCTGAATCAGTGACGATGGAACACTCGAAGCGGTAAAGGAACTGCTAAGATTGTGAGAATGCCCGTTCATCGATTTATCGGCTGTTGCACCTTGAGGACTCCTTTTCGAGTGAAGTGGCAAGGAGACTGTTTTTGGTAACGGCGGCGGCGTCTGGCTCCGGCGACTTAGAGCAGACCCATTTTGAGATGTAAACCGGTCCCGGGAACGTAGCTTCGGCGCCACTCTTCTGTTGCTAGAGACATTGGCATTGTCACTTGTCGAGAGCGCCGGACCTGAACAAAGCGAGCGTTTGTAGTAAGTGAGAAAGAGAGAAAGCATTGTGTAGAAACCCTTGTCAACACGCACGGTTCAAGCTATCTGATCGATCAAGTGCCTTCACTTCGAGAACGCCTGTCGCGGCACCGTCCGTCTCATCTCTAGCAATAAATCCAGATTCTCTCCAGAAACCATCGAGGTTCACAGCCCAAAACCACATGCCAAACGCACCGACGAACCACGAGTCCCACATCAATGTAGAAGATTCATGTACGTTATCATCGTCGGTGGTGAAGGAGACGCCATCACCATCATCCTGGCTTTTATCCTGCCTTGATTGCTTTGAGGAAGTAGGGATGACTGCAGCGATGGATAGAACGCCGAAAGACCGAAACATATGCTTTGGAGTGCGCAAGGACACGGACGCGCGATTTGCGAAAGCAAACGGGGGCGAAGCATAGGTCACGGATCGATGTTTGTGAGAGTTGCTTAGACCCCGCCGTAGAAGAGCATCCGACCGGAGAGCGGTACTCGCAGCTTCCAACTCGTCCTCCTGTGCATCGGCATCGGCATCATCGAGTTTACTAAGATGGTGGCGAAAGGCTTGCTCTGTGAGGAATGCTCGGAAGGACGTCTCAGACGGGTTTGTCAGATATGCTATAGAATTTAACAATTTGTTCAGCAATGATATCCAACGTCGCATAAAGAGCCAAACAAATTAGATGATGGATGAAGAGGGCATACCGAGTACGAGAACAACAAAGAAGACCGCGATTGAAATCAACAATGACCTGAGTTGGAAAGACGCAAAGAGCGAGAAGAGCGAGGAAGGCTCGAGGGGTCTGATACCAGAGACGATGGCGAGCGTGCCGAAAGTGAAGCTCATGAGGAGGAATGGGAGGGCAGTCTGAGCGCCGAGGTTGGCGGATATAGGGGAGGGGGACGGCGGGGTCTTGGGAGATGAGCGGGGGTTTAGCGACGTCGTGGTCGAGGACGGAGACGAAGCCGCAAAGGATATCGTCGGATGGATGTAGAGTGAGTTTGAGCAATATGCATCGGCGCCGCCGAGTGTGGACGACGCCTAGGATGCCGACGAGGAGAGGGAAGTAAACGACGAGACGAGCTCGTGCTCGTTGATTCGAGCAGAGAGAGTTAGAGATGATGAGATGGACGTAAGAGAGAGACTCTAGTCAAATTGTCGAGCTCTTTGCTGACAAATCCTACTATAACGTAATCAGCATAAAATATTTGTTTTCCGGTTTTTTCTTCTTTCTTTTTTAAAGTACACTACCAGCGATCTCGACAAGTTCTTAATCAATTTGAACTTAACTCCATATGTCGATTCGTGTGTGCTCTGAAGGACGCGTGTGCTGTGTGCATCAGATGAGCCATTTCTGGATCAGCTGTGCGCTCTTTCGCTCTTGATGAGATGATAACCATCTCATGTTTCTTAACGGTCATCGGATCCGTTCCCTCCGACGCACACGCTGAAACAACACCCACTCTCACGACCGGGACCGATGAGAGTACATCAATCTGCTTATTCAGTTCAAATGGGCAATCCGGGTATACGCCGGAGTTCATCCTCACGACGTGAGAGGTGTACATGCTGCACATCCAATTGAATGCGATAAGATAACATCATGACTATGAGCGAAATATAATATAACTAAAGATATACACTGAAAACCATCGAGAGCCTTCACGATAAAGACGAATAACTCTGCTTCAGCTCTGTTAGCTCCTCATACAGTTCATTATGTTTCTTCCTCAATTGCTTCAGTTCCTCTGGACTCATTAACTCCCTCTCTGCATCTGCGTCCATGTCCCCGCTGCTGTCAGAAGACTCCTCGTCCACTCGCCGCAACGCCGCATTGAACTTGTTCTTCTGCATGACGAGCTTCTGGAAGACGATCATGTACTCGTTGTACGTATTTCCATACCTCAGGCGCATCTGCTCCGCTTTCGAAAGCGGTGCCATCGATTTCTCCTTCTTCTCTTTTTTGGGACGTTTTACAAGCGGGGGTACGGGAGGTAGCGCAGGAGCTGAGGAGGTAGGAGCAGAGCCCGTGGCTGACGATGAGAGCTGCTGACTCTGAGGCGGACGGGGTGCACTCGTCTGAGTAATCTTCTTTGTCATTTTCGGAATCTTAGCTTTGGGTTTCGGTGGTGGAAGATCCTCTTCTTCCTCGTCAGACGTCGACGTGAACTCCGCAGACTTCATGCGCCGTTCCATAGCTTCAGTGCTCAATGAACGGGAAGTCGCCTTTGTTTCCTTCTTCATCTTTGATGCGGCATGCGAAGTGTCAGGCGCCATCTTCCGTTCCAACACCACTTTCGGTTTCGTAGTAGGCGGCGGTAGTAACGGTGATGCCTCTTTCTTGATCTTCTTTGGCGGAGTCGAATCCCTGGTCGAATTGGCCTTCCCCATTGACTTCATCGTCATACTTTCACGATTGCGCTTAGTTTCCGTCGTCCTCGATCCAGAAGCAGTCATGGAAGTCGTTGTCATTGGAACGTTCTTTCGAGACAGGTTGGACTCATGTCCCCACTCTGACGAGTCATCGGACGAGTCTGGTTGCTTTCGCTTTTTGCTCGCCTTCGGGAGTGGTTTGAGCTCCCTCGCCTTCAAATTCTCGCGCGACCTTACCGCTTCTTCTTCTGCTTCCCTCCTGATCCTCTCCTTCAGCTTGGACGTCTCGGTACCAGCACCAGGCCGACGTATAGTTTCCTGGCCTCTCTGACTCTCCCTATCAGACTCTCTTTTGATAGATCGAGTGCCTTCCCTGTCTGACTCCCGATTTTTCTCCAGATCTCGAGCTTGGCTTGGTCTAGACATTTGACCAGAGTTCATAGATACGGGGCTTGCACGAGAGCTATGGTCATGCCTAATTGTGAGAGTGTCCCTTGTGTGCGGCCGTTGATGACGGTCGAGGTGTTCGGTAGGTGGGATAGGAGGGGCGGCTCGAGCGCGATCACTTGGGTCTGGCATGAGTCGCTTCGCAGCCCTCGCACCTACCAAGTCATTGCGCTGTGGTGGGACATTGGATGATGAGACTGGAATTGAAAACGGAGGTGCGCGAGGAGGTGGCATTGACGTAGGTGGGTGGTTTGGACGCATGTCAGCGTGACGGGATACAGACGGCCGAGGGGGTGTCTGGGATGCAGAAAGCTCGCCCTCTTCCTTCTCAGAGTCTGTGATGTAGTCCTTAGATTTGTACTTTCCTGAAGACGACCCATTCTTCGACGGCTGGATCGTGTTCGAAGCCTGAGATGAGAACGTGGTTGAAGGACCAGCGCGTGAATGCGCGCCGACCTCCGACTTCACTCTCACGTCTAAGTCCTTTGCTTTCGTTTCCTTCGCCTTCGCCTTGGCTTTCGCCGCAAGGCTAGAAGTTCCATTCGTGGATTTCCCTGCTGAAGCACCATTCGCATGACCTGCATGGCTACCACCGTCACGGAACTTGACATGCTCCCATGCTGGGTCGCTTTCAGGTATTTTGAGTGTAAACAGCAAAGAGCGGGCCGAGCGGGCGACCTTCGTCCGCACGTTATCAGTATATTCTTGATATTGATATGGCCGGACTTCAAGCCACGTCTGTGGCTTCAGTTGCCATTTGATTTCTTGAGGGCTAAGAGATGAATTTCGAGGTTGCCGCTCTTGCTCGGCGACCTGTTAAGAATATCGATCAGAGACGGTAAAGCAGAATCGAAGGACCTCACACACTTCGTGAATCAATTCTCTAATCTTAGTTCGAGTGTCCTGATCCGCTTCAACTCCACCAACCCTCTTCACCACATCTTGCATTGGAGCCGAGCCTAGTGCCAGGTCGTGTACCAGCCGCTGTCGAAGGTGAGCTTCTACGTCCTTCGGTAGGCTCACTGTCGGCACTGAAGGAGAGGGCGTCAATGGCTGAGGAGTTGATACGGCATAGCTTTTGACAATTGTGGGAGTCGACTTTGTAGCTTGCGTAGTCTTAGCAGCAGGTACCTTTTTCTTGGCCGTAGCGAGCTTCTGAGGCGCCGGTGACGCGGCAGCAGGGGTGGGAGGTTCGTCGAGCATAATCATCTTCCCCTCTGTTTTATGCTTTGCAACTACGGTAGTTTTGTCGTGTACGCGTTGGGTGAGCTTATCTGAGAGGAATTGGTCGACAGTGAGCTTGCCAACTAAATTGGCGCTAAGCTTGAGAGGTGGATTAGGCCGTGCCGGCATGGTCGTGCGAATGAAGAGCTCTTGGTTTTCCTTTTCTTTATCATAACGCATCGGAAAGAGTTTGTCTTGAATAAAAAATCCCTAGGATAACAAAGTTATAGCCACACGGCACGTAACATAATGTAAGAAAGCTCACAGGTTTGTCTCCAAACTGAAAGTCTAGACTATCTGAGGGCTGCAGATTCTGTAAGGCATCTAGTGTATCCTTCGTCATACGAACAAGCATGGCAACTTTTGGTTTCGTTGTGACACCCTCGCCAGGGCGGGAGTGCCCTTGTAGTGATATTGAAGAGTTGGGAGGCAGCGGCATGGTTATGGGTTAAGCGTGGGCTAGAAACTCGCCGAGTGCGGTCGAGGGGCGACTCTGCCTAGCAGGACAGCGAGCAGAGGACAACGATTATACAGAGATACAATGCGTGGCGATTGTGTTTGTGAAAGAGCTAGAAACAGAAGGCGATGAGGAAGATACTGATGGTAGGGGGAAAGAATGAATGGAAGGAAGAAGACAAGATGCTGGAATGTGTGTTTCGGTGGCTCAGCATGCGCCTTCGTCGTCAATTAGGTAACCTTGCACTAAGACTTTATTTTCTGGAAGTAATGTATTGCAATACAATACTAGTATTACTTTGCTTCCGTTTATTCAAAATTCAAGTTTGCGATCCATATAACTTAGAACCATGCTACGAGGAAATTTTTGACGCACACATTTCGGACTTCGTCTTGCTACATATAATGATTCAGATCAGATTAGATTCAGACTAGGGCTTCATATTCTCTTCTAAATAAGTAATGAACTTGTCAGCCACACTCTCCTCCGACCAGTCAACTGCCCCCTTCTCAGTTGTCCCAAGAGTAATTGCTTTCTTATGTATGGTCACAAACTGGCGTTTGAGCCTCTGCAACTCCGTCAGGGTGATATTTCTGTCTGGTAGGCGAATTTTGGGTTGCAAGGTGGCTGACAACGACAGCTTCACTTCACCAGCCGCACCCATCCCTTGATCTGCCATGATCACTTGAATCATGGACGCGGACGTTTGCTCTAGAGTATGCAATGCATCTGTGGGAGCTTTTGCTACCTAATACCGGGCTCAGCGTCCAGAAATCACTGTAGCTATCGGACACGTACTGCGGACGTTCCAGCTTTGGGTGGTTTCACATTCCCCTCTGTCAGTACCTTCCAAATGTCATCACCTGGTACTTCTTCGTCTGTCCATGATATAGTAAATAATGGCGAGTCCCAGAGAACCATTGAGTTCGGTTCTTCAAAGCGCATACAAAGGTTCTCTAGCCTTCAAGCAATTCATTTGCGTCAATCCAGCTAACACAGCGTTCATATAGAAAAAAAGCGCACGTATAATCGACGTAAATATCGTGTCCTTCTGGCCTTGCAATGTTCCAGAGCTTGCAGTCCTCTGGTTTAGCCACAACGTAGATCTGAAAATGTGCAATCGTCTGAGCGCGCTTCCCCGTGTACATAAAGCTGAACTCACCGTACATCTTCGTAGCCTATGTTCTCGAGCAGCACAGTACATTTGGTAACGAAAGCCCTTGATGTAATTCATACTGTCGACAATAACGATCGTGTCCCGACCGATGGATCTTTGCATTGCTGTGAATAACGAAGCTCTTGCGGGCTTCTCCTTTCGGCCATCTGCAGCGACGTACGTTTGTTAACTCATAAAGGCTTTCGCAGATAATGTGATGTTGAGAGTACCATCATATACTGCTCGCTTTAGGTTGAGTGAATCGTCCGATAGCACGACAACTTTGTATATTGGTCCTTCATACGATGGATCTTGCATTTTGCTGTGCAGGAATTTGCACAATTGGTCAACTCTGCGGGTCTTCCCTGATGAAGGGTATCCAGAGATAGTGACCAGAGCCATTCCAGTGCATGCGGAGATGTGAGCTAAACGAAATCTCGGAAGACAGGAATTTCGAAGATGAGGGTCGTTGGTCAAGAAGCAGCCCGCGCCAGAGGTAGACGGAAGGAAGGCAACGGTCTAAGGTCATCCGTCAGCGGTAATAGAGTCTAACTAAATTAATTGAAACTATGCATTGACATGACTGGGGGTTGAGGACAAGTGCAGATGAGTACTGAATGTTTAGTAACTGAGAATGATAACAGCGAATCCAATAAAGTAATAGGCCGTATAACGGACAGGCAAGATGGTCATAGTGGAGGAGGTGGAGGGGTGTCTGAAGCTTGTGAAGGTTTTTCTGCCGTCTTCGCTGCCAGCTCTGCCTCTGCCTCTACCGCCGTCTTCATCTCAGTATCTAGCCTCTCTTTCGCCCGTAATACTTTGGACTGTAGGTAGTGCGACCAATAGTTAGGTTTTTGTCGGCCAGTGACGGGTTTTTCGGGTGGGGGTGGAGGTGAATTAGCTTTGAATAAGTGTTCGTAATTCTGGATGGCAGCTTGATCAGGTCCTCTCGTTGCTACAGTTTCGCTTGGGATACTTACTCGTAAAATATTGTCTATCCCATCTTCGCGTTTCAAGTTGAGAATGAGGCGTGCTTCGTCCGCCGTCATACGGTGCTCCCGTGTCAAACGGTCCGTTATGGAACCCGACGTTGCATTGCTGACACCAGCAGCATCACCCATCACACCGCCCTGAGGTCTGTGTTGAGCATCTTGTAGTCATTGTTAACTCTGGCACTAGAGAACAGGAGTGGGATGGATTTGGACGCACTTTTATAGGCCTGTCTTCCAGCAGCTGCGAAAGCCCGACCGACAATCTGAGCTCCTGCAATTGCAACTTGGATAATAGCTTTCGGTGCCGACTACAGTATGTGTCAATTGTTAAAGGTGCTCTAGTTTGAATGTTTTAAGCTCACCATAAATTGAAGGCGCAGGGGGAACGAAGGAGAAGAAGTAGAAGAGAGTCGGAGGAGTTCAGTCGTGAGTCTTGTAAGCGCGTGTCGCGCCGGCTTTCCCGTGCCAAATTTTGGGTGCATCATCTTGTTTCGCCTCCGCACCACCAACATCTTTCATTATGTCCCTTGACGCCATGTCACAACGAAAGCGAAAGCATACAGATGCAACAAATGATCCAAGTAGCTCGGCTCTCAAGAAACAAAAGAAGACCAAATCTTCAAAAAGCAGCAAGAAATCGAATGAGCAATTCAAGGTCGTGAGCGCATCTGTGCGGGTGTCTATTCCGCCCAGATTTTCTGCAGATCCGATGTTAGGAGCAATGGAGATGTTGGACTCCCTTGTAATGAGGTGTGAACGAATTTTGGCTTTGTGCTTTTCTTCAGCAGCCCTAACCGAATGTTACCGCGACCAGATACGTGCCAGCCTTCCAAGGCGTCATGCTCTGCCATTCCAATGCCACCTTTACCTCGAGAACTGCTACCATCAAGAACGAGTGTCCGTTTCTAAATTGCACGCTCGTTTTCAATGCAACATTATGGAGTCCGCAGGTTGGCATGACTTTACGTGAGTCTCCTTCAAGTCTTACTCTCACATATTCATCCGTTAACCTACGGCCACTCTGCTCAGAGGGTCGAATAAACCTCCACTCTCCCGATCACATTTCCCTACTTGTTCTTCGAACTTTTAATGTATCAATACCTCGGGAGCACATTCCCACAGAGCACTACTCCTTTGAACATGGCGGAGCAGATAACGAATCGAATCCCGGTTGGGGGATTAAAAGGGAGGTCGATAATCTGAAAGAGAATGAATTGGCTGGTATGGATGATGACGATACGGCTGAGGACGTGTCCGTTGGAGCATGGGTGAACTCATTAACTGGCGAAAGACTCGGGGGTCTGAGTCGAAAAATCAACTTCACAGTCATTGGGTGAGCGAATCAATGCCTCGAATTTTTTACCTAGTCCCTAACATTCAAATTTCTTCTTTCAAGATTGACGGTCGCAAACCAAATGTTATCACTGCGAGGCTCGTTGCAGCCTGACCCTTTCTCTCCAGAACACCAGCCCCGTCCTATTGTACCCACAGTCGAAGAACAGAGTACCGCAGATGTAGAACTTTCTAGCATTTTACAAGATCAGGTCAATCTTGATGACGACGACGACGACGACGATACAGAAGATCTAGCGACATTATTAGGGGCACGAGCACGCGATGCAGAGAATCAACGGGAGCGCGAAGAGGAGAGGCTGAAGGAGAAAGAGGAGAAAGCGAGGCTAAGAGAGGAAAAGAAGAAGCGGAAGCAAGAAAAGAGAGAGCGGAAGGAGAGAGAAAATGCGGCAAAAGAAAAGGCGGGTGATGCTGAAACATCCGTGAAAACAGAGGAAAGGAACCTCAAAAAGAAGCGAAAGAAGGATGCTGTAGAGATTTAGCTTTTGTGGCCACTATGTCCTTATGTGTTCAGCTTGTTTATTCCTTTCGACGTGCCATCTTCTTTCATGTTACTTATTTTTATGCGTCTCGTAATGCATTTAAATGCCATTTGTATTGCATCTACGTTTTTCCCATGAGGAGTCATAACATTCGTTAGTTAGTATATCAAGCATCTTTTGTGAACGACTTTGCCAATACTCATTAATCACTGGTGTTACCGCCCTGTTGAACAGCTTCTCTGTGAACCGCCTTTTTGTGATCAATTACAGCAAAAGCCCAAATGCACATCATCACGACCATCATGACAATCAACCTAGGCATTTAATTAGCACGACATTGCAAACGATACGAGCAGCCTAAGGAGACTCACAGGGGTTGCATGCTGACCACTCCAAACTTATCCGTCAAGATACCTGTCAATAACGGCACAGCTGCCGTTCCGACCAATCCAAAGCTACAAATCCACCCAATTGCACCGGAAAGGATGTGTGCTGGTATGAAATTTCCACATTGGTTCATGATAATGGGGAACATGGGGCCGAGAACGAGGCCTACGAGCGAAATGGCGATGGCAGATGGGAGAAAGATCGGAACGGACCAAATAAAGATCTCGAGGCTGCACATTTACAATAAGAGAGTGAAGAAAGATTCACTGAAGTATGTTAACGCACGCAATGGCAATGGCACCGTAGACAAAAATGACTCTGCGCTCGCCGATCTTCTTCGTTACCCATAGAAGGATCACTCGACCAAGGGCGAGACCTTAGATGCCTATGAGCCCGGCAACACTTGAGCTTAGAAAGTACTTACCGCCGAAGAAACCAGATGAAACGTATCCTGAGGATGGCCCTCCTCCGGTCCTATGGATTATATAATTAACTGCCCAGCCTATGCAAACGAGTTTTTCTAAGTCAAACGTTTAAATATCTCCCAAGACGTAAAACTGACCCCCGACAGTGATCTCGATCCCGCAATAGGCAAAAAGGAAGAACGAGAGCAGGTGTACGACTCTCAGGCCTAGTATTTGCTGGTACGAATTGTGAGGGCCAGAATCTATCGCATGAGGCGGAAGTCCAGAAGAAACGAGAATTTCTAGCCGCATAGAACTTTCAGAGGACTGACAAAGTGTAATGAAGGAAAAGAATGCATACCATTTTGAGTCTTGAACTTGAAGACAATAGCGAGTGTCACGGCGGTCAGGGTTGCCAGCCCCAAAGCTGTAAGGTAATGAAAAGACCAGTGTCTCATAGTCGCAAATTGGGTCGCGATGAATGGAGACGCAAGAGCTCCGGATCCTTGATGTTTAGAAGATCATTTAATCAGTGAATCGCTGAAGTAGGGAAGTGCCTCGACAAACCATAGCAAGCATGCAAAATTGCCATCTTTGTCGGCTCGTTGAGGCTTGCAACGAATCCATTGACCTGTGCATTCTATTCACGCTTTAGTACGATTGGTTAATGATAACTCATTCATGAGTTCACTCACCTGCAAAGCTGTCCCAAATCCATATGTTGTGAAGGCCAGTACGATGACCGGGAATGGTGGCTCTGGTATAATAAGGCAGTAAACCACTCCTTGAATGAGGGTACCTAGAAAAATTGTCTAATTCATCTCTAGTCAGAATTAGGGGATTTGACTGCAGAGAGGTCATACTTTCCCGAAACCGAGCCGGCGAGATAGATAAACGTTTAGAAGAGCTCCGGCAATGAATCCCTGTTTACATCTATATCAATGAAAATAAAACTAGAGAAGACATAGGGGACTTACGAGACATTGGAAGACGAAGATCAGAGAAACAACAGAGTATGAGACCTTGGATGCCCCAAATGAGCATCCAACATTTTCATTTGATTTAACGTATTCAATACCCCATAGTTTGCTTGGATCCTTGGCAACAGTGGTCCTGTTGATCCATCGGTCCAACCTTCAATGATAAAAACCCAACACAACGTCAAGAAATGTACGAGCTGCCGTCCCTTCCAGTTTCTACGTTCCGTCGACGAATGGATCATCCGATTTTCTTCGGCAGTTGGTATACTTCCGTACTTGTAACCCATACTCGACTTGGCTGTGTCCTCAGTCCCGTTTTCGTCGCCTGTTATCAACGGTGTCGTTGAGGCTGCACCATTAGCCGAAAGAGTCCCATTCGGAGTACTGTGAGAGACATATAAAGCC
The DNA here is from genome assembly GCA_019400425.1 of Hymenochaete sp. R1. Classification (NCBI taxonomy): domain Eukaryota; kingdom Fungi; phylum Basidiomycota; class Agaricomycetes; order Hymenochaetales; family Hymenochaetaceae; genus Hymenochaete; species Hymenochaete sp. R1. The sequence goes on from JAFREE010000264.1 coordinate 19,693, forward strand.
TCGGCATCGTTCATCACGTAGAAACTTTTGCAATAGCGATGGAAACGCGATTTTCAGGAGATGTCAAGAATCCACGCCTTCACACTACGGCCAGTTTCTTAATCCGGTCCGACATTCATACTTAAACAAGATCCACTCACGTAGCGTTTTTTTCCTTTCGTATCGAGGCGCAATTTCTTTGGTAACGTTAAACTATGGCCAGGACACGTCCGTGGAGGAGAGATATGGTGGTAGTCAGGAGCAAGACCGTGAAGACGACCACCGAGCGACTGTGTTGGTGTCCAATAGAATTACCCCAGAAAACGGATTCACGTAAACGCCAGAAACGCCGAAGCACGTTCTATTGGAGTTGGGGTAATAAGGAAAAGCCCGTCGAAATTGAAACAGATAAGGACTTACTAACACAGATCGAAGCTCGAGCTTGTCTTCCCGCCCCCGGATAAAGCTCGGCTTATTACCCTGTTCTTCACATACAGCTTTACTGCTTGTCAAGCGGTATGCATGTACGTACGCGCAAAGGCAGCATCAATATAATATGCGACGACAACGCAGGTTTAGGGGTTCGAAGGGCGGTATCTCAACACGCATGTACGGGTATATTGACTTGACTGATCGTTGAAAGCTCCGAACCTCCGACTTCAAGTCCAACCGGCGTACGAACAGGTTTTGGCTAAATGTATCCCACAGGACACTTATGGCTTAGCGGGAATGGTAACAGCAGTTGAGAGGAATAAAAATAGGTAGTCAAACAGCGTTAGAAACTTAAGCAGAGTCACTCAGGGAAGTTAAGAATATTCAAGTCAATCTAGGATCCCCTGGTTTTCCGATGACTGGGACGCGCTGTACCCGCTGTCGATCACGCCGATAAGACACGGGGATCTCCAGCAAAATTCATTCTCTCAGAATCTCTGAGTCTCACCGCGTCGTTTCGTTCATATGGTCAAGACGATCCTAACTAAAATTCTTTCACGTTCCATGCATGAAAGTGTTAGTGACCCGTTATTGGCCTTGCATTAACGAGCTTCGAATGGATAGACAACGCTACTCATCTAGCGGTGCGAGCTTTCTCCCGGGGGAGCAATACGGGGAATCGTCCAAGTTCGTGTTATAGAAAAACTACAAATTCAGTGAATAGCTTCGCACCACAAGTATGTTGAGAGAGGTAAGGTATTATAAACACAAGAAGTACTCCACGTTCACGGCCTCCCGTTGGGTTGGTCTACTTTGAGCTCGTTCTTCTCTAGCGGCTTAGACGGTAATTTGAATTTGTACGAAAAAACCTACTATGCTTGCTCTTCCCTATTCAGCTACCTCGGATTGTTCATGGGTCTAGACTCATTGTGATTCCAATAAAATCCAGTTGCTGATCGACTTTGGCAAAAA
>JAFREE010000265.1:0-20919 GCA_019400425.1 Hymenochaete sp. R1
AGCTTTGCATATAGTTATGATCCTTGGAATCAATGTTTACAATTATTTTACTGAGCTTTCCGCGTTAATAGGCGAAAATACTACAAAACCAAAGAGGGATATTGGCTCAAATAACGGCGCTTTTTTTGACGATAGTCTTAGAGCTTACTTGTATTCTTTAACAACATACAGTACATAGGATTTGGGCAGCCTTGATTAACTTGGACCGGAGAACGTGTGAATTCTTGAGAAAGACTCCCTGAACCGTGTAGAAAGTTTAGTTTTCAACACAATCCATAGTCTTTCAGCTTGTAATAGTCGAGAAATGACTTTTAGACTATGATATTGATTTGAAGGTCTTCGAGTGGTTTTTTGTAATGCCCTTTTGAGCTCGTTCAATTCCGTTTTGGGAGACTATGAAGACCACGACACTTTTAGGGATGTTTGGGGGTATCATTTCTGATAGGCTACCCCTACCCAAGATGGGCAGGCATGTCATACAAGGTAAGATATTTTGCAGGGGAGAAAAAACATGCGAATGATTCACAGAACGAGAGTGAGTAGGTGAGTGAGTGAAAGAAGGAAAGAAAAAGTAATTTCTGTAATCGGCAATAGAAATCGCGGCTAATAATCCAGTCAGTCGTGAGCGACGAGGAACGCCCACGCTCGTCCCCACCACCGCCATCTCCGTTCTCGACTTCTACTTTTTACCACCTCGTCGGGGTTATCTTTCGCTCGCAGACCATCTAAAAATGCGACGATGGGCCTCACATCTGGCTTCGCGTGTTGAACGGTCCGGTGCCCCTTCTGGATACGTCACGCGCCGGAGATACCTCAGTGCTCTCGCCCAGCCTGCTACAAAGCCATCTCTCATCCCTCGTGCAGCCCAGGATGGCGTTGTCCGAGATAGATCATCAACAGCAGCAAAGACAGCCACACCATCGTCGGCCTTCTCAGATCCCGTCGTAGACCCTTACAAGCTCTTAGCACCAGAACTCAATTCCCTTCGAAAAACGCTCCTGCATCTCCTAGGCTCGTCCCATCCCTCCCTGACTTCCATTGCAGAATACTACTTTCTTCAACCTTCAAAGCAAATACGACCATTGCTCGTTCTTCTCTTCGCACGAGCGACGAACGGGCTCGGAGGCCAATGGGACGAAAAGAAATGGGCCGCAGAGCAAGACGGCGCGCGAGGCCGGTCCGAAGAACTCGATAGCCCACTCTCAAGACCTGACGTTCTTAATGACTGGAATCCTAATATGCCCGACCACACGCGCAGCTTCGAGAGCGTTTTCGACCTCCCCCCTCCTCGACGCACCTCCACCGTTCCTCGATTCGTGCCTTCAACGCGCACGCCAGATTTCGTGCCCACGCTCACTTCCGATCTTCTCCCGACCCAGGTCCGCCTCGCACAAATCGTCGAAATGATCCACGTCGCATCATTGCTCCACGATGATGTTATTGATGGTGCCGCTTTACGGAGAGGGGCACCCTCTGCGCCGTCTGCGTTTGGGAATAAGCTCGCCGTACTCGCAGGCGATTTCCTTCTCGGCCGGGCGAGTGCCGCGTTAAGTCGACTCGGATCGGCAGAATGTGTCGAGCTCATTGGCGGTGTCATTGCAAATCTTGTCGAAGGAGAGATTTTGCAACTGCACTCCGCAGTCGATGGCAGCGATGCTGGCCCACTCAGTAATGTCGGCCTGAGTGAGTTGGGTATTGGGAACGGTACTCAACCAAAATCGTCTCCGAATGGCATGGGGAGCGATGTCGGCCGCGAGACGCCTATGGGAAGAGAAATGTGGAACGTTTACCTGAAAAAGTCGTACTTGAAGACTGCGAGTCTGATTGCGAAGAGTGCTCGTGCCGCTGTTGTCCTCGGCGGAACTCGTGAGGGCGAGATCTGGAAAGAGGTAGCATACGCGTACGGGAGGAATATCGGCATAGCCTTCCAAGTATGTTATTTCGTATCTTTGTCTTGTTCGTGGTCATGGATTTGAAATGGATGACATTGTTTAATATAGCTCGTTGACGACGTCCTGGATTACGAGGCAGCTGACAGTCAATTAGGGAAACCTGGTGGCGCGGATCTCCAGCTCGGTTTGGTGACTGGTCCGGCACTCTTCGCATGGGAAGAGCATCCGGCGATGGGACCTTTAATAGAACGGAAGTTTGAGCACCAAGGCGACGTCGAGCTGGTAAGCCCCTCTGAGCATTGTTGTTGGTTTCCGTTGGTAATGAGCCGTAATCCCATTAGGCTCGAGACTTGGTAAAACGCTCTTCGGGCGTTGAGAGAACTCGTGCGCTTGCGCTCGCTCATGCCGAAAAGGCTCGCGAAGTCTTGCAGCTCCTTCCGGAGAGCGATGCACGGAGTGCCTTGGAGACACTTGCAGACCGTGTCGTTCGACGAACATCTTGATTCGTCCTATTCTTATTCCTTCCTCGATCTAAGACACTTTACACACGCTCAAGCTTTAGACAAGGGCATTTCTTCTCGCCCTCTTACAAAACGAATGATTGTTAATTTCTTGGAGTGCTTTGATTCGTTACGCATATGATCTGCGTCTCCGTAAAGGCAATACAATATAGTAAAAAGTACTAAAGCGCAATAATTGTCTAACAAAAGCAAGTTCATTGTTAAGGGGATAAGAAGTCGAAATTCTGAGATTATTGCTTGCGTCTAGTAAGATAAACATATGCGATAGCGAAGTCAATGACGAGGGCAAGACGCAGCACGAACATATGAAACAAATGTATACTATGATGATCACAACTGGGTTGGCGCGGAAGCAGAAAATTCGCATGAACGAATAAAGCGTTGATTCACCTGCGTGCACTTTTGCTTGTCGGAGGATACGGGGTACCCATTTTATCCTGTATCTGCTGCAATGGTTTGGCGAGATGCGCAGCGAAGCTCTGCCCCTGTGTCCATTAAAAGCAAAAATTGAGCTGTTTGAGAACAACGGCGCACTGGATGGCGCGGTAGATGAAACTTAACATACCTTGCGCTGTAACTCGCCCCATTCCATATTCTCCGTTGCGTTCAAAGCAATGAGGAGAACTGGATCCTTAGCTTGTCGGTCTCCCTGTTCTTTTGTGCTCGCGGGCGCAACGGGCAGTACAATAATGCGCCCCAACTAAAAATGAACAATGATTTCAGTATCGTAATCCATTCGTATCTGCATTCAAACCATGCCAACCTCGCTTTCGACCATACCTTCGCCTTCTGAGCGAGTCTCGACCCACACCTCGCTCGCGAGACCTACGAGGATGCGAATGTCATCTTTTGGACGCGCGTTCGGGCCTGCGACGGCGAATGAAACGAGTGCACCCGATGCTGTAAATAGGACGGCCGTGTGTAGAGCTGGAGGTGCGAGGACGTGTGCGAGGAGCTTGTTGAGAGAGGCGAGCACTAGCATAGGCGCATTTGAGGACAAGATGAGTTGGTTGGAATCAAGAACTTGAAGTAGGTGGTTGAGGCTGAGTGGGATTCGGATCCCGCATCTTCACAAGGACATGGAAATGCTGACGTCACTTTATTATATAAGACTGTATTATTAGTCATCTTTGTCAGCTCAACCACTCGGCTTCTGAGTTTCCGTGGTCAAAGAGAGTGGTCTACCCCCTCATGGTCGAAACACCGAGTCGGCATGACATTGACGACGCTGGCAACGCGGCAATGACAAACGTCCAGACACGATCGTATGCGAGTTATATACGTCCAAGCTCTCAGTCGTTGCTTTGAACAAGGTGTACTATTCTCGTTCGGAACGTGTTTTGTTACATCAATCCTAACTTTGGTCGAACTTGATCCCCTGTTGGCTCTTCATGATACATGATATGGGTTGGGGTATCATCGTCATCAACATCTTCAAACCTTTTTCAGCTACGTGGGCCACGACAAATTACGACTTGTTTTTCGCAAATGAATGCGTATCCATCCTATCGGAGTGTACTCAAACGGACACAACTCCCGGTCTTTTCAAATTGTAATTTGCCGTCTTTGACCTTATATCCGGATTGCCCCTTGACCCGTCCCTCACCGACCCTCAACGATCAAGACTGCGAATGTTGTGCGGTGTCCCTTTCAACACAACACACCCGTTTGACGCTGCTAGCCACCGCCTTTTGGCTCAGGATCTTCGGCTTTCTGCATGCGCCATGCGCTCGTATCGGTGGGGCTGGCAGACGGATCACCAGGTATTTGCGTTGCGGACATCTATCCTTGGTGCTGGTTCTTCGTGACATCCTCGTATGTAGGTGCAGATTGCATCCATCACAACAATGATGAATCTAAATTTTCCCTTACTTGGCTGGTGTCTCAGCTGGATCGTGATGCATGCAGGTCTATGCAATTGGCATAAGATAGCGGGTGTTGTCCTTTCATTACAGCGATTGCCGGGGCCACGTAGCAAGGGTTGAAGGAATCATGTGCGGGAGCTTCGATAGTTTGAAAAATTGGAGGACGGGATCACTGCGGGCGACGGGGAGGCGGCACCGACCGTTTTGGACGAAAGGAGCAAGAGCTTGATGGGCCTCTCGAACTTAGTCTGCTGACGGAACAGGCATTCATCGTTGCGCATGGCAACCTTCTCGCTCATCTAGCCCATCAACACTGCTCGTCCTGAACGCTTTATCTACCAGCATTCCGTTCGAGCATCTTTCTTGCAGCACCATCCGTTCTCCGTCTACGGATTCCTCAATCCCCTCTTCCGAACACGGCCTTGCCACACTTTTCACATCTGCAACCGTCGAAGCCGCTTCTTCCGGAAACCCTCGCCTTCTCCGTCATCGACCACGGTAACATCTCACACCTGCAAGCTGTACCATTTTGAGCATCGCCATGCAACCTGCGCGCAAGAATCTCCATATTGATCCTTATTACAGCCCACCTTTAAGTGATGGGTTGGATCTCAGCTCCCCTCAGTCTTCACCTTCTCCATCTTTCACCTTCCGACCTCAGAGCGCCGTATCCTTCATGACGCACACACCCTCGACCTCCTCTGGGCCTTCGTGGAGGCTAGGTTTCGTACTTTGTCTGTACGACTTCGAACCTACAGACCCCGATCACTTGCCATTCGTCAAGAACGAGATCCTGGAAATTGTCTCGAAAGAAGAGTCAGGGTGGTGGGCAGCGTTGCGTGGTGATGAGGCTGGATGGGTACCGAGCGCGTTCTTGACAGAAATAACCCCCGAGGACGTGGAGAGTCTCATGAACGTTCGAATGGAGCTTCGTGTTTGCGAATATGAAGCTGAGAAACTTTTCAACTCCCAGGCGGAGTCTGCCTTGCCCAAATTTGAGCCCGATGCAAGCCGTGGGCGCAGGCTTCCCTATAATGATGAAAACTGGTTACCCATCGTGAAATCCGACTCCAAAGTGAGCAGATTTCTTCCTTATGATTGAAGCATGGCTCATTGGTTTTTTCTTTGCAGGACTCAGTCTTGGTCGTCACCGATACAGATTTTCCTGACGATGTAGTTCCTCCACCTGGCGTCAACTCGCATGTGTACTCACACATTGCCGCCGAGCACTTCGATGAATATTGGAAGGAGGCCGGACTCGATGGCATGAATGGAAACAAATCAATTTTGCCAAGGCATTGTCCACCGCCTTCTTTATCGTCGATACCAGACCGGTTGCGACCCCCTACATTGCAGATGGACAGGCTCCCTCCTGCTCCGTCGTACCCTTCTCCGTCGGCACGTTCGCCTCGTTCACCCTTGAATCGAAGTCGATCCGAATCCTCACCGACATTTCGGCAGAGACAACTCCGACGGCGGCCTATCATGTCCAACAATTTTAAATCACTATCGAGTCTTTCAGTGATGCTAGATTCTCCGCAGTCGGACTCGGACGAGACGGTATCGATGCGTATTCATGAAGCAACAGTCTCTCCCGTTCACCGACGATCGGACAAGGTTCTGAGGATACTGGGAGACGATGATGCTCAGGCGTTTCACAATGCGAAAATGGCGCAGGCAAACCTTGCTTGGTACCTCAAACCTTCATACACCCCCGACGACATAAAGATGGACTATGATGGGAGGGTGCGAGCCGGAACGCTGCCAGCACTCGTTGAAAGGTTAACGGCTGATTCTCTGAGTAAGTCGTCCTAAGTGGAACTGCTCTTGTGGCGTTTTTCTTGGGTTGTTTGAGGACCACTGTCTGAAAGTTTATCTTGCTTTGTTATCGTGCTTTCTTTTCTATGTAGAGATGACGCAGGAGAAAATGTACCGAGATGTTTTTATTTCGACTTTCAACACGTTCTCGACAGCTGTCGAGTTTTTGCAATTGCTCGTCGGACGGTTCAACATGCCATGCCCATCATCTCTGTCAAGCAAACAAGCAAGCGACTGGAGAGAAAACAAACTGCTGCCTGTTCAAAAACGGTGAGTAGTCTCGCCCGCGTGCCTCAAGAATCGGAGACTCAGATTCATTCAATAGGGTGCTCTCTATCCTGAACTTATGGCTGGACAAGTACAATTTAGTCCGAGACGACACTCAAGTTGTACCACTTCTAAAGGAGTTCCTGATGTCGATAACAGGCCCAGCGTCTGCAGTCCTCACGGCAAAACAGCTCCTCCAGCTATTAGAAAAGATGGTATGCACTCCGGACCATTTAATAAGCCAGAGTCTAACTCAATGATAGCAAATGGCCAGTATCCAAGCATTCTTCAATCCCCCCCTCCCATCAGCATTACCACGCCGGAAGAAATCGCGGAAGTCGGTCAAGAATGATCTGCTGAAATTTGATCCTCAAGACGTTGCTGGCCAACTTTTATTATACGAATATCAACTTTACGCTCAGGTGAGGTTCAGAGAATGCCTTGCATGGGGAAAGAAGCAGAACGGGGATGAAGTTAAGAATCTGGAGGCGTTTTGTGCTACTTATGATTGCTTGACCGCGTGGGTGAAAGAGTCTGTGCTGGTCCATGACGGAATGGGGAAGAGGTCGGATACGGTAGAGTTTTGGATCAAAGTGGCCGAGGTGAGTTTTTCTATTGCAAGCCCATCACCGCCTTTTCCTCAACTTACACCCCTTTCAATTGTAGAAATGTCGACTTTTGAACAACCTGTCGTCCATGAGCGCCATCATGACTGGTATCTCAAGCACGGATGTCACTCGCCTGAAGCTTACCTGGGCGCACGTTGGACGTCTACAGCAATTCAACGCTCTCTCCCGTCTCATTGAACCTTCCTCTAATTTCCACACATACCGAGCACTCCTTGAATCCATCAACGGCGGAGCTTGCGTTCCGTTCATCGGCTGCCTCCTTTCCGACATTGTCCACATTTCGGACCGCTATGATGATCTTGTCTCCTTTCCTTCCACAATGGCCAGCTCACCTTCATCATCTAATCAGTATGACCGATTACCGCACACGAGCGCCTCGGCCAAGTTCCCTAGCATCGACGCACCACAGGTTGTTCAGATCTCTCCTCTTCAGAGACCAAAATCGATGGGCTCTTTCGACCCCGTCTCAACATCAACACACACTCAAGGGCCTGTGCTCATCAATATGATCAAGCGCCAAAAATTATTCGATGCCGTGCATGCAGTATTGAAGTATCAGGGAACACCGCCGTCCGTTCCGGTTAACGGTTCGGTGCAGACTTTAATAGTGGAGCAACTTACGAAAGCTAGCGCAAGAGCTCGAGACTGCGACTACTTCTATAAGCGTAGCCATGAGCTGCAGCAAATTGAAGTTGCGCAAGCCGATATACGCAAGGGACTGGAGGAGGCTGGCTTCTGAGGTGTACATCTGAACCTTTTCCCGCAATCTATTCGACATCTTTAAAACCAAAACTAGGTTTATCTCCTACGTTCTGCTATGCATATCTGTTGCAAAGTAATCCTTACTGTATCGCTGCTTCTCGTTTTCTATCACCTTTCTTTTTCATTATCCAGCTGTTTCGTGAAGCATTCAAATAATAGCCAATCTGTCCACGCAGGCAGACACGTAGGGTTGAGAACATACATTACAATGAAGGGCGGGAAAAGATGATAAGAAACTGTGTATCGTAACGGACATGTATATGGTGAGCGAGTTGAAGTGTGAAGGAACTGTTTGTCGGAAGAATGGCAGGTAGAGATGATCATAGACAACAGCGGAGACGGAAATGAAGCAGCGACTTCAACAGTTGCAGTTGTCCTGCGCCCCATTTGCTGCGTTTGCCTTGTTCAAATCGACGGCAGACCTAGGATTCTGACCAGATCGCCCCGAAGCTCCTCGCGCTGGAGGGGGAGGAGCAGACGAAGCCAATTTCTTGGCTATAGGGATCGATATGAGATTTAAGGTTTTGATACGAGTTGAATGACACAAACTCACCAAGTTCGTCGAAGATTAATGATACATTCTTCCCGGTCTTCGCACTCGTCTCAAACCACATCAAGTTTTCCTCCTTGGCATATTTCTCCGCTTCTTCCTCGGTGCCCGTCGACTCACCAGGGTTGCGAAGATCAAGTTTGTTGCCACATAATGCGATTACGATTGATGGGTCGGCTTGACGCTGGAGTTCACGTATCCATGTGCGGGCCTTCTCGAGTGATGCAGGCTGAGTGATATCGTATACGACGACTGCACAGTTTGCATTCCGGTAGTACATGGGCGCCTTTCACTTCGTTTAGCGACCCCGTTAGAAGTTGACTTAGTTCTTGAACATACCAAAGACTAGGAAGCGGGTGAGCTGCAGAATTACATTTCCAAAGGACAAAAATAACTGACCTTATAACGCTCTTGCCCAGCAGTATCCCTTTAACGAGAGAACGTCAAAGTAGGATCCAACACATGAGAGAGACTACGAACCATATCTCAAACTTCACTGTCGTGTTATCATCCACCGTGACCGTTTGCGTCAGGAAAGCCGCTGGAATGCCGTCAAAACATAAGCCGAGACGCAACGAGAAGGCTACAGACCTCCTATTGTACTTTCCCGATAGTCATCAAACTGGTCTTTGACGAACCGAAGGACCAAACTGCCATAGAAAAGGGATGCTGTTAGCACAAACGAGAGCTGAGGCTATCACGCAGCACGCGTACGTACCTCGACTTTCCTACAGCAGACTCGCCTGAATATAGCTTGTTAGCATTTGAATAGACCCATCTTGCAACTCATGACATACCGAGTAGAACGAGCTTGAATTGAAGCTGCTTGGACATGGTGGATAAAAGAAGAGGCTGTTGAGGCAGTGGTTTCAGTGACGAATGAGCAGTCAGGGCCAGTGGGCTAGGCTGCCAGACCGCCGCCAGGCCCAAGTGTTAGGTGCACGTGATGTGCCGTGGGAAACTTGACCTCCATTTTTCGTCCTCTGTTTTCTTTACTTTGCCTCGTCATCTCTTACCTCCATATTCATCCTGCTCAGGTAGTCGACGTCCAACGAAACTCACATCTGAACTCGAACCGCCTGGTATCCAGCCTTCTTCGACGCTGTGAGCATACATTAAGCTAAATCACACTTTCGCACACCTCCCTTCGCCTTAAAACGTTATTTGTGGTCTTGAGATTTGAGCCATTCGAACGTACTCAACACTCCGCCGAAAATGAATCGACACCATCCGTATAGCGGCAGCATGCATGAGAACAACAGAAGAGGTGGCTTTCCAGGTGGCCCCGGACCTGATCGCTCGCATTCCCGTTTTTCCGGTGAGCGGGGACGGGGTCGAGGGCGAGGTCGTGGAGGATTCAATCAACAACATAATAATGGTCCCAATTACAACGAAGGCCCGGGATATGATTCTGCGACACCAAGCGCTTACGGCCAATGGAACGATGGTCCTCAAGACTCTTACTATGGTCAGAATGGGGGCTTCGGTGACCCCTATCAGTCTTATGAAAGTGGCCTTGGCATGTATGATGATCAAGGTTATGGGAATCACGAAGGTGCGCTTGCTTGAATTAAACATAAGTTCAGACTATTATTCTTTCGACATCGAGAAACCAGGAAGCTATTGAGGTGACACGTTCATGAGGTTGCTCTCTAAGCATGCGCTTCAGTTAGTTCCTTTATCCACTTTACCGGAGTGATACATCTTTGAGGTCCATATTCCGTCGATTTAATGCTTCTTCGATAAATGAGGTCACGATGGAACCGCGAGGCCGCATTTTTTTACTCGTTCCGCAACTCGAAAAGCACCATGCTGTTGTTGCATGGTTCATAGGGCACTTGGTTTTGCGAATTTGAACATTCGACCACCTCTCGTTCTCGAAAGGGTTTTTTGAAGCGCAATTCGTCTTTGTAAACGGGAAGAACTTGTAAGCTTACTTTGTTGCCTATCAGATGCTCCTCATCACCGTGGCCGTGGTGGAAGAAGAGGTGGTATGAGAGGTGGTGGTCCTCAGGTTGAGCGGGACGAGAAGGTTCCAAATTCTGTCATTGAGGAGCGAATTAATCGTGAAAGGCCATGCAGAACTCTTTTTATTCGTAATATTAAGGTGAGATTCAGCACTTTGGACAGGTTATCCTTGAAATGGATTTGTTGATCCCGACTTCAAAACAGTATGAGACTCCAAGTGACTATGTCCGAGGAAAGTTTGAAGAACATGGCGAGATCAAGACTTTCTTTGATTTGATAGCAAATCGAGGGATGGTCTTCGTGACTTTCGTAAGGTTCTGTTCCCTTGTCCTTCGAGTCACTGAGTTTATCCGTATCATGATAGTTTGACCTAAGGGCAGCTGAGCGTGCCAGAGATCGTTTGCAGGATACTGAAATTTCAGGGCGACCAGTAAGCTTTCGTTCAGCATCAAATGAACTTTGAGATGATGTTTGATCCAGATTGATGTTCATTTTTCCTTGCCTCGACCTGACGAGCAATTCGGGAAAGACCCAAAAGAACTGAATCAGGTATTCAAGAATTTATTTCCCTTTTGCAGTGTTATTCATCGAGTCACTCTAGGGAACTTTGCTTGTTACTCTTGTCAATTCTGCTTCTGGGCGTCCTATTGACGAAAATGAAATCCGACGAGCATTCCAGATCTTTGGTGATGTCAAAGCTATCAAGCCAAGTTCTAATATGCATACGTACGTTATAATTATAAATACGCGTCCTTGTGACTGAGAGATAGACTGTAGAGAACGGTTCGTCGAGTTCTTCGATACGCGCGTACGTGAACAAAGGCCCCTTATATTTTTTTCTCCCTGCTTATTCGGCTACTAGAGTTGCGACGACGCCTTCGAGCGTATGAACCGCCAGCCTTTGCAAGACGGATTTATGGAAGTAGAATATGCCAAGGATATACCGGATATTCCTTTGCCACCTGGACCCACGTCGAGGTAAATGACTGGTACACATTTTTGTGCTGCCCCGACTGAGCATTGCACTCCAGATTCAGCGACGATAGGTCAACGCGTGGCGGAAATGACTATCATGAATCACCTAGAGGCCGAGGCCGAGGAAGGGGTCGTGGGCGAGGTGGACCGCCGAGAGACGAATGGGACCGCCGAGATGACTGGGACAGAGAGTATGACCATCGACCCCGAGACGATTTCGATCGAGGACGAGGACGTGGTCGCGCTCGTGGTGGAAGGGGCGGATTTCATGATCGACCGGATCCTAGGCGTGATGACTTCGCTCGACCGCCTCCTAACAGTTTCGGTGCTCCTGGCCCTTCTGTACCGCCCGGACCTCCGACCACTTTCAGTAGCCCTCCAAACCTTCCGCCTGCTCAAGGACCTGTAAGCAAAAAAAATACCGTTCGTTGTTTGACGTTAGTTTTAATTGTATTGTTGGATATCACCAGCCTTCCGGTGATCGCCTGGAACAAGCTCGAAAAGTGCAGCAACTCCTAGCAGCATTGAAATCACCTCAATCAGCGCCGACGCCAACGGCTCCTCCGTGTGGTCCTCCGCCCGGAACAAGCGCTCCTCCCTTTTACCCTCCACCGCAAGGTATGCCAGGAATGCCACCACCTGGAATGTACGCAGGAGGCCCTCCACCGATTCCAGGAATGCCTCCTGGCCCAGTCTACGGAGTGCCACCTCCGTCGCAAGGCTCTGCGCAGCCAGCTCCACCGCCGTCGGCGCTTGCAAACGCCGGACTACCTCCCAATATCATGGCTATGCTTCAGCAGGCGTCGCAGAACTCGGGTGGTGCTTCCGGCCCTCCGCCTGGAGTTCCTGCATACGGAATGCCACCGCCTGGCTCAGGTGGGCAGGCTCCAGCAGCAGGAGCGTCAGCGCAAGATTATCAAACATTGATGTCGTACCTTGTGAGTTATTCGGGCAGCTGCATGCCAATTACTTTGCTGACAATTGCACACGAATGCGCTATGTTAGTCTCATGCTGGTGGGAAATAAAAGAGAAAAATCGTCATGTCCTGCTAACTAAAGCAGTCCGTTTTGTTTATCGGTTCAGCGTTTCACGTACATGCTTTCAGTTTCTTCTCACGCACTAGTACTCTGAATTGCTTCACCTATATTTCTGTCGCTAAGCTATATTCGATTGCGGTATCTATGGCTGGAACAGCGCATACCCCTGGGACATACACATACTACTCCCATCGGGTACTCGTCCATTCGAGTGTCGCAGTTAAAGTCATAGAAGAGCCCATCTCGCAAGTGAGTGGTTCGGTATAACACTTGGGAAGTCGGCTTTGTCCTTGTCCAAGAAGCTGGCTTGGTTGCAAGCAATGTCAGCTTCACACGTCATGCATGGCCAACGGAATAAAACATGTGCTGGGCAAGCGGATACAGTTATCGAGATGATAGGAGCAAGAATGAGAAAAACTCCGGAATCGGAAAATCTTGATTGTTGCAGTGGTTGTTCGGTGGTGCATTGATTGACAGTTTATTATCGTATGGTTAGGACCCGAGAATTTAAGTTGAACGATGTTCTCGAGGTGCATGTGTGAATCAAGGCAGTCTCGTGAAAGCCGCGACAACTCATTCGCTTCTTTCGTCAGCTTCTTCATCCGTTTCGATTTGCCGCGGAACACGCAAGAGGACGAAACGAATCGTCGCGAAATCGTGGCAGATGATCAGAACAGCTAGGGCAACGCCGGGGAAGCCTAAACCACGGGAGCATCTAAATGAACGTGGCAGATTGTTTTATGTTATTTAAGAAGGAAGCAAAGCTGCTGGCTGGCTGAGCTTCGGCCTGTGTAAAAAGCGTCGCACCCGTTTTCTCTCGCCAGAGCCAGCCAGCTCCACAGTCAGCAGCCTATCGCCGCTCGGCCCGTCCATTCCCTACGGCGGCTGTTTGTTCCCTTACCATCTTACTATCACATCGAATAAGACTCACAGGAGACGACGGACGAGGACAACGGTGGCAGCGGCGAACTTTGGCGTAGGAGACGAAGGTGCTTTTGGCCTCAGCTCTGTATCCCTGTTGGTGTCGCCTACTCGATTCCAATCTTGGCCTTCCTCTCTTCGAACATAAGCTCACAGCTGCTTGTTTACTCGGCTTTGGAATCTCCATTTCTTTGCCATGCCCATCTGCGGTGGTCGGCGAAAACTGGCCGTTCTCGCCTTTCTCGTCTTTACCTTCGTCTTCCCCGCGTTCTTCTTCTGGTGAGTTCTGTTCTATTTGTCCGGCCATTCCACGAGCTGACATCTTGCATCCATACAGGTACGAGATCGAGAAGACATTAACACTTGCCTCGCGCCCGTTATGGGCGATAGCAGAGGGCCCGCGAAACATCCTTCCTCATTTCTACGCGGACACGAGCATGATACCCGATGATATCTGCGCCTTGCATGGCTGGGATGCCAGGTCACCCGATGACGTCCGTAGTCGGGAAGTATGGGACGCTATTATACTAGACGGGCCAACAGAAGCCGAGCTAGACCTCCTCGAGATTAGGCTGAATGAACTGTCGGACGTCGTTCATAAGTTCTTCATCGTTGAAAGCAATCGTGAGTTGTTATGATTGCATATATGCATGGCAAACGAAGCTTTTGTTCTGACTGTTCCGATCGACGTCCGCCGTTGTGTGTCCGTGCTCATAGGTACAATAAACGGGACGCCGAAAGGCTACTTTTTCAACGAGAAACTCCGCTGGACGGATCGTCTCAACCCATTCCAATCCAGAATAGTGTACCGCGCCATCCACTCGCCACCTATCGACTCTTTCCGGTCTCCATCCCCCGAGAGGTGGGCAGACCGTCTTCGAGACGAAATGAATGCTCTCCTCCGCTCAAGAAGCTCAAACACCCGTGAACGGCCTATAGTCCTCTTCAGCGACGTTGACGAAATTCCTGCGGCGCATACCATGCGCTTGCTACGAGACTGCGCATTCCAAACGCCTTTGCACTTGCAGATGCGGAGATTTTTGTATGGGTTCTCGTGGCCTATTGGGTGGGACAGTTGGAGGGCTCAAGCACATGTGTGGGATATTGGGACGAAATTGGAGATGTTGGGCGATGGAGAGGCGAGGATAGCAAGGAGACGAACGGAGTTTTCGAGGGAGAGAGTAAGCGAAGACGCATTGGCGGATGCAGGGTGGCATTGTTCCTATTGCTACAAAAGCGTCGACGACGTGCTCGCTAAATTCCAAGGTGTGTTAGACCGTACTTTTCGGTACAGGACCGTCTGATACTAGTGGATTGGATGGCTTTGTATTATAGATGAGCTTGGGGACGCGGCATCAGTTCTGACTTCGGAGGGGCTGAGAGAAGCAATGTGCGAAGGAAAGGACGCATTCAAAGGCGTGCCTCCGGAATATAATCACGTCTATTCTGTGAGCTTAACTTCGCCGTTTGCTCCCAGCAGAATCGCTAAATTGTATCCTTTACCAGTACAAGAACATGATCAATGTCCTCAGTTCAGAGCCGTACGTGACTTTTGATGCCCGATTCACGCGAATGGTTTAGTTAATCAATGGTTTACAGGACCCAGTCTGCCATCGGTGTGCCCAGATTCACCGTGCAGGCCATCGACCGCTTTCGGCACCTCTTTCCGGGTGCTTGCAAACGCAATCAAACATTAGTTGCAAGTCAGAGCTCGGAGACCCGTGGAAGCGAGCCTTAATATGTTACCAGCTTATTCAACTTCTTGTCGCACTCTTTGCTTGATCTGCCCAGTACCTCTCTCTTCGCAATGTATTTGTACGTATTGATTCACTTTTGTCGTGCGATAGTAGCATTGTTACTGGCGAACGTAATCATCCACTCAACCACGAAATATCGTTTTCAACAATCATGATCATGATTGTTATTCCAGTCCGGTCTTTTTGAGCCAGCTACCTAATGCTTCACTGTCATGACATGATTTTTGGAAATAGTCACGGGTTTATCTGGCTTATCATGACTCTAAATTTGCGTGAATAATAAAGATATATTTTTATTTATTTGCTACTAGTAGGAGTACTACCAGTGTGCTGCGGTCACGGGCTCAAACTAGTACTGGGCTTCATACTTCACTTTGCGCGCGCATCTGCAACTGCACCTTTCTTGCCTCCCTCGCAAAAAGAACCCACTCACTGCTATGAATCGTAAATATGCTAAGCGCTCCACAAATCGGGGCCTAGTAGTCTCGTCGATGGACTGGGCAGCAGTATGCTTAGAGGCTTTCCTGGTAAAGGCTCTTGGATGTGAGTTGGCGGCTTTTATGTGTGATTATGGGCTTCATTCGTTGTAGGATTCTCAATGAAAAGACTTTATCGCAACACTGACGCTTGACCTGCAGCTGGCACCCTTCCCAGACCGCTGAAGAAACTCAGTGCGCACGTCGTCGCATCAGGACTCTGGACCGGTCAACGGACTGTCGACTGGATGCCCGGAGGACATACTTGACATTGCGACTCGACTTATCGCCAACGCTTATAACCAAGACATCTCGAGAGAGAAATTCATCCACAGCTTCGCGGAAACGTGCATGATGATAAGTCCCTCTTTCGTTGCTTAAAAATGCGAGAAAAGTGGAGGTCGTCATCCAGCGCCGACTCGACATGTTCAAGGATTTGGTGGAAACGTAAAGGCACAACACCGCTTTCAACGTCAAGAACTTCGACCTCGTCGTCAAAGATGCAATGCAATACTGTCTTTCTGTATAAGGCTTTATGCGAAAGGCCCCAGAACCAAAGAAAAGAGGTTCTTGAAAGAGTTAGCAGCGCTAACAGCGGCTCTTTGGCATCATGGCCACCCAGGCCTAGATCTCAAAACACGACCAGTTGCCATTTTTTAAAATCTCTATTGCGACGACAAAGCACCTTCCCCCTATAAACTTTGTGTCAACCTTACGCATCGAATATGCCGACGAAAATGTGATCAAAAGAGTTTCGTGGGGCTATAGCATCATTCAAATCTTCCTGACTCGGGTGGTCTATTCCATGCATCGGGTCCGCTTGCGTTCGCACAGCGTGCGTGAGCAGAACGCCCATTGACAAAAGATCTACAATGCCGTACAAGAGTGCGGCTTGCTCTATCGATTTCTTCATGAGCACCGACTCCAGAAGCCCGGCGACCCAGATACATGTATGAGTGAATACGCTCTCACGGACATGCACCTTTTAAATCACGCCCTCATTTCTTCTGTCTCTGCAGCGCCGTGGTGCGTCTATGGCATAAAAGGAGACGAGGCCTAGGAGTTGTTCCTGGTGTCATTTGTCTCGAACTTGGTCCCATGCCAACAACTATGATTTCGTGCATGGTGTACTGCGCAAACGTACGTATTTTGCCTCTTGTTAGTGCATTGTGACGAACTGTTGCCTTAAAACGTCTCTCCAGTCATCTCATAAGAGCCATGAAACGCCTTTGAAGATGGAAAAGTGTGCGTGTTGCAAGAAAATCTTGTATTGCCCATGGCCCTGTCAAAAGTTAGTTTGGAAATGCCATGAATTCTATTGCGAGAGATCCACTTCATCGGAAGGTAAGTTACATTCTCGTTTTTCCACTAGTGTTGCACGTCTGACCAGTTTCCCACAGAATCAACGCTTGAAAGACGTGGCGCGGGATCGCACGGTATTTCATCGACCGACAAATTATTCACCATTGAGTGCGCCTTTTACAACGTGTATGAGTAGGTATTAAATGTTACCAGCACCGACCTGGACTCCCTAAAATGTGGGTACCCGAGCAACAACTCTGTTTCGCGAATCAACGCCAAGCCATTGCCATATACCCCTCCGGTGGACGAACCTTAGAAACGTTTTTACTTACTGGCTCTTCAGACGCGAAACAGTGCAATCCGCCACGAAAAAATATGGGGCATCCCCTCAGGTGTTTTCGCAGTCCTCATACCAGGACATGCATTTCGAGGAGATATGTTTCTCCCGTACAATTTCCCTGGTCCAAAGTCGGTGATAATGGATTTTACGACGTCAACGTCTGGGTCCAGTGGATGTTATGTGGCGGAAGCTCCTGAGGAAGAGTTCGAATTTCGCAACCCGTATTGGAGATGTGCCGAACGCTGGACGAACGGCAGTTTGGCCGAGGGCATCGGGTTCAGTTGAGTTGTAAATCCGTCGGCGCAGGAGTACAACTGACATATTGCAGCGCTTAATCTTCAGCTCATTGAGCGTGGATACGCCTCCTTTGGAAGACAGGGTGTTTGACACCCTTCGGATTGATATAAATCAACTCTACGATGTGCAGAGTGCGGTGGAGTTGTGAGTTTGCCTTGGATATCCAGATGCTACTCGTGGTCTGACCGTCTTACTACCAGATACATGACGGAGGAACCACGACCCGGCATTCAGGCAAAACCTTCATATGGATGCTGATACAAGTCCGAAAGCGAGGGAGCGGTGAATAATATGTATTCTGACGCGGACGGCCCATTCCAGTCAACTTAAGACAGACACTCACCACGATACCGGGGAAATTCAGAAATTGACGAGATACTTTAGGCCGAAGTCTCACAAAGTGCTTTTCCGCATACGAGGATCATAAACTGTGATTGAATGAAAGCAGGGATACGGTCGATTTATCGAAGACAATCTTGCGTGGGAGAAGGAGAAGCCTTGTAGTGGGTCAGGCAGCCATGGCGCGGCGACAGGCATCGTGGTTGGTGGCTTCATTATTTGCTTACCAAATCAATCGAACCACAACAACACAAGTAACAGTCGTCAGACGCAGCCTCCTGAACCTCCACCACTTTCTCCTCCTCCTCCTCCTCCTCCTCCTCCTCCTCCTCCTCCTCCTCCTCCCACCTCCCATTCATTGCAATAAACGTTTCTGGCCTGCGCGGAAGAAAGGACACCACTGCAACTGATTTACGGTAATCCAGTCCCAGTGAAATCCTCATGGCTTCCAGCATGACGCCGGGAGAGGTAATCGGTGACGGGGTCGATCTCCAGTATTTCTCCGAGGTAAGTAAGGTTCAACTCCTACGGTCTTCGCAAGCCTACTTATATTTTAAATCATACGATTAGTCTGAACTTGGGTCTGGTAAAGACAAAGAACTGTTCAATGTCGTTTTCAAGTCCTTGGGTTGCGGGCAAGGCGTTTGTCCCGAACTCCAGGAGATCGCATTCAATCGAGCCTGCCAGTACATCGCCAACGTTCCACACCAGGACGCTTGCACGGCCAATTTCATGGCCAATTTCAACAGATCTTGTCAAGTGATTACACGCCTAAAGGAATCCACTTCCTTTTTTTCCATCGGGGAAAAAAGACATCAAGTTGAGGCGGCCTGTTTACGCGGACCTACTACGCTAAAGGAAATGGCATCTGCTCATTATCACGAAGAGTATTGCGACACTGTCCTTGGCAGCCCGATCCTCAACGCAATCATTCGCTACCTTAGAACCGCAATACAAATTCTTCGGGATTGCAAAGAAATGCACGTCTGCAGCAGAGAGATGGCAGCCCTAGCGGCAAAGCAGTGGCATCAGCATTATAACAATACGAACTTGAACGTTACGCTGCGAACACTGGAAATCTTCAAAACAATTACCGACATTTTCACGCCATTTAAAAGAAACGACTTCGTACTAGCCCTTTTCAATCACTTCGGCAGTGCAGAAGAGATTGCAGACTCCTTCTTCAACTTGCTCAAAAAATTACGGAAATGGTATTGCAATGGGACCATCCGAAAGGGCACCAGTGTTTTTTGGGCGAGTCTGAAAGTTATATTCCATATGACCGAACAAGATATCCGTTGCCGAATGGTTCATGACACCATGCTGCAAAGGGGCATTGCCAAGGATGCTTTAGATTTTATCCTCTGCCAATACCGAGTTCAATGTAAAGCAACTGGATATGAACGTACGATATCTCTCCTGTACTGCCTTCAGGTACTTCTCGGCATCAGTGTTGACACATTTTTGGGATCATCGTGCGTTTTCTCGGCCCTGAACAAGAGAACGATGAGTGTTTTGTTCAGATCAAATAGCTGGACCACGATTCCTAAGGCGTCATCGGAAATGGAATTTCAAGCGCATGTCGGAGCTCTTACCGAATGCATTGGTAAGCACATTCATCAGAGTTCACGTTTGGATGTGACTTTTCGATGGATCGCGAGCATTGTGGCAAAGTACGGATGTGAAAGAGGTATGGCTTGGGAGAGTTTCCTGTCTGAATTTCTACCCTATCTTGTCATGAAGCACATCTATAAAAACGGGTACGAAATTGTTCACTTGTATTGCTCTAATGTGAGCCACTCTTTGTCTTTCTCCGCTTTCTTTTCAAATTAATCCCTATTCCCAGCCGTCTTGCAAGACCCATGGCGCTCTGAATACAATGAAGACGTGTGCCTGTTGCAAAAAGGTGTCTTACTGCTCAAGGTCTTGCCAGAAATCTGCATGGAAAGACCACAAGCAATTCTGCAAGAAACTGGTCGCTGAGAAGGGTGAGCAAAATGCGGAACCATCTTTCCTAGAACATTCACGACTGAAACCTCCTCAGTGTCTGATAATTCAATCTCCTTCCGACTTTCGACAAAAGACAAGACGTCAATCTTGTCAATGTCACTCTACAGGATGCAAGAGCAACTGTTTTGTCCAAATGGAAGAGACTCGCATATGAGAGCACAATCGCCCAAATACCAATGCCAGTACACGCATCCAATCGACTACCCAAGAAGAGGCGGGTTTGAAACGCTTCAGTCTACGGATGAGCCACGGACGAACGAGAACCTCTCAGGCGTCCATCTTCGAAATATCGCAATAACACGTGAAGGGTACGGCATATCCGATCAAGTGCTTGTGAAACTCACGCACCAGGATATATTGTTCGAGGACACATACGTCTTGCTTTACTTCCCGTGGAAATGCGATATTATAATTCCCATCGCCAACATAACGACTCGTCTCCTGGGTGAAATCCGAGCCTTGACCCCTACTAGAAAGAAGTTCCAGTGGCCTGTAAAATGGTCGGAAGACGAATTGACCACAAGGATAGGGAAAACCATTCGCGAGACTTATCCCGACGTTTTCTTCCGAGGGCCATCGATGCAGTAATGATCCAGAAGTAAGTAACTCTCAAAACCATCTTATTCATTCATCAAACATTCGCTTTCGTAGGTCCCACTAAAATTTCATTCAATCGACATAGTGCTTCATCGACCATCAACCTCATAACAACATGTAAATATTGCGCCAACTAGCGACCTTTCTCTTTCTATCTCCTAATACATTTTTGATTATTACTATTTTTGGATCCAGTTACGCCAAACGCGCATACTGTGAAGACCACAAAAGGAAGTTAACCACGGACTAAGACTTTTTAAACAACGAAAAGGATGGTTGGTAGTAGCAGACAGTCCGTGAATCTATAGCAGGCATCGACAAGCGGAATTTCTATTTGTCGTCGTTCGCAAGGAAATCAGGGTGCAAGTTAAAGCGGCAATATTTTTGAGGTATAATTAGTCAGTCTATCATGCGCTAGTTTCAACAGTCGGTCTACAGATTCTGTTCACATAATAGCTGGCTAGTTGCGCGTTCGAAGCGTGCCCACCTATTCTCCTTTTAATCATTCTGTTATCTTTAAAACATATATTACCGCGAAACGCGCACTGCAGAACTGTAAACATTGATTCCAAGGATCATAATTGCATGCAAAGCA
>JAFREE010000266.1:0-20802 GCA_019400425.1 Hymenochaete sp. R1
GAAACTTCGGCTGACAACAAATATAAACGGAAATGATCGACTCGGAACTCTCGTCGAAACTGCAACACACCCAACACATCCATCCAGAGAGCTTTCTGATTTCCTTGATAACTTTCCGGCGCAGACTCATCTATGACCGAAGCGATTGCTTGTCGTTAAATCGTTTGCGTCGCTCACAGTCGACAGAAGCAACCCCATTCTTCCCAAACTAAAGGGCTGCTATCGATCTGCACCTTCGGCCGCTCACGCCCATTCACGTACGAATTCTGCACGATTACATCTAAAGCAAGGGCCTTTGAGCTCCCGTTAGGATTTCCGCCTTATTCAATCCGTCGTGATACGGGAATAGACAATATCAGTATGTTTTCAATACGATAACCCTCAATCCGAGTCTCCATGAAATATCATCTAACAATTCTCCAGAAGGATTTCCAACGAGTTCATGCGGATCTGATCAAAAAAATAGTGAAGCTCATTCCGAGAACAGACTGCTATTAGCAAATATCTCAGCTAAATATTTGTCCTATTTCTTTTCCGAGTCTCTCTGCCCGCTGCTCAGTTGCATCTCCGTTCGCGCCAACAATCTCTCCAGCTGACCCCAATCCACGCTCTTCTCATCATCACCCGATCCTTGCACCTCGCGTTTGCCCGCCCGCGCAACATACCCTTTAAGCTCCTTGACTCTCTCGATCCTGGCTCGCTCTTGCCTGAGGTTCCTCAAAGGGCGCGGCACGTCCACATGCACGTACTCCGTGTCCTTCTCCAAAAGGCTTTGATGGGCCAAAGCTATAAGCCAACGAGCAAGAGTTATTGCTTTGTCATCTTGGAAATCAGTACCAGCCGAAGAACGGCTCAGCGTGACGTTCTGGAAAGGCTCGGGCTTAAGTTTGCTCTTGCCTTCGACGAGGTTGTCTCTGACGCAGGCGGCGGCATACTCCGTATCAATAGCATATGTCAGTACCTCCTGCGCCTTCTTCGCAAGCTGAAGGACTTCTCTGTCGACAAGGATCGGCGCCTTCTTGGTAACAGTAGCATTATCGTTTTGGGCACGGAAAATGAGGCTCGACAGGTGACGAAGATGGTTCTCGCGTCCTTCACTTCCCCAAGATTCAAGGATGGTATCTTTGTTCGTTCCGTCCTTCTGCAACATCGCCCATACGTACCACTCTAATTCAAACACAAAATCCTCTTTGGCGGACTCGTCGTTCGATAGGTCAGAAAGCGGAGGAATGGAAGCGCTGGCATCAGGTGTAAGAGTCTGGTAGTCCAGCTCGTCGCCGGTCGCAAGGATGGCATCCAGTCTCGTAGAGGTGCTCAACTTGGAAGAGCTCATGAGGAAGGTTACACTGCTCCCAAGAAACTCAACGTGAGCAAGTTGAGGATGGTGGTAATACTTACCGTGGGAACAAAAAAAAGAGTGACTTGTTTTTAAAAGTTTTCAAGGGAAGGAGACGTACTTTATGATTCTGTGGGAGAAAATGAATGAAGGGGAAGAGGGAGAAGAGGTTGAAGTAATCTGAGCCGGACTTCACATTGCAATTAGCCTACTATGCATATGCATAACTTGCACCCGGGCATACATGCAGCCGAATTCCCGAAGGCCATTTATAGGTTTGCATTGATTACTCTGGAATCCCGTTAACGCTATGGTCGTAGAAGTCGAAAAAAAAGAATAAGAGCAAAATAAGTTTGCTCAAGCTAATGAGCATTCAATGTCTTGATCGTAAGCAACAGCATCTAAGCAGATAAACGTAACGTTTCCTGTACGCTAAGCAGCTTCAGCTCGGCCAGAAAGGCATCTGTAATGTTGAACGAGCTTTTCATGACCTTCGCATCAATAAACATTTTTGGGATGCCAGCAGGCATAACACATGGGCTTCCACTAATAAGACCCTATTTTCAAGTTCGCACCCCCAATATCAATAGATTTGTGAGAAAAAAGATCTTTTTTTAGCAAAGTAGCGTACCCCCAAACTGGGCAATTTGTATCCAAGCAAGGGAGCGAAAGGAGTGAAAGTATAGTGTTGTGACGATGGTAATAATATGACATTGGGACAGCGAAGGGAATGAGTGTATGGTTGTGTATAGTGTAGAGTTGTAGCTGGTGTCTATGAACTTCATGACATGATGTATACTTTGCAGTCCTTTGAGCGAGCGGAAGGGAGGAGAGGGAGGGACAAGGAAAAAGGGAGGAAACAACATCGAAAGTAGAGATAGGGGAATAATGTACCTGCAACAAACCCAAAACCCAAGAGTCTTTTACATAGACCAACTGAGGGGAAATGATGACGACGAGATCATTCGGAGTCGCGCCTCACCTAACCCACTTATTCTTAGGAAACAACAAGCAGATCCGAAAAAGAAGTCCATTACTAAAGAAAGAAAGAAAAAATCCAAAGATTTGAAGGAAAGTACGAAAGAATATAAATCACGATCTTTTATGGTCGCGCTAGCTGCTCCTTGCGGTAGAACCAGAAATAGCCCGCAACGATGATGAGCTGGCAAATAAGAGCAACCCAGAATTCCCAGTTAGCGAATGGGCTCCCTTTAATGCCTTCGGTGAAGTCCCACGATCCCACGTCAGGGAATACACCTCCAGGTCCAACGCTATCGGGTGATGTTGCACGTGCGACCATGACGCAAATGGCACCGATGATTTGCGCAAACGCAAGCGTAGCGCATACATGCAGACGGGAAAGCGTTTGAAGAAGGATCATACCGAGGCCGACACCCTGGATGGCATCGAGGACACCGAGCCATAACCAGAGTGAGATTCCAAGGTACGGTCCACCTTTCCCTGCCCACGGTAGGTAGTACGCGACCGATGATGTACCCCAAAGCATCTGTGCCCAACGCGGCGCTCCGAGACCGACAGCAAACACGGGCAGAAGCCACGTATGTGTCTTACTGAAGTATGTCAAGATCCACATGAGCGCTCCCCAAACGAAGATGAAAAAGGTGATGATAAGGAGTAATGTCGCCCATGCTGGGATCGGGACCGACCACAGGAACGTCCAGTTACGACCGTACGGCCCACTGAGCCAGTAATCTCGGAGAATCTCTGATGCAAGGAACCACAACACGAGTTTGCGACGGAAGAGGGTCTTCATGAAGTTAGGAACTTTGGGCGGGACTTGACGGTAGTACTCCGGCAGGCCGTAAAGAAGAAGATACGCAAATACCAAACACATCAAGGCGAGGGGCCAGACGACGAGGACAACCCACCACGGCGGTGCGGCTGACAGCTTTCCATTGAGCTTGAATCCCCAGTACCAAAGTGCGGCGACCCAAATCTGCTGCGAGCCTTGAACAACACATGCACGGAATGTCCAAACTTCCGTCGCAGCACCGGCTTCTTCACCGAAGTTAAGACCGAAGAATAAGAATCCAGCAGCCGATGCGATAGCGTACGACCAAGTGGCAGCACTCTGCAAAGCAAAGGCTGATTTCTCAAATACCGATGAGACTGCGGGAAGCCCGATGAGGAAGAATGCGATCGCGAAGAAAACCCATGGTGCAGACAGAACGTATACTGAGGGCTTGAGACGGAAAAGCGGATACCATACTGCGGACGCGGCGAGGAACACAGCACCAAGGACATAAAGCTCCAGGTTTGTCTGGAAATTCTGACCGGACAAGAGCGTAATCTGGAAACTCGTCGCACCCAACATCTGACCGACGGCAAGAATGATTGTGTACAAAGGCCAAGTGCCAATCGACCTGGACATCGCTATCTGCAGAGTTGTCATTACGACAATGTCGGCGGGTTTCTCATTCGAACCATTGTCTTCGGAGCCGGTGGCGGTGTTGAAATGTGCAGAGCTTGGTGCAGTAGAGAAGCCGCTTGGTGAATGAGGCCGAGAAGGTTCGTAAAGCGACGGAGAACCCCAGACTGATTCGCGGGCGGATGATCGAATACTCGCAGCGCTGTCCAATTTGTCTCTCCTAACCTTCTCGAAGAATGCCTCTTCACTCTTTTGCAGATACCGTTCAATAGATAGATCACCTTTGGAGTTGTCTGCCGATAGATTCTGTAGCTTTTGAATGAAATCCTGTGCCACTTCGCCATCTGCGTCCGTGAACTATAATGCAACAGCAATCAGTGAAAAAAGCACAAGCTTAGAAAGTGGAAGGAAGACTAACCGACGCAATCGCCTTGTTGAGCGGTGAATTTTGCTTCTCATCCACGATAGATGCAATCGAATCCCTAGACGATGTCCTCGAATGTTCACCGAACGGCCTCTTTGGTGCCATAACATCATTCCCTTCCAAGAACGGATCCGGCGTATGCTTTTGTTCCTTCGCAATCTGCCGATTCGCCCTCGTCAAGAAATTATCATAACTACCTTCCGTCGGCGTCCCAACCGTGCTCGCGACGCGGCTACGTTGCGTCGAGAAGTAGTCATCACCATCCGATGGTTCGCTCCCAGTTGACTTGCGACCCATCTCATCAAAACGAGGAGGAGCGGCGAGAAGATGCTCCTGCTGAGGCGCGAGCGTTGATTGACTCCAAGCTCCTGGTGACAACGGCCCGGGTGACGTAGGAGACATAGGTGTCAAAGCGCCAGGGGACATGGGAGTCAACGCACCGGGCGATGACGGTACCTGCGAGATGTGCGACATGCGAGCACTGTCCATCATAGATCTTGTATCCCATTGAGGCTGCGACGGCTCCGGTTGATGAACGGGGTCCCAGTCGTCATGATCCATGACGGCAACTTGAGGTGTATGTGCAGCGAAACCGTCGGATATCCTCCACGCGTTGTGTCCCGCGATGTGCCTACTGTTGTTGATACTGCGCTTGTGGAAGTCTTCCATACGTTGACGCCATTCGACGACCGGGAACCTTTGGACAGCTGAGCGTGCCCTAAGCAGAGCTCGCTCTTCCTCTGTTGATTTCAAAGCCATTTTGATCGTCTTTGACAACTGAGACAGCATATGCGCCGTAGAAGTCGATTCAACCGGGAACCACTGCAAAACATAGAAGAATTAGCTGTCAGATTCGATGTTTGGACCAAAATGCGACTGACCCAACCAGGCATGAGACCAAGACCACCAAGTCGCGAACCGACACCAAGAGCACCTTTACGACCGAATTCGACAGCGACCAGACCAAACGGCTCATCACGAGATGGAATAAGCGCAAAGTCTGCACCACTGAACAAGTATGGAGGGAGAGCAGTGAATTCGGGCTTCGAGTACACGCGATCCGGGTACAATTCCATAAGCCTAGCCAACTTCTCCGCAGCGAAGCGCCCATAGAGATCAATGACGGGACCGACAGCGATGAGTTGGATCGAAGATCGCTTTTCCAACAATGACGGCATAGCATCCGCGATGAGGTCGACACCCTTCTGCTTAGACCACCGACCGACGAACACAAACAGATCTGCATTCGGGTCCTGTTTGATGCCTGCCCACTCTTGCGCTTGACGCTTGAACTCTGGGCGTTTCGCCTCTGCCTCTGCGTCGATACCGATTTCCTTGATGGCGACGGGTGAGTCGTCTAGCGCAGCAATGTCCGTAGGATCAGGATTAGGCAACGAGTCAACGTGCTTGAGAGTCCAAAGCGCCGGATAACGAGCCCAACTGCGCTTTCCGTACTTGTCCGAAACACCAGCAACACCGATTGATTTCTGATGAACACTGATAAACGAAGCTGCTGCATGGAGAAGGTTGAACGTGTTCCCAAACTGGACGTATTTCGTGCAGTGCTCCTTCGAGATGTTGAACGCCGAACAAACTTCCTTCATCTCCTCCTTCGTCCTGAGCGGCCAAAGACCCTGGAACTCGGCGTTGTGCAACGAAAGACAAACGGGCAAAACCTTCGGGAGCAAGTAGATCGGGGCGAGAGCGCCATGGTAGTCATTGATGTGATAAATGTCAATCTGTGGGTAACGCCTGACCGTCGCGGCAATGGCCTGGTTCCAAGTAGAGTAAAAGATGGCCGAAGAGAGATCGTCCATGCGTGCCGGATACGGGTCTGCCTTCGTCTGCGCGCGGAACACAGGGCTATCGAGGAGGACATACGTGATATTGTCCAAAACGTGCGTCTCAACTTCGATGAGGTACGGCTCTCCAAAGATGATGACTTCAATGGGCTCCGCGGGTTCGCCCGCTGGATACTCCAAGTCCTTGACCTTTGGAACGACCCAGATGAGATCAACATCCGTCATCGCCTTGCCCATGAGACTCGACATGACACCGAGCCCACCGATCTTGACCTTGAGCTTCCAATCAATGATCTCGTATTCAAGCGTCGAGATTAAGCAGCAACGTCTCTTGTTCTTGTCCTCTGGCCAACCGATGAGCTCACCAGTATACGTATGTCCATTCGCCTTCTCATTTACGCCTTCGTTGTGAAGGTCGCTCTTGCTTTTGTTCCCAAGGGACCCGAAAATAGGCAGGTAGTTTCCGTGAGACGGCTTTGTTGGCTTAAGACCCCACTTATTGTATTTGATCCCGTAAAAGCTCTTCATGAAGATAAGCACCGCAAGCGACCCTGTGACGATGGGGATCGACAGAAGCAAGCCATACATGATGGCCGCGATCGTACTCTGTCCGCGCGGCTCAAGGCTCCATTCCAGAGTTTGATCGTTCACAACCAGATTCCACGCAACATGCGGCGGAGGCGGCGCGCTCATGTTGAGATAGTTCGGTGCGACCGAGTTGGGTGGGAGACGGTCCATGATGCCATCGCCGTCCGTGTCGCCATAGAAGAAATCGTCAAACCCAAAGATATTTAGCTGGACGAAAGCAGGCCAAGACGTCATAATTTCGAGTTCCCAAGTGTTGTCGCTCGTCTGGGTCATCTTCGACTCTACACCGGAGTCATAGCCCCAGGTGTTGAACGGTCCACGAGCGAGGAACTGAGGGACACGGCGCTGGAAGCCATAGTTGAGGTCAGAGTGCACGGCATGATAAGCAGTCGAGCCGGCATTGGACCAATCTATATGATAGAAATTAGATTGCGCCCGAACGTTTAGAATGCCGGGGACTTACATTGAACGATGATATGTTGCCCATCCCACCAGTTCTGATCGCTCTCAAAGAACGTCTTATTATCGATAGTGGTCGTATCCTCATACGCCGACCAAGTCGACCATGACTGACCAAAGTCAACCGAGTAGCGGAATAAGTCGGCGCCTACCGCTTCATGCGAGAACTGATATCCTTTATCGTTATCAAAAGTAAGAGCGCCGCTGACATAGTCGTTATCAGGCCAAACCATGACGTTGTTCGCCATTCCCTTGCGTAAAAGCAGTTGATCCTTGGCACCTGTCGTAGTCCCTGAGGACGCTGAAGGAGAGTTGAGAATAAGCTGGATGATGCCATCTGGTACATTCGTGAGCGTTGCATTCCATGACCAGCTGCTCGTTCCGCTGCCAAGAATAGCCGGAGGATCCGGGTTAGGAAGGTTACCACAGTTCACGTTGTTCACGCTCGGTGCACTTTGCCCACTTGAGACGTTGAAGGACAAGGCATTCGTTATGCTATCACAGTTCATCTCGACATTGAACTCAAGCCTAATATCCACTGATGAGTTATCAGAGCCACCATCGTTCTCGTTAAGGATGCGATAGTCATGACCCGGGGAGAACTTCGTGAGCATCGGCGGAACAGCGACCCAATTGGCTTCAGGAACGAAGAGCTTGAACGAGTATGGGTCCATCGTGATCGTGTTAAGACATCCATAATACGGCGCTTGCCCATTGTCGAAGTAAGGACTGGCAGACGATTGAAGAGTGTACGACTCGAAGGGATAAAACAGGTTTTTGATGATCGTTCCGGAAACGTAAGGCGTACTGATCCACTCAGGGCTGGAGCAATCATACGTATAAGTCTGGGTCGTGTTCTCGTTCGTGTACAGCAACCATACTTGGTCCGTGTAATTCGTGCCCGTAAGGGTCTGCGCGTCCGGGATACCCGCACGACTGGCTGTCCATAGGCCAATCTCCGTTGCCGTCTGATTCGAACCCGGCATGAGGTCGAAATGCGTCCAGTTCCCGCGCTGGACGAGGTCCAGACCGTCTGTGAGCGCAGCGTACTGCGAGCGAACGTAGAACATTTGTTTGAAAAGACGTCGGGATTCCGTAGTCGGATCGAAGTGATCGAGGGACTGCGAATCATCCCTGCACCCGACTAGGGCCTTCTGCAACGGGAAGTTGAAGAACTGTTCTGAACCAAGTTTGTAGCAACCATGTCGCTGCCACGCCTTGTTTCCGGGCATAGCTTGACGTCTATAAGCTGGCGTCAATAATCCGCTTTAGATAGCAGAAAGACGAAAAGCGTACCCGTAAAGATAGTTGCTAGCACCATTATCATACAAGGCAAAGTTTTGTTCTTCACCGTAGTACAGTAGCGGAATACCGGGCATCAATAGACTCGTGATGAATGTCGCAAGGGCACTTTTCTGAGTCCCATTGACCAGACTCGGCCAACGGAAGATGTCGAAATTGCTTGTTCCGAACATGTGCCTCGGGTCCGTCTTGTTCGTAAAAGCATTCACAAAGTCGTTATAGACGAAGATCTGATTCCAGGCATCGACAAAATTGACCTCCACATCATCAGCAACTTGCAAGTTTCCATCCATACCAAGGAAACGTTCAATTCCGCGGTAGATCGAATAGTGGAAGGCTGCGCCATCCAGTCCGTTCTTTCCATAGTCACGCAGAAAGTATTGATCGTCCGTTGGCGTGAT
This sequence comes from Hymenochaete sp. R1, assembly GCA_019400425.1. NCBI lineage: Eukaryota > Fungi > Basidiomycota > Agaricomycetes > Hymenochaetales > Hymenochaetaceae > Hymenochaete > Hymenochaete sp. R1. Next base: position 8,702 of record JAFREE010000266.1, read on the forward strand.
GTTGAAGATGCCACCCAGGTTAGGATCAGGCAAATGCGATGGTGTTCGACCACGACCGTAGTAAAGCGACCCAAACGTGTTTCCACCCGTCACTTCACCAGTGATGAGGAAGTTGTTCTTGCCGACACCTTTCGCACAACCACGGACAGAAGTCGCCCACTCTGCCAATGCATCGAGTGTCACCTGGGTACTCTTGTCGATACGGATGGCGTCGATGTCTAGTGCAGTGATAACCATGCACACAAAGTTCTGAAGACGCGCCATGACGTTCCCGTCCCACTCTCTGAGCCGATCTTGCACGGAAGCGAACTTTGTTAATTGACGTTCCCAGTCAGGATGGACACCGAAAGCTTCGAGGTCGCCATATTGGTCAAAGTCAGACGCCTTGCACCCATCAGTCGTGATGGTAAGTTCGGTTCCGTTCTCCCACCAGAACTGAGGGAGAGTGCAAGATGAGTTATGGTCGTTCGAAATGCCGAAATCCTTATACGTCTCGAAATCCCAGGGGACATAATTGGGCTTCTTCCAAACGGCGTCGTATTCACTTAGAGTGAAATCAGCCGATTCGTTGAGATGACTGAATGTATAATGTCAGCATGTCATTGAACGAGTTTTTTTTGTATTTGAATACAGTTCTCAAACGTACCCTGAAAATCCAATCATATCGCCCATGGTGCCGATGGTGAAATCCATCATGAGATACATGTTGCGCGAGTGGACTTCATCAATAAAGCTCGTCCAATCTTCGATCGTACCAAAATGAGGATCAAGCACGGAAAAATCCACAGGGGAGTACGAGTCCGCTTGCCAGGGCATATTGAGGAAGGCCGTTCCCGCGATATAGATGCCGCGGACACCCATGCCCTGGAGATAGTCCAGCTTTGTCTTGACGCCCGAAACATCTCCACCAAACCGAAGTTGAGTCTCGCGCCAGTCGTGTTCATACATTAGACCAAAAAAGTTGTTATTAGAAGGATCGCCATCAGCGAATTTGTCGAGGAGGAGGGTGTAGAAGGGGAGAGCGCGCCATGAGTCGGGACTTCGAGTGTAGGTCGTGTTCTGTCGTGTGGTGGAGTACTCGCGAGGGTCTGTCGTGTCCTGGTTCTTGTTGAGATTCCAAGCGTCGTACGTTTCGTTGTAAGGCGCTGCGGAGACTAGGGATAGGGTGGCAAGGGCTGCGAGGGCGACTGCGCCGAGAGAGGCGAGCCGTCGCCTGCCTCTGGAGAAGCAAGGCATATGTGGGGTGGCAGAAGTCAAGACTTAAAGAGTGACCAGGTGTAAGGACCGCGATGAATTGGTTCGTGCTGTAAGTGTGAGAGGGAGAAGATGTGGGTGGGAGAGAAGAAGCAGGTGGTGGAGAGACGACGAGGGATTTGGGAGAAAAACGGTGACCAAAGATAGAGCGATTAATGAAGTGAAATAAGGGCGGATTGAGGGACTGGGAGTGTGCCTGAGGGGATTGGTGCGCTGATGTATGCGCTGCGAATCGGAGAGCACCAGGCCTTGAGCACGTCCTGTCGACGTTGAAGATGTCGCCGACGACGAGCAGAGCAGAGGGTGGATGTCGGCGAAGGTGGTGGTGGTCGGAGGAAAAGGAAGGAAGGGGGGGCTGAGGTGAGGCTGACCAGTGCTTTCTTTGACGGAGATTTAGAGAGCTCAGGTGAGTTCAAAACCTGAAATCCAATTAATTATATTTAATATTATTAATTTAATATTATTATTTATTCACCTCACCTCGCGGCGATTACACTCACCTCTTAAGCTTTGCTCCCATCCGGCCTCGTCTCCCCGCCCGTTTTCAACTTTCCCCTCTTCTATCTCCAGCGCACCGACAATCCCTTTCTATCGCCATTAATTCAGTTTCCTTATCAGCTCCCCACACAGCACAAATACTCACCTGCAAACATTGGACCATTGAAGTTGATGAGCAGAGAGACGACGAAAAAGACACGATACAGTCCTCTTTGGTACAGGTTTCTGTGACTCGCTCTGTCACAGCCTCGGAGCGTGACAATTTACCGAATAAGCGACGTGTCTCCGACACGTGCCTTCGTTCCTCCCAGATCTCATCTCACACCCATCCTAAGCGGAGCTCCATCCTTTTCGGACGGACGTCGATCGCCTCGAAAAACCTCGTTCTCGGACTCTTCTTCACCAAAAAATACAGCGACAGTATCATTTCGTTCAGACGACAAAGTCCAACGGGGAAAAAAAGAAGAACACCAATCAAAGCCAACTTGTGAAACGCTCCCAAGCTAAACTACATCAAGCAACGAGACATCAGCCAACCAACCAACACACAAAAAGAAATTGCCTCCGTCACGCCCCATCGAGCGCGCGCTCTTTTTGACCCGTATTTGAAAAAAAAATGCGGCGAATGGATCGATGTTCTCGAACCTTTCCATCCGCTTTCAGCCACTTTTCCCATGACGACCTGCCGATGTCCCTAGGCCTCTCTCCCCTCTCAAGGGGACTCAAGGGAGCTGTACGATAGCGAAAAGCTGTACCTGTCCCTGTCGTACACTAGTGCAGCTTGAAGCCTAGCCGTTATCGCGCGCCCAATGGAGTGCCATGAGCGAGTCCGGACATTCTGACACCGGTCTTGCCCCGCCTCGCCCCTCTAGAACCAACATTAATATCAATCGTCGAAGCGCCATATAGGACAGGAGGATCCAACAGATCGATCCAACCCGGTGCACTAGTTTGATCGTCTGTCTGATTTCCTGATTTTCATCCGTATCACTATTCATTCAATTTCATTCACTCAAAAGCGCCCATACATATATAGTACAGTATATGGTATGGCACTGGCAGCCTCGCGGCTATCCCCCGAGCATGCTTGTCAAAATGCTCACTCCTTCGCGCATGCATAGAGTCGGCCATTCAATCGAAACGACGTGTCTCAGCTCGTCTCACGGGAAACAGAAACAAGAAACAAGAACCTATTCAACAGGAGCACGAGCCCCAGCCCTCGATCCGCTCTTCTAGCCTCTTCAAGAAAACCTAGAACAACAAACCCCAAAGAGACTTCACTCCCGCTCTCCCGCTCCCGCAACAAGCAAAGCCTCTTCGAACAGTTTCACGACCTCCGATCGATTCTCAACCCGACTCTCCACCAAAGTCGGCTCGGCCCAGTCTTTACCATATGGGCTTCGGTCTCAAACTTCATCAGGACTAGTACCAGTACCAGTACTTTCAAATTTCAACGTAACACCATCTCAAAACAACGCCATTCAACAATCTTCTCGGAAGTCGAAACTCCATTTCGGTCCGATCTTGCACGTCTCTGGTCGTGCTTTCTTCTAAGTATGCGGTCGATCCGGGAAAAAGCTAAAGCGAAGTTACTCACCTCTGGGCCGGGATCCCGGAAGTTCCGGGATTCCCGGAGCTTTCTTCCTCGGTCCTGTCAGTGTCCTGGGCCTGGATTATGGCAGTAAGCGGTCGATCTTTGCCGTATTTGGTGGAAATTTCAATTAAAGAACGCCGATGCCGATGCCGATGCCGAGTCTGTGCGGACGGCGTCGGTGCCGGCTACTCGGCTACTCCAAGTACGCTCGTTCGATCGTTCGATTGGGTGGGTGTTCGACGTCCGGGGGTCCGACTTTTTCGTTCAACATTAATACGGTACGTGGATTCCTCCTCCCTTCTCTGAAAAACCAAACCCTGCTCTCTCAGAAGGTTTTTGTAGCTAACTTAAGCAGAGCCTGGCCTGGCCGACCTAGCAAAAGCGGCGGGTCCACTTCCCGGACCTGTCGACCCCTTCGCACCCTCCACGCAACATCTTTTATTCTACTTTTTTGAACAAAAGAATCAACGCTCCTACAGCTCCTACAGCCGAAAGACGAAGACAAAGAGGAAGAAACACCAGTACTTCAAGTCGATTCGATGGCGCACACGACTTCGACTTCGACTAGCACGACGTCGATACACCCCCCACCCTCGTTCCTTACGCTTGATAAATGAAAAATAAAGAACTCACACTCACCTCACATCCCCTCTCGGACGAGTAAAATCCAGATGAGTTTGAGTCGGTATCCACAGTATCCACGTAACCGTATCCAGCTACCCAACTCCAGAGGGGGGGGGGGGGCAGTGCATAGCGCATCCTGCGCATCCGACGAAAGGGAGCGGGCGCGGCGCAAGGCGCGCATTCCCCTTCCCTTCCCTTCGCATACCCGACGTCGGCCCCTGACAATATTAATGGATAACGACTTTTTGCACCGCCACACACGTTTGCTATTCTCCGAGAGTACTTGTATTAGCAGTCGAGTTGGTACTCTGTACATAGGGCACAGGACTGGCTTTGGAACTGGTACCGCCTGCAGGCTGCTCTCCCCACCCTCCTCTCCTCGCTCGTGAAATGCTTCTTGACTTCAGTGTTGATATGCAGAACGTCAAGGATGATATCGACGTGTGTCGTTCCGAAGACTCGGAGCCGTGCAAAAAGCTCGAAAGCTGAGCTTAGCTTGTACATACTGGCGTGTATGTGCGAGAAAGCTGGGCCTGGCCTCCTACACATGTACATGTGTTGTCCGCTCCCAGGCGGCGCTCGTTGGCCGTTGGGTAGCACTCCGCTTTTCGTCGACGCCGTTGCCGATATCTCAGCGCCAACTTGAACTCCAACCGCACCCGGTCGCGATCAAATTCAAAGAGAGGGGGGGGGGGGGGGATCCCTCGGCGCTCACCGTCCCCGTTCCCGTTCCCCGTTCCCGACGCCCGACGTGCAGACGCATATGCTCGCCCTCGCCTCGCCTCGCCTCGCCTCGTCGTCGTTGTCCCTCAATTTCGATTTCGGTACCTCACGAATCGAAAGTCGAAGGACGCACTGGCAACCTGGTGACAACGACTCACTGACACGATACGACACGACACAACCGCCAGCGTCAGCGTCGAGTTCAGAAAACTCTTACCCATCGAAATGTTATTCTTTTAGCTTTTCCTGGAGGAATTCCTGGCAGGACGAGACTCAAGACCGAGGTTGGCGCTGACGGTTCTTGTTGGGGGCCAGTCGCCGGTCACCAGTCACTAGTCACTGGCACAGTACGGCGCGAGACGTGGGACGTGGACCCGGCGAGAGGGAAGGAGCGAGAGACGTCTCCAACCACTCACGCAACGCGTGAGGTAAGGTGAAGTACATGCATGCGCGCATGCCAGTAGTGCTGGCCCGCCTCCTACCCAGGACGTTGCCTCGCCCACGCAAGCAAGCCGCGTGTCTTCGGAGCGTCATCGGCGAAAGTCTCTTCTCTCTGTGTGTGATGCGGACGGCGACGGCGATGGCAACAACAACAAGCCCGTCCGTCATTAGCGGGAGTGTTGGTGGTGGTAGTGCCGCCGGATACGCCCGTAGCGCCCTCACAAGCCCCTCACACAGACACGGTGTTCCAGTGTTTCTTCCGCCCGTGTTCGTGAAAATGCGGGGCAGGTTCCGAACGAGTTTGAGGTTCAGATTGAGGTTGTGACGAGAGCCCGGTGTGGTGTTGGTGGTTTTCTTTCCGTCCCGTTACAGTCGCCGGTCGTCGTCCGTCGTCCGTAAGCGAGATGCGTGGCGGGAGTCGGAACGGAAATGGAGGGTGAACACGCTCAGGCTGAACGTTTGAACGGAGACGAGAGGTGATTGCAAGAGGCGAAATGAAGTCAAGTCAGACGAGTTGTTTTGGTCGAGGGGAGATTCAGAGTGAATCCGAATCCATTGGTCTCCGAGCGCGGGTAATCAGAGCTTGTCGTGTGAGTGTACAGGAGTGTATTTGGGTTGGGATGGATGGTGGAGATAGTGTTGGCTGTGAGCTGGTTGTTGAGTAGAGCCTCATTTCGCATTGTCTAAACTTACGATATTGAGCGTTCGAGCTTGAAGATGGAGACTGCGTGAAAGCTCGGGTCCGCACAGAAAGCCTACTCTTCCTGCTGATCAAGACTGAATTTAGTTGGAGAATGGATGCCTCGTTGTCCTATTTTATATCATGATATATATTTGTCTTTACGTCCCTCTATCGCCACGACATTTCCTGTAGGCCTTAACAGTGGAAGAACGAGTAGGATGTCGATTTGCGGCCGCAGAGGAACGTGGGGGAGGGGGAAGGTGGAAGGACGGTAACCGACTGAGCGGGATAAGCTGCGGACATTGTACTAATGGGATCTGGTATCCTGCGGTTGTCGGGTCAACTCGAGTCTTCTGCTCTCACCACTACCACACCATTTGCATTGACTTCAAACGATCTACAGATACAATTATTAGTATCAACGTTTCATGGAATAAGAAAGTGGGCAGAGACAGAGAAAGAGAAAGGGAAAGGGAAGAGACGGGTGCTCTCGGAGATTTACTTGGTATTAGCTAGTCCTTAGACTTGGAACTTGTCTGCGCTCGGCAGCCGACACGAACCACACGCACTCCTCTCTCTCTCTTCCTCTTCTTCTCATCCCACTTTCATCTCCTTTCTCGCTCTTTGCGCTCTCTTTTATACCCGTCGACGACGAGAGACTTCAGCGACCAACCCACGCAAACGACGACACCGCTCAATTTGGGTTTTACAGCGACCCAGCTTAACGGTACCTTTCCATCAGCCCTGTCCACAACCTTCGGCAAAGCTTCCTCATCCCATCGTCATCGTGTCAGTCGCGCATATTTACTTCCTGCTTGGCTAGTACTGCAGCCACCAGCAGCTGCAACGGCGACGAAGAACATTAATATCGACAGACGGTGTCGACCTCTCCTCTCGGAGATTTGGTTTTTTGGGGTGATAAAGCTGCGGAAAGCGGAAGAATAGATTTAGGCCGGTGAGTGTGCTGCGTCCTTCCGTCCCTGACGCCGAGCTCACCCCTTCTCACTTTTTTTCAGAAAACTTGACTCCTCTTCAGTACCGTTGTTTGCTGCTCACATATAGAGTCGACTCTTGACTTCTATCGTCTGTCGTCGTGATTGCGAGACGACAATGAGACCAACGACAGTTCTACGCACTCTCCTTCTCTACACATGTCAACATGTCATCCCATTTGCTTCCGCCCAGCAATCCACTACATCCACTTCAACGACATCCCTTCAACCCGCAAACCCAACGACGCCCACATACCCCGATACCGTCACCTACCTCACCGCCTTCCTCACCATCCACTCCCTCTCCAAGAACTCCTACGCCTACTTCTACCTCCTCTACTTCCTCATCGCCCTCGTCTTCTTCTCCCTCTGCATCGCAACCTGGACACGCGTCCGGGGCGGGTCGCTCGGCGCGCGATGGCAAAAGTGGGCGCTGAGACGGCGGACATGGAGGAAGAAACACGCGCTGAAGAGGGTACATGAGGAGGCGAAGAGGAAGAACGTGCCCGTCAGCGCTGTCCACCGACAACCCGTCGCGCTCCCCAGCAATGCGCAGATCCTTAGCGCAACTCTGTTGGTCACTTTTGTTATCCTACTCATCTTCGTCGGACCGGACTATATCAACCCAGACTTCAACCTCTTCAACTTCAGCTTTGGCACAACCGGGAGCGGGAACGGTGTGACGAAGCGGGCGGGGTTGATCGCACCTATCAATGACTTCACGATGAACAGGTTCATCGCACATTACACCATCGACAAAGCGATGTGGACCTCTGCGGCGCGTGCGGGGGGCATGGCCTTCGCTCTGTATCCGCTGGTTATCATTCTAGCGCTCAAAGCCGCGCCTTTCGCTCTTTTCGCGATTCCGGGTCTCGTAGGCTACGGACACGATAAAATGATAAGGCTACACCGATATGTTGGCAGGCTTCTTTGGTTCGTGACGTTTTTGCATGTTGTATTTTGGGTCGTACAAGTCTGTCGACAAAGGAGGGAAGGGACGGGGCAATTGTTGATTACGCTCGTCTGGCAGTATCAGAAGTTCCGTTTCGCATGGGTGGTGAGCATCATTTATACCTTGGCCTATAGGCGAAAAGTGACTCTGAAATTGCTCTCCAAGGCTTTTATCTCAATGACCATACTAATGGTCTTCACCTTCGATTTCATCCGAACACCGCACTACGAACTCTTCTACGCCGTACACGTCGTATGCACGCCTCTCACTATCATCTTCTCTGCCCTCCATCACCCAGCCCGGAGTGTCTGGTATTGGTGTCTCGCCGCACTCATCCTCTGGATCGGCGAACGAGCCTGGCGTGCATGTCTATGGATATACATTAACGGTATCTTTTCTATCGGAAAGGCAAGACCGGCGTCGAATAAGAAAAACGGGACTTTGCGCCCTTATACTTATGTAGCATCTGGAGCGGGTACGGCAGTAGAGACACCGAGACCGGAGAACGTGCATCGTAATACGCCGTCGAAGGGAAGCGTCGCGACGCTCATCGACTCGAGGACACCAAGCTATCTTGCGAAGGGACACGACACGGACGCTGGCGAGTCAATGACATTGCACGCACCTGCGCCTCGGCGTCCAGGAGACACAGACAACGGAATCCGTCTCGTCAGAGCCTCCACCCCGAGCTCGCCAAGCCGTACTGCCAGCCCCTCGTCCCTCTACACCGAGAACGAAGAATTCTCCTCAACACCCAGGCCAAGCGACATCTTAGATCTAGCCCGTCAACACTCAGGGAACAGCGCACGAGACCTCACGAAAGGCGTTCAACTACAAATCGAGACGGTCATCGGCAGCAGGTCGGGAGCCGGCACCCCGTCGTACCCACCTGCAGCGCTCCACCACCAGCGCTCACAAACGCATCTCCATTCATACCCCCCTATGCCTATGCCCACGCCACTCCAACTGCAAACGCCCGGTGCGGGGCCCGGACCACGGTCAGCCAGCAGCGCGTTCTCCCTCCACCGTTTCCAACGGGCACCGGAGCCCCAGGTCCCTCAGTACGCACCTCCTCCGGGCTACGCCCACGCGACACTCCTCCCTGGCCGAACCATCCGGCTTCGCCTCACGACGCCTGGGTACCAAACGTGGGCGCCCGGTCAACATTTCCTGGTACTCATCCCGTCTGTGTCGAAAGTCGCAACGCACCCGTTCACGGTAGCCGGTGTGTGCGATGAGCAGGCTGCGTTGCGCGCTGCCTCAGCTTCGGGCGTGGACGAAGGGGGGCGTGTACGGACTGCAGAGGCGGGACGGGAGATTGTCCTGATTGTTCGTGCGAAGAAAGGATGGACGAAGAGACTCTGGGACCTCGTCGCCTCACTTCAGTCTGAAGGCCTCCACTGTCCGCCCGGTGAACTCTCCTCTGGCTCCGTCTCGGGGTCCCCACCGCCGGAAGGCACCCCAGGCGTCATCCTCCGAACCCTCGTCGACGGGCCTTTCGGCTCATCCTCGAGCACGCGTTGGGGCTCGTACGCGAGCGTGTTGATCGTCGCTGGGGGATCTGGAGTGAGTTTCGGGATGAGCGTGTTGGAGTATGTATGTCTGTGCATCGCGGGGAGGGATGGCAGGTTTCTTGGTGGACATCCGGGTGGGTGGGGCGTTGGGCCCAAGGGGGCGTGGGTGACGCAGCGGGTTAGGTTTGTGTGGTTGGTTAGGGAGTATGCGCATATACAGGTATGAGAGCCTTCGTTCGAACGTCCCTGCTTTATCGGGCATCTGATTTATTTTGATTTTCGGAAGTGGTGTGTTGGTGACCTCCGACGTTGTCTAACCATCGTCCCCACTGACGCCCTCGAACTCAATATCTTCGTCTCCAACTACAAGCCCCCAAAAGAACTCCTCACATCCCCGATCAGCGCCTTCCCCCGCTCTGACGACGGCTTCTCTGACATTCACGGCGACGGTGGAGACGACGATGGGTCCGACGGTCTCCTCAAGCCTCCTCTCCCCGCCTTCGCCAACGGCGGCAAATCATCATCCAACCGCCGGCGCTCCATCTCAGAAGACTCCATTGCCTCCGACATCTCCGTCGACAGCATCGTCGACTCGTATTTCGACGATCTCATCAGCGGCGACGACTCACGGAGCGAAGGGGGAGTAGGTGGTAATGGCAGTGGTGGTGGTGGTGGTGGTAGTGGGGAACATGAATTGGGACACGAGACGTCTGCGCTGGATTATACGAACTTTGATGGGGACGACGATACACCGTTGCCATGGGAGGATCGGCTTTCGAGGAAGATCATCAAGGAAGGCAAGTTCAGACGGGCAAAGTCGATGAAAGTGAAGAAAGCGCTCCGGGCGAAACATGAGCTCGAAGAACGAGTCGTTGCGTCGCATTCTTACGGACATGGACATGGACACGGCAAGTCCCCTTCTGAGGAATCCTACGTTCCAAGACACCCACACCGATCCTCTACCCGCTCAGACGAACCGCTCCTCGCATACAACAAATCCCCCTCCTCCCCTCCCCACACCACCCGCTCCCTAAGCCCCCCACCCCCAAGCTCCTTCACCTTCGACCGGCGCTCGACCCCGCCCCCCTCCTTCGGCGCAATGGGCCACGAGCTCCAGCCCGACCACGCGTACTCCTCAGGACACAACCCGAACAGACTCTCCGTCTCCTCCACGTCAACGTTCAAACAACCGCTCTCGCCCTCCCGGAGCTCCGTCGCTTCGCTTCCTCTTTCCCCCTCGTACGGCGCCGGTGGGGGCGGCCTCCCGACGCGCGCGAGCACTCCCCAGCATCAACGCGACGGCGCCGTCTTACGCTGGCTCGAGCCGGAGCGGGGGGCGCTAAAGGATCGGGACCGTGGGGAGGGTGGGGCGGGACGAGCGGGCGGGGCGTTTGGACTTGCGTTGAACGCGCAGGAGGTGAGGGACTTGCAGATCGTGTCGGAGTGGGCGAGGCCTGGGAAACCGAAACTGGGACGGATATTGTCAGATGAAGTGGAGGCGGCGAAGGGGCGGGTGGCCGTTGCTTGTGAGTTTCGAAATCCCCACTTCCGTTCTTATGTTTTACGACCTTTTTCCTCGATTTTCGAGTCATCCTTTGTTTTCTGGATGCTTTGGTTGATTGGCTGACTAAACAAATCTCATTTTATTCGTAGGCTGCGGACCGACCTCGCTCAACGCACTCATGCGGAAACACATCGCAGAGCAGATCGACCCCTCGCGTGTGGCCAAAGGCGACCTGCGCGGGTCAATCGATTTCATTTCTGAGGACTTTGAGTATTGAGAGTCGAGTCGACGGGACGGTACTGTCTCGGCCACTTCCATCAACATGTTTTAGGTTTCAAGTTTTCATTACTTCGGACCCTCCTTTATCGTTTCTCATACGGGGTCTCGCTCTTTCTCATTAGCATTCATGTCCGTACAACTCCATCGTCGCCAACCACCCACCTACTCCGGCCTTTCATTCTCATCTCTTTTTTTCCTGCACCACCCTCACGTAAAGTATATAGACGCAAGCATATCCATAACCCCACCTATATCCATCCCTTCCTTTTTGCCTCCTCTTTCTTGTGGACATTTTCTTGAACTTTATCTCCTGACATCTCGCACATTAACGACCCTCCCTTCCGCCAGTCACTCTTTTCTCCCCTTCATCGATTGACCTCCTCAAGAACCCCCCCCCCCCCCCCTCATCGGCCCTCTCTCCGGCCTTCCGGCCACGATTTCTACTTCTTCTTTCGACCAGTCAATAACGGATTGTTGAGTTGACGACCCTTTTTTTCGTGCTTTGCGTAAGATCCCCCTCCCTCCTTAGTTTACCTTTGCCAAAGAGAATAACTGTATTTGGTAGAATCGTTCTGTTACTTGCTTTTCGCTTTTTCTTTCTTTCTGGAAGAGGTGGAGCGGTGCGAACTTGCAGTCTGAGTCTGAATCCCGGTGTTCAAGGCACCTCCCGCTCGAAGTTGAAGTTGAATGTTTACTTGTTCAAGTCGTGGATTCCGCGCGCCCATTCTGTGTTTTTACGAGAGTCATGTCGTAAGCTTATATGCACCTCGCTATAACGCTTTTTTCAAGACTCAGTTTCAACCTTGAACAATAATCTCACGTTGCCGGCTAAGCCAAGAAAATTGCGAAGACTACTCGTCTTAAAATTTTGTGAACAAATTTGCAAAGCAGGACAGTTGAAAGTTTCTAGGAAAACGGAGGGATACAGCAGATGCTCCCGCCGACCAACGTAGAATAAAATGTACTTGTGGGGGGGGGGGGGGGGGGGGGGGGGGGGGGGGGGGGGGGGGGGGGGGGGGGGGGGGGGGGGGGGGGGGGGGGGGG
>JAFREE010000267.1:0-20637 GCA_019400425.1 Hymenochaete sp. R1
GATTGAAGGTCAAACTACCAAAAATCCGCGGATTTGAGTCCGTCGGATGCGGATACGCTGTCTGAAAATCCGCGGATTGCGGATCCGCATCCGGGAATGCTCTACGCACAGCCAGTCCGACCCCGCATCATCGCGAGGATGCGACAGTTTCATTTACCAGCGACTCCAGCGACTCCAGTACCAGCAGCGAAGGCGACAGCGACTCTGAGACCGAGCGCCAGTTCCAGGAGGCCCGGAAAGCCGAACGCGCCCAATGGGAGTTTCTGCTACGCACGATCAAAGAGCTTCATGAGGCATGTGACACCTTGAGCAGCACCGCCAAGGCTGCAACTCGGGCGTATACCGGACCCGTTGTAAAACACACCAAAGACAATAATCTCGGAGGCCCGGTATCGAAGGAGGGATGGCAACGAATGCAAGAAGGGCACAGGTACGTGGAAGGGATTATTCGTCCGTGGCTGGATGGCATTCGAAAGGTTACTAATGATGTGGAGGCTGGCGGAAAGAAGTGGGAGAAACAACCGACTAGGCCGGGGAGTAAGTGGAAGCCGTGGGTGTGGGTAATGAAGCGCGCACGCGAAGACAAGCAGTAGTCTCGTCTCGTTTGAAGGTTTCCCCTCGGTGTTCACTATATGATGCATGCTTGATCATAACTAGAAGTAGCTCAGAGAATTTCATGTATATCGATACTGATGTTTCATATCAAAGGATAATATGTGTCTGAGTTCGCCGGGAATAGCGTCATGCCAGTGTGTCGATTGCTCAGTACTATAGTAATAGTAGCTACATTGCTTGACTCATTCTACTATCGATACTACCATTTTTATGACATCGGCTTACTTAGTGGCTAGTGGAGGGCTTTGCGACCATAGCGCTTGGTTCTAGAGCGGGCATCCTCTTCCGGATTGAACCAAAATTTAAAGACGCAATATAGAAGTGCAAATTAGCCAAGCGAGTGTATACCATAGTATAACACCAATACCGGCATGCCCCACCTCTTTTTCCTCAACTCACACCACCATCAACGACCCCCCCCCCCCCCCCCACTCAACGGACCGACCATCGCTACACGGTATTGATGGCTACAACCAGCAGAGAAGGCAATGACAGTAGCGGCAGTCTCAGCAGCCTGTGCGGCGACTCAGAGCTCGCACCTCAGATAAAGGCTGCCAAGAAAGCCGAGGCAGCGGAGTTCGAGAAACTGAAGAAAACCATCAACGACCTCAAGGCGGCCTGCGGAACCCTCAATGACGCCGTCAAAGAAGTCACTTTGAACTATACCGGCGCTATCGGGGCTCGCTCGGTACGAGGTAAAGACCCGACCACGGAAGAAGGGTGGAAACAGATGCAGGAAGCGCATCAGCGGGTGGGCGAGACTGTCCGTCCGTGGTTGCGTCACGTAGAGGATCTTACCAAGAACGTAAAAGTTGGCGGGAAGATGTGGCAGAAGAGGAAGGGGGAGAGAGAGGAGCCTTGGGTCTGGCTGACAACAAAGTTATCCGAAGCCGACCAGCCGTCCTAACCAACACAAATAAATATAACTTTCCTTCTTTATTCATCAGTTAGTAGACCATTTCCTCGTCGAGTCACATCTACGAGTCTTGTGACGATCGAAGAGCGCACGCTGGCATATACTCTCTCCTTTTTCTATTATGATAGTAATTGGCGTAAGCATTGCAGTGCGTCAGTCCCAGTCGGTCAGGAAGAGGGAAGACGTACCATGATGACATTGCACAAAATGCACCATACGTTCCTTGTTGATCTCCATTCAGCCTGGATCAAGAATGCATGCAAGGGAGGAGCGGACAAACAAAGTCCTCGCTCGATCACACTTAATCCTGATTGCTTCCATCCAGCTCACCAGCCTCTTCCCTTCCTCGAACATTAGCTCAGCCCAAACAGCTCACTAAAGTCCCTCCCCCAATACACGTATTTCCTCTTGCGTCCTACCAGTAGTACCAAGACACCTCGTGCCCCCAGTAAGAACAATGACGCATCTCGATCAACCAAGTAACAAACTTGGACGCTACGCCTACCACGACTCCAAATGAGCGTTGAAGCGGGTAAAAGACGTGGAAACGAAAAAAAAGTGCCTCGACGCACACGACGCCTTCAGGGAGCTCATCAAGGCGTGAGAGGCCCTTAAGGATCTCGCAAATGGGTGCCATTGGGACTACGGCATGGACGTCAGTGATCGCACATTAAAAAGAAAAGAACAGACCACAGTGGAAGATTAGAGGGAAGCCGCCGAAGCGGCCGAGCAGCACAAAAAGGTGCTCGCTCTCGTTCATGATTGGTTAAAGAGCGTCCAGGACGTCACTGCGCCCGTAGAGTCGAACGGAGACGTACGCGTGTTAGCTGAGTGTTCGGCGATGTAAATAAGATCAATCATCCATGAATTGGGTCGAATTGGTAATTCTCGTGCAATCGAGTGGAGGAGGTGACCTATTGCGTGCTAATTCGTTGCTAAAAAGTGCCCTTGCATACGAATGTATTGCAACCATGTCTGAACGATCGCTTTCCACCGGCATTTACTATAAACGGAGACGTCAGAGCCTGAATAATTGTGCATGACTTGCAAAAAAAACGGATTATGAAATGGCGTACCGATTTGAGTCGTTCTAGGGTAATAGTTTTTTGAAGTCTTCCAGCGAGATAGTGTATGAAGCAAAGTGAGCTGGGAGCTTTTGGCAATAATGAGCTAAGACCAGAAGATCCAATGACGACGTGCTCTATGAACTCCTAATATGTGGCTGGAATTGATAGGATAAGACATGAGGCGAGTGTAAGAGAGATAATGGAGGATGGAGATAACCCATTTATGCCGAATCGTGATCTCCTACACCTTTATAAGCCAATATTACGTGCAAGGAGATTGGGTACGAGCAAAGTTCTTCAGCGAATGCGTTGAGATCCTGCTCCCTTCTCCTCCGGCCCTGCCTCACCCTTCTTTCATTTTTTTTCTCATTTCAAATCACTTTGTTGAATTCCCAACATCTCACCCACCAAAACGCGAACTCTAGCTTCCATTTCGTAACGCATTAACCCAGTGTATGTCTTCCGGCAACAGAAGTAGGTCTCATTCGCCAAGTAACCAACCACAGGCCCACCACGACTCCAACTCAGCGCTACAGAAAGCAAAGGAGGCCGAAGCAGAGCAGCTCCTCACAGCCCACAACGCTTTCCAAAAGCTTATCGAAAAGTGCGATGTCTTCAAGGAAGCCGTCAGACGCTCCCACGAATTGTACGGTATGGCCAATCACAGGCGAGCCATGGCCGATAGAGACCCGACGACAGCGAAAGGGTGGAAGGAGGTGGCCAATACGCACAAGCAAGTGCTAGCGATTGTTCAGGGTTGGTCGAAGAACGTCGAGGACCTCACTGAGTCTGTTCATGCTGGGTCCAAGGTGTGGACTTGGGAGCCGGGGCGGAGTCCCGATGGATGGGTTTCATTGAACGGGCCAGCAGCCGTAGAGAACGTCGATTGAACCAGAGGCGGGTGTCTTAGCTCTCGCGCGGTTAAGTTAAGGATAGACGACTTGGAGGACATGCAGTCAATCGCTAGAACGACCTTTGCGTATGAGTACTGCGTAGACATGAACAACGACATCGTTTCTAACATTGCTTACTACGAATTTTGACATTTACGTCAGGCCGAAGGGAGTCGTGCATGTCCCACCAAAAAAAGGATTCTGACGAATGGCATTCCGACTTGAACCAATGGCCAACATTAATGAAGACTCGAGCCACTTGACCGAAATTGAGAGTTTTCGTATGAGAAAAAAAAAGCTCAGAATGCAAAATGGAAGATTTTACTCTGAGTTTTTAAAGCGAGTGCAAGAGATATGTTGAAGTTAATGATGTTTCAATCTCGAGGAATAAGAAAAAAAGGTGAACATGGATGGCAAAGAGAGAGGAAGGACAGAAGGAGTCAAGGAGTCGGACGGGGGAATCTCGTTCAAACCGTCGTGAGAAGAATCACACGTGCTCAAGTCTCCCAAAGCGCGAATCGCGACCATGCCATCTGCATCTCGAGTCTACACATCTATCTGCAACTCTCCGCCTCAACCAACATCAAGCACCATTCTCCAGCACATACACGCACACGATGGCAAGCCTCATCGCCATCCTAGACCTCAAAGGAAAGCCCCTAATACAACGCTCCTACCGAGATGACGTCCCGCCCTCCTACGTCGAACGTTTCTTACCGCTCGTGCTCGAGATCGAGGAGGAAGGCCAACAAGTCACACCGTGCTTCTCGAGTCAGGGTATCAACTACATGCATATAAGGCATAGCAACTTATACCGTGAGCTCACTCTCCTACACACTAAAGTCTATACTGCTGAACCAACGGACCCTCAAGTGCTAGCACTGTCGAAACGAAACTCGAACGCGGCGGAGATCATCATCTTCCTGCACCGGCTCTCGTCCGTGCTCGTTGAATACTTCAAAGAGCTCGAGGAAGAGTCCATCCGGGATAACTTCGTCATCATCTTTGAGCTGCTGGACGAGATGATGGATTTCGGGTACCCACAGACGACAGAGAGCAAAATCTTGCAAGAGTGCGTTTACGGACTTTCATGGATGTGTGTGACGATGACGAGTTCGTTGACGGACGTCGTTTCTGCTAGGTACATCACGCAGGAGTCGCATCAGCTCGAGGCGCAGGTCCGGCCGCCCATGGCGGTCACGAATGCTGTATCGTGGAGGTCAGAAGGGATCCGGTACAGGAAGAACGAAGTCTTCTTGGACGTCATCGAGTCCGTGAACATGCTGGTGCGCATTACTATCTTACTTTCTTGAAAGCAACCCCCTAGAGCGTACTTGAAGGTCAATGCAAACGGAAACGTCATCCGTTCGGAGATTTTGGGCGCGGTGAAGATGAAGTGTTACTTGTCTGGGATGCCGGAGCTGCGGTTAGGCCTCAACGACAAAGTCATGTTCGAAACCACCGGCCGAAGTGCGTCGCATATTCTCTCTTATCAAGCACTCGCCCCACCTCCCACCTACTAACACATTCGTTTCCTTAACCCCCCTCCCCCCTCTCAGCGGCGCGAGGCAAAGCCATCGAGATGGAAGACGTCAAATTCCACCAATGCGTCCGCCTCTCGCGCTTCGAAAACGACCGCACCATCTCCTTCATCCCCCCCGACGGCGAGTTCGAGCTCATGTCCTACCGCCTCTCCACGCCCGTCAAGCCTCTCATCTGGGCGGAGGCCGCCATCGAGTCGCACAAGAACTCGCGCATCGAGTACGTCGTGAAGGTCAAGGCGCAGTTCAAGCGGCGCAGCCAGGCGAACGGCGTCGAGATCTACGTGCCCGTCCCCGACGACGCGAGCAACCCCCGGTTTAGGGCGGGGACGGGGACGGTGGTGTATGCGCCGGATAAGAGCGCGTTGGTGTGGAAGATCAAGTCGTTGGCGGGTGCGAGGGAGTTTTTGATGAGGGCGCATTTCGCGTTACCGAGCGTGCGGAGTGGTGCGTCTTCTTTCTTGTTCTTGTTCTTTCTTTCTTTTCTATCTTTTCTAGTCGTTCCACTCGATCGAAACTAAATAAAACTACAGAAAGCGAACCGACCGAACGCCGACCGCCAATCACCGTCAAGTTCGAGATCCCCTACTTCACCGTGAGCGGCATCCAAGTACGGTACCTCAAGATCGTCGAGAAGAGCGGGTACACCGCGCTGCCCTGGGTGCGGTACATCACGCAGCACGGGGACGATTACAGGTGCGTTTTTTTGGCGTCCATGGCGTTGCTTTCTTTCGGTATGATGCGTTTACAAGTCGAATTGACGCCTTTTCTTCCCCTTTTCTTTTCCTTTCGGTCTTGGTCTTGTTTTTTCTTCTTCTGCGGGACAGTTTACGAACGGCGCTGGACAAAGGGAGCGCGCCGATCGTGCCGATGTGATCGAAATCCAAGTCCAAGTCCTTTTCCTTATCCCGTACCCTTACCCCTACTCCGACGAGACCGACGAGAGAAAAAAGAGAACGAACGAGCGAACGTGTATCGGATATCCATATCCATATCGCAAAAATCGCATGTATTCCCTCCCCACCCACTCACACTCGCCCTCCGTCTGTCGTGCCATTACCGTTGCCATTGTAGTCGCATTGTCCATCGTACCCTCACATCCCCGCAACCTCCTCATTCACCCCCTCCCTTTCTCTTCCCCACGGCGGCGGGGCGGGTGGCGGCGGCGGTTAAATGGGTGACCTTACTTCTTCACGATGTACGTCCCGTAATTAGAACCGGAAACCGGAAACCAGAGACCGGAAACCAGAAACCAGAATAAGAAGCAAAATAAGAACAAGACACAAAAACAAGAACAAGGAGCCTCGGACTACGGGCTCAGAATCCCAACGGGCTAACTTGACTCGACTAAAGTAGACTGGAACTGAGGACCGATTTGATTTTCATCGGATCGTTCTCTCGTCTGGTCTCGTCTCAGTCTCTCGGTGTCTCGTAGTGCTTAGCTCAAAAGACCAACAGTCCATGCCTCACTCAGAACTATACCGAGTTCCGGGTAGCGTAAAGTAAAAGCCTGGGAGCAAAGCATAGAGTAAAGAGTAAGAGAGTAAAAGCCTGAGAAGAAGACTAACTTTCAAGTCAAAACCACAAGTTTCAAGCTGAAGTTGTAAGAGGGAGTCAGAAGGCGGAAGGCGGGAGGGCCTCCCAGTCTTCTAGTCTTTAAGTACTAGTTTTACCTCTTTAGTGTCTTTGGCGCCTGGCGTCTCTGGGTATCGTTGGAGTCCGAGCCCTAGTCCCCGGACTCACAAACCCGCTTTTTTCTCTCTCTTAACGTTAAAGTTTCGACCACGATTACTTCGACTACGCACATACACAACATTGTCATAACATGATATATGATATCGTGTGTTACGTGTTACTAGTACTAGTACTATAAGGTGTGTACGGTATTACATGTAATATCACGATTCGGAAGGGGTCCCACTAGTACTAGTACTAGTACTGGCAGGCACGGTACCACTGCCAGTGGATAGTTATCGTAGCAGTCACTACTTTTACAGGTACTATTCCTGCTATCCGACTCATTTGACTCGTTATCGTTCATATCGCCAGTCCCAGAACTAGAACTAGAACTGATACTGGGCCTACCCACTAGTACTCAACTCCCCACACCGAGTAACCAAATCCGAATCCGAATCCGAATCCGAATCCGAACGGCGACTCGGACGCATGCGACACGACGCCAGAACAGAGATGAGGGTGAGGGACAAGTCGTGAGGAGCGAGGCGGAAGGCGTGAGGAGGACAATCGGAATCCGAGTCCGAGTCCGAGTCCGATAAGGGATTAGGATAGTACTTACTTGGTACTTGGTATTGGTACTGGCACTAGTAGATACGGGATGAGAGTAACTTAAGGTACACATACACATACACGCTGTGACACAGTACACAGTACTAGTATCGGTATCGTTGTTCTACTCGTACCAGTACTACTAGTACTACTAGTGCACGCCCGACTACGTTTACGATTCATGATCACAACAAGAACAAGAACAAGAACAAGAACAAGAACAATATTGATAAACACCGATACCGGCACCGATACCGATACAAACCCAAACAGGAACGACGCCAGAACGTCCCGCCGACCCGCCATCCCGCCATCCCGTCCCGACGCTTTCAACTTTGACAGGGATTGACACTGACACTGACACTGACACTGACACTGACACTGACACTAGCTCGAGCAACCGACAGCCGACAGTCGACAGCCTCCAGTCGACGGGTGACTAGGAAGTACTAGTACCAGACCCAGACCCAGACCCAGTACTAGTGCTCAGTAAGCTACGTACCAGTACCAGTAACTCCCCCTTGTTACTTAATACTTGTACCCTACGTGATTACCGTCCCATGTAAGTTTAACTGATTTAGATTAACACAAGGTTGCGCCTTGCACACGCAGGAGGGAAGCTTAAGGTACGAGAGATACGAGGTGATCGGAGTCGGAGGGTGCGGCGCACCCTCCGGTACCGTGCACCGTGTTGCGCGTTCATGGGTGTGCGGAGACGGCCAAACGAACAAAAGCAGCAGCTAGGGCAGGCGATCGATCGAGGAATACGGGTCATTTTCATTGAATGTGCCGGATTTACGTTGGTATTGGTATTGGTATTGTATGATTTTCGGGTTTGAGGTGTGGTGTGAGATGGGTGAGGTGAGGGTATTGAGATTGAGATTGGGACTCTGGCTGTGGCTGTCGGTGGTAGTGGGCAGTAGACAGCGAGCGGAGCGTGGAGCCGGTGTTCCTACCACCACTAGTCCAAGTACCAGTCAGTCCAAGTAAGTACCAGCCAGTACTAAGGAGTACCAGCACCAGTACCAGTACCAGTAAACAAGAGACGAGAGACGAGAAAAAAGAGGTAAGCCGCGAAGACGTGAAGAGAGAGAGAGAGAGAGATCATGAAGTCACCTCAACGATAACGTTAACGTTGTGAAGAATCGAGCGAGAGCATGGATGTGGGGAGCCGCGAGCGAGACACTCGGACACTTGGCGAGCCGTAAGCGTAAGCGGGGTTCTGGTTCATGATGGGGGTGAAGGACGTGAAGGGAGGTGAAGAGAGCATGAGGGTGAAGGTGAAGAGAGTGAAAAGGGACGCGCCGGACTCGGAGCGAGCGGAGTGTGCGCGTGTGTGCCGAGTGTCCCGTCAGTCGCGGCACCGGCACCGGCTTACGGAAGGTCTTTACGGCTTTCAAAGTTCGAAAGTATTCAGCTTCTTTTCTTCTTATCTAAGATCTTCTTATCGTTGTTCCAGTCTGTTCGTTTGTTCGTCGTAGTGTCCGATCGACGTGAGTGCGGAACCGTCGGTCGGTCGGTCGGTCTGTCGGTCGTCAAGGACCATCCAATTTGTATCAATTCAATGAATACATCGTCGGCCATCTGCGCGCTCTTTCCCCTCGTCCCTCGAGCGGATCTCTCATCTCATCGTTCGATCACCTCGTTGAAACAAGCCCCACCCACCTGCCCAGCGCCACAGCGCCATCGGACGCGGAACACTTCGCAACGCTTACGCTTACTGACTTAAGCTTAGCAACACTAGCCCTAGTACAAGCACGAGCACGACCCCTTGGCGCCTATCTTTTTTCTTCTCGTTATCCGTTATCCGTCCCTTTAAGCTTATCCCTTGCCCGAGCGGTGAGGGCGACGGCGACACACACCCGCTCTAAGTATCGGTATTGTTATTAATACCCTCACTTTGTTGGGCACCATGCCCCCCTTCCGGTCCCGACTCGTCTCGTTACCCTCCCCCCTCCCCCTCCAACACCGTAACAGTAACCAACGAGAGAACAAAGCGCTATGGCCTCCCGCGACCGCGATCATCAACATCTCCAACCACGTCCACGTCCAGCGTCTTTCTACCTAGGCGGCCCTCAGTCACACCCACGCCCTCATTCATTTCACGACTCTTCCCCCTCCTCTACCTGCGCCTCTTCACCAAACTCGAACTCGAACACGACCATGTCCTCGTCCCCGCCCCTCCCGCTCCCGCTCACCAAACGCTCATCAGTCACCTTCCGTCCCTCCCCGCTCGCGGGGCCCGTGTTATCCTACGATTCGTTCCTTTTGGAGTTGGAGTTGGAGGGAGGTGCCGATTCCGGTTCCGGTGCGGAGGGGGAAGAGGAGGGCGAGGGCGACGAGGGGAGTACGGGGACGGGGACGAGTGCTGGGTCTGGGAGCGGGTCTGGTGATGGTGATACTGGTACTGATGCTGGTGGGGTACGAAAGGAAAGCTCTGGGGCTGGGTCGCTTTTGCAGAGGAGACGGACGGCGCGGACGCAAAAAGCGAGAGAGAAAGGGAGAGAGAGGCCTGCTAGTTGGATCGGCGTCGGCATCGCGGGTGAGTACTAGTGTCTCCTTCCACTTATTTTTGTTTCTTTCATTTTTTCATTTGACTGACTGACCGATTCGTTCTATTTTCTACTTTCTATTTTTATGATCACATTAATGGGTGTATGTGTGTCGCCGCAACAACTCGGATTCGCCGCTCCCATCCATCCACCTACACCCACCCATTCACCTACGCACCAAAACCGAAACCAAACCAAATCGAATCGAACAGACCTAGACCTCCGCAAATTCTCCCTCTCGCCTTCCCTCCTCAGCCTCTCCTCATCCACCTCTTCCTCTACATCCACCTCTGCGTCCGCTTCGTCGTTCTCGTCATCCCGATCCCTGTCCCGATCCCTCTCGCGGTCGAGGTCCCTCTCATCCCGCACGTCCTCTTCCTCGTCCTCGTCCATCGCTTCACCCGATCCAGCTCCCGATCCCGGTCCTGGTCCTGGTTCAGCGGCTAAGCCTAAGCCTAAGCCTAGGCTTCCTCCTTCCCTACCAGCATCATCCACACGAACAGGGCAAACAGAATCGCAAACGCAAACGGGGCAATCGCAAACGCAACCCATCCGCCCACGCTACGCTCGCTCCCAGTCCCATTCCCTCCTCTCCCATCCTCCACCTTCGTCCCCGTCCTCGTCCCCGTCGTCAAACTCACCATACACACACCCACACCCGTACACACATCGCCGCCGCCCCCACTCCTCCCACTCCTCTTACTCCCAGTCCCAGTCGCCGCACCCCTCCCTCGCGTCCCTCGCCGAGGAGGAGTTCGAGCGTGTTTATGGGGGGCGGGGTGGGGAAGATCGACGTCAAAGTCAAAGTCAAGGACAAGGACAAGAACGAAGATGGGAAAGTCAAAGACAAAGACAAAGAAGGAGAGATGACTGGTTCGCTGCGGAGCCCTCTCCGCTTCCTCCTTTAGTATTTTCACCGACGGCGGCGGCGGCGGCGCCAGGGGGGTTAGGGAAGGAGACGGCTGCGCCGCCGCCGCCTGTGTTCTCGAGGAAGGGCCTGAAGGAGCAGGGGGTCGTGATGCCTTTGGCTGCGGCGCTGTTTTTGGGTGGGAAGGGGGAGGGGTCTGTGGGGTCTGTGGGGGAGGAATCGAAGGGGCCGGGGGAGGTGGGGCTGGTGGGGGAGAAAAACAAGGAGAAAGAGAAAGGCAAAGAGGAAGGGGACGGGAAGACGAAGATGACAACGACGATGGCGGTGGCGACGAAGATGACGATGTTGAGACGGCGGAGCACGAGCTTTCTTCGAGCGCGAACGCGAATGGGGACGCGGGCCAGCTCCGATACCAAAGGCAAAGGCAACGACAACGACAAAGCCAACTCCGACGCCGACGCCGATACTAATGCCAAAGTCGACAACGGGTCTTCCGAAACGGAAATCGGGACCACCTCCGACGCTGACGTCGAGACTGATACCAACACTAACATCGAGACTAACGTTGGTACCAACACCGCTCGGCCCATACCCGTACCCAATTCCATACCCAATTCCACACCCAATTCCATACCCATACCCGAACACGAGCCCGAAAGCGACGCAAACGCAAACGCAAGTCCGAGCAGCAGCAGCCCGGACCCGGACCCGAAGTCGACGGTGGACTCGACGGTGGACGCATCGTCAACTTCAGCTTCATCTCCAACGATATCAGCGTCACCACCATCAAAGCCACCAACGACATCAGCAACATCAAACACAAACACACCGATGGCACCAACGACACCAACGACACCGAAACCGCCGCTGTCCTCGTCGCAGCCGCAGTCGCAGTCGAAATCCCCATCCCTGTCCCTCTCCCTATCTCGCAGACTCAGCGCCGCGTTCTCGTTCACATCTGCGTTCACGTTCGCTTTTTCGGAGAGGCGCAGTCAGAGTCAGAGTCGGAGGGTGGGGTGATGGACGGTGTTGGTGTTGGTGTTGTTGGTGGTGGTAGTTGGCGATGCTGGTGTTGGGAGTTTCCCTCCCCCCCCCCACAATTCACTGATTTTCGGTTTGGGGTGACTGACCGTTGATCGTTCGTCGCACCACCAGTGGCAACTCGAGTAGAGCAGACCCTACTAGAACGGAACAGAACAGAATACAACAGAACAGAGTAGATCCCACTCGTACTCGTACTCGTACTCGTACTCATTTATACATTTACACTTACGCTTGTACTCATACTCATACTAAAACTCATACTTGAGCTTGTAGACCCGTATACCCGTACCCGTAATCGAATACCACACTTGCACACTCACACTCGCACACTGACTTGCACTTGCACTTGCACATTCGCGCTGAATGCTGAATGCTGAATGCTGGATGCGCTACACATCACGTCACATCACGGTTTTTTTACCGAAAAGCTATACCGAAAACCGAAAACCGAAAAACGGATTGACAAACGGATTGACAAACGATAACCGCAGAGAATTCATTCCTTTTCTTGTTTCTTGTTTTCCTTTTTTATTTTTGTTTTTATCTGTTTTCTTTGGGACGGACAGGTGCAGGCGCAGGTCGTCGGTCACCCGTGGAGAGAAGAATCGGAACTCGAAACTTGGAGCGTATGATCGTACATCGTGTACTCTACACAGTCCCATTTACACTACACTACACTACTCAAGTCTGACCCTCTACGACCCCGACCCCCGACCCTGACCCCCGATCCAGATTGAGCACGAACGTCCTCGATTCGTTCGACGCGTTGGCGTCGGCCGTGGCGGGTGAGGTTGAGGATGGGGAGAGCGAGAGCCAGCGGCCGAGACGTGGTTCGCGCCCCAGGGCTGCGACGATGATGATGCTTTCTTCGGTTTTGTGTTTGGGTTTGGGTTTTGAGTGGGGATTAGGATTGGGATTGGGATTGGGGAGGAGAAGGGAGGAGGTTGAGTCCGGGTTCGGTGCGAGGTCCTCCTTTTCGTTCATACGTGCACCCTCCTCCTCCTCACCACCACCCTTCCCCGCCCCCTTCCCCGCCATCGCCATCGAACTCGACTTCGACTTCGACCGCGCATCCACCTTCAACCAAGCCCACCCCTCCGTCGTCTTCCTCGGGACGCTCAGCACCTGCAACGAGTTCACGACCCCCGGCGCGGGGAGGACGCCTACCAGGCTCAGGCCTATCGAGTTTGCGTTGCCGCTCTTGCCCCCACCCCCACTTCGACTTCGACCTTTCCTATCTTCGTTCTTCGTCCCCACCGCACCCAACCCCGCACCCGCCCTCACACCTACCCCTGCACCCGCCGCCCCGACCCCACACACCCGCCACAACCGAATCTCACCAGAATACGAGCCCGAAGCGAGGAGGTCTCCGTACCGGAGACACGCGAGGGCCGTTATCCACCGCGGGGAGCGTACGGGCCCTTCTGTCGAGGAGAGGGTTTCGTGCAGGCCGTGTGCGAGGGGATGGGTGAAGATGGGTTTTTTCTTGGTGGTTGTCCAGAGGGAGAGGGTGCTGTTTGGGGTGGGGTCGGGAAAGGGGGGTGGGGACGAACACGGGGAGGGAGGGGAGAAAGGAAGGATGAGAATGGGTTTGGGTCGTGAAGGTGGAGAGACGAAGGGAGAGCTTACTTACCCACTATCACCACCGCTCGCGAACGTGCTCTCGTCAATCATAGCTACACAATCCACGCTCCCCTCCTCATACTTCACCACTCCCACTCCCACTCCCGTTGCCCCCCTCTCCTTCCCCTCCTCTCCCCCGTCGCCCCCCTCAACCCCCTCCAACCCCCCCTCCAACACCTCCCTCACACGACTCGTCCCCCCACCCCTAAACACCAACTGCGTCTCCTCCACCACCTTCCAGAGCCTCACCGTCCGGTCGCGCGCCCCGCAGCTCACGACCGTCTCGCCCCGCAGCGCGTCGAGCGACACCGTGTGGTCTTGGTGTCCGAAGAGCGTGTCGACGTAGCCTAGCACGCTCGGGGAGAGGTCGAAGAGCTTGATGGTGCGGTCTAGCGAGGCTGAGTAGAGTTGGTGTTGGGCGGAGCCTGAGCTTGAGTTTGAGTTTGAGTTGGGGCTGGAGCTGGAACTCTTGCGGAACGAGAGGGAGGAGACGGTATCTTTGTGGCCTGTGAAATTGCGTAGCCATTTGAGAGGTCCTGGGGACGCTGCGCCTTGCGCAGACCTCGAGTTCACTTCCCATGCAACGACCTTACGGTCCTTCCCTCCGCTGACGAGGAGGGTGCCGTCATCGCTCAGTGCGAGCGCGAGGATCTCGTCCGTATGTCCCTGGATGTCGAAGTTGAAAGTCGACGAAGCCTTCGCCTTCCCTTTATTATTACTGCTGCTATTACTGCTGTTCTTCTTCGTACTCGTTTTCGAACCTGACCCAGAGGCAGAGGCGGCGTTCGGGTTGATTTTGTGCGTCGTCGAGAGCCGGGCGCCCGATGCCAGGTCCGTACGGACGATCAGGCCGTCTTTGCCTGCTGTGAAGAGGACGGTGCCGGATTGGTCTGCGATGGCGGCTGTGACTGCCCGTCGGTGTCCTCGCGTTCGAAGAAAATGGGGCTCGGAGGGTATGTGTAGCTTGAATTGTATGTTAGACGCGCGGGGAGAGAAGATGAGTGGAAGGGGGGAACATACAAAGTCTGCTACCAATCTGTGTAGTTTGCCGTTATGCTCCAGGACATCTTGTTTGAGCCGCGACGAGATGAGCTCCCTATCAAGGTCTGCAGCGTCAAACTCCCCTTCAGCAGTAACTATCACCCCAGTTCGCGGAATAAAGTTTAAAATTAAATTTCAGCTCCAATAATGACTTTCTTTCAAGAAGATACGGTAAAAATAGCTGGATAACGTACCAAGGTCCTCCTTCACGCTCTCCAAATACAAATTCGCAAGCCTCAGACGCTTCTCCGCAGGCGTCTCCATCTCATCCTCCTCCTCATCGCTAGCATATTCTCCCCCCGCGCCCGAACGCAACCCATCGTCATAGTCGTCCTGAGTCACGTCAGACTCGATATCCTCATCCAAGAACCGTGCTTTCCTCGTCTGGGTGTCAGTCTTCGCCTTGCCCTTGCCGTCCGGTCGTGGTCGACCCTTCCCGTTCCCGTTCGCTTTCGCCGGCCCCTTGGAGCTTGACGGGTCCTGCGGTGCTGCGCTTCTCTTCCGCTTTCGTGTCTTCTTGGAGACGAAGAATGAGTCTGGCATTTTTGGGGTGATGCAACGTAGTTTAGTTTATGCGTGAGTACTAGTGAGTGAGCGGTGAGCGCAGCTGAAGGAAAGATTTTCGGAAACTTTTTTTCTGTGCGTGTAGTAATGATCGACACGATCGACAAGCAATGTTTGGATATCTCCCTCTCTTCCCGAGGTTTCTACCAGTTCCGACTCCGAGGCGAGGTCTGCTCCTTCATTAATTGCCGCCAATATCAGAACGAACTGGCCATGGAGGAATCCAGTTCCGTATCCGCTGCTCCCGCGTGCCCGCCGGGAACAGCGCCCATCAAGGCAGAGTAAACACCTTTACGAATCCCCGAATCCCTCTTGAAAGTGCTCAAATACAAATATCGCATTTCACAGATTCAGGCTCTCCACAACCCCGCGCGAAGCCATAGACGACGATTCCGCCGAGAAGGCCACCAACCACGCCAGCGCCATCAGCGACGCGCGACAAGGCGAACGGGAAAGCAAGGATGACAGACACGACGACGAGCGCCCTGCAAAGCGCCAAAAAATGTCTAGGGAAGAAAAGAAGAAACGGTCTGGGGCGAATAAAGGGCGGAGGTTTGGGAAGATGAGGGATGAGGTCGAGCTTTGTTGGAAGATGGCTACGAACCGCTCGTGTGACTTTGGAGAAAAGTGCGTTGTGGTTTCGTTTATTTTTTTTCTTTCCTTCGTTCTGTGATGCAGTGCAGTCGGAGTGCTCTGCATGCTGAATTAATGGTGCGCATATAAGGTGTCGGTTCACCCATGACGTCTCGGAATACCTCGAACAAAAACCCAGAGACTTAGTCTTCCCCCAATCCGTGGACTCGCTAGTCGACCCCGCTCCGGATACTCAGACTCCCGACTTGGAAGAAGAAAAAAGTAATATTGATGGCCTCCCTACATCCATAAACCCGACCTCGGTCTGTCCAGTATTTGTGGACAGGGGGGAATGTCGACTTGGATTCAAGTGCCGCTTCCTCGGAGGGCATATCAAGAAAAATGATGAAGGATCACTCGAAATCCTGAGAGACGAAGAAAAAGCGGCTGAAAGACGGGACGGTGCCACTGAGCTGAACTTTCTCTCGGGGGAAACCATTAAGCAGCTTCGAACCAAAAAGGTATGTTTTGGCGTCCCATTCCCAGCCCTCAAACTTTCATTGCTATTGCTAAATGAGCTAACGGCGTCCGCAGTATCCTAAACCACTCACAGATGCGTATCTGAAAGAACTGCAAGATTCGGAGAAGACTCAGAAGATAGAGCCAAAAACTGGCGAACGATCCATGACTTTCACAGAAACGGATGTCGTAGACGAAACCAAGGCCCAGCAAGACACGCCCGATGTCCCGTTACGCCCAAGCGAGAAGAAACGTCTCAACTGGAAAGGCCTGACCTGTGAGTGTTGGTGATGTGCATAGACCTTTGCTTCCGGCTGAAGCGCTTCTGCTAGACTTGGCCCCACTCACCACCGTTGGTAATTTAGTGAGTTCCGTCCGACATCTTATCGGCCGCTATCTTGTCTTACGAGGCTAGCCCTTCAGACAACTTTGCGTTTCGATGGGCGCAGATATAACCTGCGGGGAGAGTACGTATCCCCCTTTCTCCATGCATGCCCTAATCTCATTCTCACGCATTTGTATATTTTTCTGTCTTTTTCTCTCTCTCCGTAGTGGGCCTCGCAACATCCTTCCTCCAAGGCTCGAAAGAAGAATGGTCCCTGGTCCGCCGACACCCCTCCGAACAGATCTTCGGTGTCCAGCTCGCAGGAAGCAAGCCCGCGACGATGGTCGCCACCGCTGAGACGATCGCGCGGGAGTTCAAAGCTGGGAAAGGCGGGGTCGATTTCGTCGACGTGAACTGTGGATGTCCCATCGATCTGGTGTTTAGAGCGGGGAGCGGGTCTGCTCGTGAGTGGATTCTTCACCATCACCGGTTTCTCGGTTTTTTGATTCTCGTTGGGAACTCTGTTTGCGGACGGCACGGGCTATCGTGGATTGTTGCAGTGCTTGACACCCCCGGAAAACTGAGCAAGATCCTTGTTGGGATGAATAGAGCCCTCGGAGAGATACCATTAACGGTGAAATTACGAACGGGAGTAAAAGAAGGCAAGAACACAGCTCACAAGCTCATGCCGCGACTCGCTACCGAGACCGGCATTGGAGCCATAACCGTAAGCTCGGTCTTTCCTTTTCGATTTCTAACTCGTTTGTATGGTTGACTCCTTGGTGTTCGTATTTGAAGCTGCATGGCCGGACCCGTCAGCAACGGTACAGCAAGCTCGCGGACTGGGACTACATCCGTGAGTGCGTGGACGCCGTACGCGCACGCGAAGCAGACGAAGGCCGTACGTCCATCCTCTCTTCCCACCCCTCTCCCATCTCGCCCCGTCACACAATATCAATGTTAACAATCAAAACATCTTATCATCCAGTTCCACCAATCCCGATATTCGGCGGAGGCGACGCATACTCTTCGCAGGGCTATTGGGAGAGCGTCGAGCGCGGCGGCGTGGACGGCGTCATGGTCGGGCGTGGGGCGCTCATCAAGCCGTGGATCTTCACTGAGATCAAGGAAAGACGGGAATGGGACATCAGTGCGCGCGAGAGATTGGAATTGATACGGAATGTGCGTGTTTTTTCTTGTTCGATTAGGTTTTGATTGATCATTAAAGATTTCTCCCCGTTATAATGCCTCGCTTTCGATATATTCACGTACATACTCATACGACGTGCATTGTTCTGTATGCCACATGTACCTGGAACCGAAACATAGTACGCCGAGTTCGGCCTGAAGTAAGTCGACGTCCTTATTCTCATAAACTCCAAAGAAGAAAAGATTCAGTCTCACAACTCAACCTCGTCTTCCTTTTTTTCTGTTTACACTACAATAGTCACTTTGGCACCGACACCGCGGGCGTGAACACGACGCGCCGCTACCTCTGCGAGGCCCTCTCCTTCATGCACCGCTACGTCCCCATCGGCATCCTCGAAGTCCTCCCAGGCCGGCTCAACGACCGCCCTCCATCGTTCAGGGGCCGCAACGAACTTGGTGAGTTCTTTTCCTTTCAATTTAACTGACAAGCATGTGAACTATCACTCATGTTCCCATGTATGTGTCTCCAGAAACGCTCCTCTCGAGCCCCTCGAGCCAAGACTGGGTCAAGATCTCCGAGATGTTCCTGGGCAAAATCCCAGAAGAATGGTCGTTCACGCCAAAGCATAAAAGCAACGCGTATGGCTCCGAAGAGGGGAACGGTTGACCTCTTATCACTACAAAGTTTTCCGCTAGTTGTGTGGAGGAAGGAAGGTGATGTAGGAACGCCTCCGAAACTGAAGGTGAAAAAAAGAGCGAAGAATCGATGGCTTGATTCTGCTCGTTCTGTTGTACACGCATGAGCATGTACATATCAGAGATGCTACGCTGTCATTTTTAGTGTACAAGCATCTTTTTTGTTTTGATCCGCTAAACTCTACACCGCCGCCTGACCTTCCCCCTCCCTCCTTTTCTGCGCAACACCCTCAATGACACTCATCACCTCCCCAACATCCGCTCTCTCCACCACTACGACCCTCCTTTCCCTATCCAGTAACCCCTTGAATTCCTCCGGGAGCACGTCCCTTTCAAAGTTAAACGAAGGGGCGGAGGAGAGTGCAGCTGTGACGGCTTCTGAGAACTTGGCTGGGTGGGCCGTCGAGAGTACGACCTGCACCGTGGTCGAAGAGCTATGGTAAAGCGTTAATACGATAAAAGAGAAAGTGGTATGGTGGTTTAGAAAGAGAGTTGCGACATACTTCATGGGAGCGATGAGTTCCGACGCCGCGAATCCGACGGCTGTGTGCGGGTCTGCGATATACGACGGGTCGCCCTTGTAGAAGTCCTGGATCGTCTTGCTTGTCTGTTAAAATAAAAATCCAGCGCCATAAGTTCAGTTTTTTTTTTTCAAAAAAATGAAGGAATGAATGTAAGAGCACTCACAAGGTCGTCCGAAACCCTCTCTGCCACGAAGTCCCTCCTCGCAAGCTCCAGAACGTCCGTAGGCACCTCAACTCTCCCATCCGCCTTCACCAGCCCCATCCACCCCTTTATCATCTCGCACGCCTTCTTCCTATCCGCCGCCCCACCAGACTCATACGCAAGATACCAAAGAAGCCTCTCAAAGTTACTGGACACCAGAATATCCATCGCAGGGCTCAACGTCGCTTGCACGCCCCCATCCGCGTCAGCGCTCCTGCCTGCTTTAGACGCAGCAACCGAATCCGCCTGTCGTCCATCTGACGCGCCGTTCACAGGCTCCGTCACGCCCTCACCAGGAAAATCCGACCCCGACCCCTTCGCAGACCGTTTCTCGTACCTCCCGCTCCGCCAAAACCGCGTCAGGATATCGTTCGCGTTGGTCGCGATGACGAGCTTGACGCTCGGGAGGCCCATGCGTTTAGCGTAGTATCCAGCGAGGATATCCCCGAAGTTGCCTGTTGGGACGACGAATTGGAGTTCGGGAGTGGAGGAGGGTGAGGTTGTGGAGAGTTGGCGTTGGGCGTGGAAGTAGGCGAGGAAGTAGTAGACTGTTTGGGCGAGGATTCGGGCCCAGTTGATGGAGTTGATGGCTCCCAGACGATGGGTTGCGTTGAATTCGGTGTCAGCAAAGAGGGCTTTGACGATATCCTGAGATATGCACACGAAATTAGCAGAGACAACGAAACGAATGAGATGTAAAACGAACCTGACAATCGTCGAAGGTCCCCTTGACGGCGAGGTTGTGGACATTGGCATCCGTCACGGTCGTCATCTGCGCTTCCTGAATGGGAGAAACGCGTCCTTTAGGATGCAAAATAAATATCGAGATGTCCGCCTTCCCGCGAAGACCGTAGATTGCTGCACTGTATGTATGGGAACGCATATAGTCAGAGAACACGTCGTTAAAAAACCATACGAAGAGGCTCACCTTCCCGTATCACCACTAGTCGCTCCTACAACCGTAAGCTTTTCCCTCTCTTCTCCTTCCTTCTTCTTCTCGTTCCTTCTGAGCAAGAAAAATTCGAACAGGTTCCCTAGTAGTTGCAGCGCAACATCCTTGAAAGCAAATGTCGGGCCATGGAACAGCTCCAGCACGAACAACTTCTCGTTGATTTTTTTCAAAGGCGTGACTTCCGGATGCCTGAATGATCCGTATGATTTGTCGATAAGTGCGCGAAGTTCGCTAGGAGAAATTTCATCTTCAGATATAAAAAGCGAAAGGACCTCGAAAGAGAGCTCCTGGAAGGATTTCGACACCCATCTCGTCTTCCAGTCTTCTGGTAGTGATGGTATGTACGCGGGAATGTATAAACCGCCGTCGGGGGCTAAGCCTGTGAGTACTGTCTGGAGGGTATGTACGTGAGTGGTTTGAGGTGAGATGTGCGCGCTGGCAAAAGCGTGAATTAACCTCTTCGAAGGAAAGTTCCCGGTCGCCGCCTCTGGTCGAAAAGTACTTCATTCTCTTGTACTTTCTTACGTTGAATATTTCCGACAATTTGGGAGGAGGAGGATTTTGTGCAGTCAAGCTAAAAAGACGGGTTGGTGGCAGCACAAACTTGAAGTAGGGGCGGTCAAAGTTGTGGGAACCACCACCAGAACCACCTCAAGACGCGCGCATTTCCTTTTTGGTCGAGCTCAA
>JAFREE010000268.1:0-20632 GCA_019400425.1 Hymenochaete sp. R1
GTCTTTTTTCCCACGATCAAATTTGAGTTACCATTTTAGGCAATGCGCGATTTCCTTTTTGAGACACCAATTCAGTGTGAAAAGTTTAGATCTGTCCGCGACCCCCTCTTGCGCCAGGCCCCTTTTGCGCCAACCCACTCGCCAGCCATTTCCCTCTTAATAGTCTGGTCTCAAAAAATTCATACACATGTGCGCGTCCATAAAAATGAAATATATGTAATTTGAATGGAAAAAAAAATCGAATGCAAATAAGAGAAATGGAGCATATAAGTGGCTTTGCGCCAGGGGGGATTGTTTCGGAGCAAAATGAAGGGCCGATTCTTGTCATTTTCCTCCAAAACTTCGTTCGTGCTTAGATACTGGATATAGTTGTCTGTAGTATGAATCCGAGGGCGTCGGATGGACGGAGAGAGTTGTGAGCACGAAGGGAGTGAGCGAGGGGGGGAATGTTACAGAAAATGTGTGATGTTCGTCCGTATTCGGAGATCGACACTCATCGGCACTGTATCCGACACAGCGTAGTGAGGAGTGCCGATCGTCAATTCCGAAAGCTCCCACTGTGACCCGGTGTGACCAAATGGCGCAACTCCCCCTAAATTTCCCCCCTCCTCTTTCTTTCAATTTCCTCAATAACTCTTCTAACGAAAAAATCTCAAATTAAATTACGGACTAAGGTGGCACGTACTCAAAGTCCATGCAAATTCTCAGAGTAAACGGAGGCGGGACGAAGATGCCAGGGGCAAGGGGGGAGTTTTGGCGCAAGAGGGGGTCGCGGACGGTATGTAGGAGAGAAAAGAGAACACATGGGGGTTTCCAAACCTCCTCTTGACTATCACCTTCCATCGCTGGGCCATTTTTCGTCAGTATGGGGACTGTTGCACTACTTTCGAAGCTTTTACTGGCAATCTATGTGGCCAAACGACTTTATGTCTTGTACAGGTCCAAGACAGTGAGTAGTTCCGTCGTGATTCGTAGCGAAGTGCGGTTAGGCTGAATCTGCTCGCAGACTTTCTCTTCGAAAATACCTCATATCTATACTCCGATCCAGCCTCTCACCCTGCTCAACTTCTTTCTGCCAAAAACGCCTTTCACTCGTAGGCTAGGGGACCATTGGGACACGAAGCTCTACTGTGCGTGTTCTGTTCGCTTTCACATACCTTTTTTCGCTCAGTCTTTGCACCACCAGTATACGAAGAAGCACCCTTCAATACTCTTTCTACGACAGGCGTCGTCTATGGGGGCTCTAATATAATGACGAGGAACTTGGCGGTATTCAATCAAAGTCTTGCTTTGGGCTGCGATTATGCCAAAAACCGAAATTCTCCGCTCGAGTGCGTATAACCCATTTTCCACTGGCATCCTTCTCAACAGATACGAATGCTGGCCTTTTCTTGAATAACAGAGTCATGGGTGAAAATGTCGTATCAGCGGATGGTGAAATGTGGAAACGGCACAGACGCATTACTGCTCCAGCATTCAACCATACAACCTACGAAAATGTATGGGATACTACTGTCCAAGTCTACAAGGATATGATCGCGTCTGAAGGATGGGAAAACGTCAGCGAGACTAAAATCACGAATTTCACGGAACATACCCATAAGGTGCTTGTCGAACGGAAAATTTCGCCTCGCAATGTTGCTTAATGATTGCTCAGCTTGCGTTATTTTTGATCGCTATCGTTGGATTCGGCCTTCCCATGGCATGGGTCGAGCCCCGTCGTGGTGCGGATGGTAAACTCACGGTCCAAGCAATGATCTTCGATGTCTCGAAGTACATCATGGAACGGTATGCCATCCCGCGTTGGGCTTACTCGCTCGGAATTGAGGGGATCAACCGCGTTGATGAAGCGTATACGAGATTCGAAGAGTTTATGAAAGGAAGAGTGTCCGATCGCGAGGAAGAGTTGAAAAAGGTTCGGGCGATGGAGGGATCGACGGAAACGGGAGTTGCAAACAGCATCAAAGACGTTTTCGGAAGGCTTGTGAACGCTCGGCTTTCGGATGGCAAACTCACACTCTCGGACTCTGAACTCATTGGAAACGTCTTCATTTTTGTGAGTATCCATGTCTCGCCGAAAGTTTGATTGCTAATAGCACGGCAGACTTTTGCGGGTCATGGTAAGTTTCCAAATGAAACTAGTCTTGTTTGTTATGAATGACTGACCGAGACTCGTTCAGAAACGACGGCGAACACTCTTGCAGCGACATTAGCGTTGCTCGCCTTATATCAGGAAGAACAGGAATGGGTCTATAAAAGCATCATTGAAGTCATCGGTGACAGAGAACCGGTAAGTTTCTCAGTGATCATGACCTTTCAATGTACTGAAGGCGTTGTGCCATGCAGACGTTCGAGGATTTCGACAATCTTGACGGAGTTATGGCTTGTTTCTACGAAGGCTTGCGACTGTACCGTTAGTTCATACCAGACATCGATTTGCAAAAGACTGGCGGAGCTGATTTCCGCATTAATGCTCACCATTCAGCCGCGGCATACCTTCTTGCGCGAATCGCCTCCAAGGACACTACTCTTACTCTCCCAAGAAGAGATAACCCTGAGATTCAGGAGACAATCCCAGTCGCAAAGGGCACACCATTGATCCTAGATATGGTTGGAATGTGTTAGTAAATCGTTATTCTCTCTCTCATTAGAAGCTGCTTACCTGTCTTACCTAGGCTATGATCCTCTTCTCTTCCCTGACCCAGAAACGTTTAATCCGCGCAGGTGGTCCCATTCCACTCGTTCATCCAACTCGAGCGATTCAATATTTGTCCCCACCACCAAAGCGACGCAAGCAGATGAGGTTAGCGGGAATTCGCCGGCCTCAACATTTGAAGGTTTCCTCGGCTTCTCTGCTGGTCCACGCACTTGCCTCGGTCACAAATTTGCCAAGGTCGAGGCTGTCGCATTCCTGACATTGCTATTGCGTGAGTGGAGGGTGGTTATCGAGCTCAACGGTGAGGACAGGGAGAGTTGGAGGAGGAGGGTGCTTGAACCGAAGTTTGGGCAAGCGCTGTTGATTGGTGAAGTTCCACTGAGGTTGGTAAGGAGGAAGTGAGCGAGTTGAGGTTAAGTTTGCTTTATCATCTATGGGAACCTTTCCATTCTTATATAATCCCTTGAGACTTCTGATTAATTATTGAAATTAGATTAGCATTAGGGTTCGAGGTCATATTGTGATACTTATGCAAGAAAATGGCTTCTATCTCTATGATCTATTGAGTGGGGGGTGCATGATTCCATAAGCTAGTTCCGTAATTACAGTCCAGTTGAGGGTGCTCTTTGCGTCAGAGTCTTCATAATAGTTGTCCTTGGTTTACTTTGGAGAAATCCAAGGCTGGGTGATCGAGGGTTAAATTAAAAGCGAGAAAGGTCTCGTCCAAAAATCCCTATCGAAAAAAGTCATCACCAAAACGCAATAAGGAGGGAGGAGAATATCAGAAAACATACAGTTGAGGAACCAATAATAGGGGACGGTGATCCTGGAAGAGAATGATCAGTTTGGTAGAATATAATGAATGTAGGCACGGACGCACTTATTTCGAATGCTGAGCGTCCTGGTGAAGTAGGCCGAACGCCACAATAGCCAGGCCAAGCGTCTAAATAAACATATGATCATTCAGCTCCATTCAAAGTATGAGTAAAGAGACACTAACCCAGCTTCAGCGCCCTTTGGTCCGCTCTCGACCTTCGATCGGTCATATAGAGCCTTCCAGTCTCCCAGATAAGCTAAACTTCCCTGGTTATGGAACTGGAACGGATCAGGGGTGGGAGGTCGTTCCTTTGCAAGCCGGTTGAGAGCTTTCGTGACGTATTTTGCTTTTTGAGATGCCACTATTCAATTGGTCGAGATGTCAGACAGGTGCTCTATGGTAAATACTAACGAGAAAGAGGCACGAACCTTGTGCAGTCGCGGGGAGAAGTTCGTTCTTAATCACAGCAGAATCGCCGACCGCCCAGATATCACTAGCGACGGTCCCATCTTCTTTTAACACCCGGAGATGATTGTCCGTCAACAAACTTTCGGAGAAATCATTTTGGCATCTCTTCCAGGAAAATGACACACGTCAAGCTTACCTTCCTGTCTTTGGCTCCTTCTGTATCTCTTTGATATCTTGAACCAGAGGGTTTGGTGCCAAACCTGTGCTCCAGACAAGAATACCAAACGGTACTGAAAGTGTTCAGTGACCAGTCAGCCAAAGCGCTGAAACTATGAAAAGTGACGAACAAACCTTCGCCTTGCTCTTTGATATGCAACACACCCTAAGCGCCAGTCATGAGTAAATCACATACAGTTGAATGACATTCCACACATACGTCTTCGACTTTTTCAACGTGGTGCTTCAGTTTGATGTTGATTCCGTCGCGAGAAAACTTGCGTTCCGCGTATCTGATGTGCCCGTTTAGTTTCATCGTCCAGTCCGAAAACAATCAAATCACTCACTCTGCCAACCCACGCTCAAATCCACCGAGTACACGATCCGCAACATCATATAAGGTGATCCTAGCAAGTCGCGCAAGCTGATCCCCGTAGCTTTTTCTAATGTCGGAAGCTAGCAAGTCATGTAGTTCTGCGGCGAATTCGACGCCTGTAGGGCCAGCACCGACAATACAGAAGTTTAGAAGATTCCGTCGTTCAACATCGGACAGAGTTGGTTGAGAGGCCTCTTCGAAGCCTGGAAATAATTACTTTGAATCTTATCGCGATGTATGTGAATGTATGCTCACACTCAAGGATTCGCAAGCGTATGGCACGAGAGTCTTTGATATCTTTGAGGAAGTAGGCATGTTCTTTGACCCCAGGTATATTAAAAGCTAATGTTGTCGACCAGATACACAATTCGAAGCGATTAAAACGCGCATGAGTAAGTAAAGTCTTACGATCTACGATCAAAGAGAAAACTGACTTTGTGAATATGCACCGACGGCGATAACGAGCTTATCGTAATGTACGGAAAACTGCTTCGGGTCCTTCGTCACCAAAGCAGTCGTTCCGGCTTCACTATCTTCGACGGGAACGACAGCTCGCTGCGTTCGTTCCAGTCGTGATGGTAGAGGCGTAGCGGGGACCTGCAAGGTAACCGCCAGTCAATTTCTTTACTCCGATGGACTGAAGTTGGCTTATCGTACGCAGGCCAAAGTTTTCCGTTTGAAATCTAAATCAAGCGATGTCGTTTAGCGATGCGTTGGGGATGTGGAAATGGGGTGAAGGATAGACTAAAGGACTGAGTTACGCGCTTACCAATGTGGTCGCAATACGCTTGATACGACGTCTAAACGCAGGAAAATAAACTGAGTCTGCGAACAGCGAGGGAGGACACGAACTGATTCAGAGGCATATCTTCTGACCTAGGGTGTTAGAGTTAATGAGTTCATAGAGGTTTGTAAGATACGGAGTACAGCCTTACTGGCTCGATTGCGCAACGGAATTCGAGCGTGCCGACTGCACAGCTAGCGAGCAAGGGCGTGAAATTGAAGTAGGACGTGGGCGAAATCATCGTGACGTCTGAAAGGGCCAGGTTGAGTCTTTGAGTGGCACTGGAGCAGGAAAGAGACAAACCCCATCGTTTCTTGTCGACACCACGGAGGACTTCGTACCCGCCCCATCCCGAACCCAAGATGACCAGACGTTCCTTCTGGGAAACTCTACTCGACGAGAACGTTCTTCTTTGGGTAGATACCGTAGTAATTTTGAGCTTAGGAGGCTTTGCGAGAGCCATAGAGGACATGGACATATTGGGCAAAAAGAAAGGAAGGTAGGCAGCAATAAGCAGAAAGGATGGGGCGAAGTTGAAGTTGCGGAAGGAATGCCGTGTCCCTCACCGAAAATAAGCCTTTCTGTGTTTGGAAGAAGCGACGATCACTCCGTTTTTCTCGGACTGCCTGATTTAGCATCTACGGGAACGCGTGTCTCGGGGGGAAATTGTTCATCCTTCTTCTTTCCCTCAATGTTTTAAATTAATTTCAGTAAACTTGCTCTTAAACGCTACTTATTTCAAATCTACATCATATTGGAAAATAGGCTTGTCAAAAGTGTCGAGAGGCATAAGCATAACAACGCAAGTTTGCGGCTGGTTCGACCTGCTTCTGGCCTCGACTTGGCATGACTGGAACTCGTCGCGCTCGCTATCGGCACTGGCACCTCAAGTATCGCACCTGTCTCCGTCGTACTCATCGTCGTAGTCTGATCTCCGCTCGCTGCGACCAGTACATTTGTGCAAGCCGCTCTGTCCTCTTCTCTATCGAGCGTGCACACCGAATCCTCGGTCATTGTCGCGCCACCTTCACCGTTGGTCATGACGCCGTGCGCCGACAAATGCGTGGAGTCTTCGACGAGAGTGACTACGTAGGACAGATATTTCGAATCGAGAACTCTTGATGGACAAGTGAAGGACTGGACTCACAGATTTCTGAAATGCGCGAAAGAGCATACGTGGTCCCGTCGATGCCAGATCCCAGCATCTCACCCTCGAAACTCGCAACGGAGATGCTGATATCGGTCGCATACGGATTCCCACCAATGGCGAGCGTAGCTGTAGACGCCTGCGGGAAAGCGCACGTATCTACCAGTCTTTGTCAGCGTCAGCCGATAAAAGGAGGGACTATTGTAATTAGGCAAGGACATTTACCCAAAATCAATGAGAAGATAAGCAACCACCCTATGACAAGGGTCATCTTTTGAGTACTAAAACGTTGCTTTTTGAAACAGATTCAGCTTGTATGTTGCACCCTTGCGACTAAATACACCTGAAGCTTCTGTGGCTATGTTTTCCCGGAGATACTTAATTAGAGGACGTAGACCCAAAAGTGATTTGGATTGTAACAAGCGATTGTCGGTTTGATGGCATCAACGGGTAAAAGGATCAATATTCCGGGTCAAATGAACGCAAGCGCAAAGAACAGTGGCTAGAAAGAACTAGTATTGTGGCACTTTGGTTGAGTATTAGGATTCCGACCTCGTATATCAACATCGGTACAGAACACAAATACGAACTCATATACGAAAGATTCAAATCAAAATTCAAGGAATGGAACATGAAAGACCTGTAGTGGTCGTGAAGTTTTAGTAATCAAGCGCTGAAGGTCGATCCAATGGCGCCAAACTTGAGGTTTGAGTATGTGACCTTGACGCCGGAAGCGTTGGCTTCGACATCGGTTGGGTTACCAGAGTCAGTAGAGCACGGGCCACGGGAGATACCTGGCTGAGAGGCGTCCTCGTCGGTGGGGTAGTCAGAGTCGAGCCAAAGCATGTCCACCGCGTGGTCATCCCAGATCGAGAGAACCAAAACCATACCAGCCTCGAAGGCGTCGCCCATCCTTGCCAATCCACCGCGGTCCTCGAATGAGTTGGTGTCACCGAAAGCCGTCTTCTGAGCATTGCAGAAGTCGTCTGTGATCGAATTTGTAGCGTCCATTCCATCGATGTTCACGTTCGAATTTTGGATGACCTGGCCACCTTGAACGTAAACGCGGCGGATCTCGGAGAGGTCACCAGATGTGGTATTGTCTGAAGTCAAGAACTGCGTGACGACAGTGATGGGCTGCGTGGTGTCGACCGTCATACCCTCGCCAAGGAAGGTCTGATCACCCATGCGCCACGAATTGAAGTCGCAGCCGTCCTTGTCACAGACACCATCGTAGCGACTATCGCCATCACCGCAGTCGGTGCCGGAACATTGAGTTTGGCCATCGACGCTACAGACGTGAGGCGTCACAGCAGATGCCTGAGAGTTGGCCTCCCAGATATCCATCTCGGTACAACAGGTCCCATATTCGCCAGATCCGGCGTTCGCGTCGGTGTCCGAAGGTTCCCAGTCGTTCACATTGGCCTGTAATGTGTGGTCAGCCCCTATTGGAATCGACCGAAAATTAATCTAGCTTACCGCGCCATCGATGAATTTGATGTCATGCGGGCATTGAGAGTCACAGTAGCCAGTTCCGTACTTGGCACCAGCCTTGTTCGACGAGTACTTTGACATCCCACCATCAGCGTCCATCTGAACGAAGTAGACAGCACCATTAAGGCCGCAAGGGAGCGCGGACATGTCGACGTCGAACGTGAATTCCTGGTTCTTCAGGTTGAAGGTCGCGTACTCCGACTCGCTCTTCATGAG
This sequence comes from Hymenochaete sp. R1, assembly GCA_019400425.1. Taxonomy (NCBI): domain Eukaryota; kingdom Fungi; phylum Basidiomycota; class Agaricomycetes; order Hymenochaetales; family Hymenochaetaceae; genus Hymenochaete; species Hymenochaete sp. R1. The sequence goes on from JAFREE010000268.1 coordinate 8,115, forward strand.
GTATACACGCGAGCCAATGTTCTTCTGCTGACTTTCCGTAACGAAATCGAGGGTCAACGCCGTTCCGCTGGTAGTGATACCGTAGGTACCTTCGTAATCTGCACCCTCGAGAGCACAGTTCGTGGCACAAGTGTCGGGATCAGGGCAAAGAGTGGCGTCCCACGTGTTACCGGTGTAGCAATTCGTGTAGCCACCGACATCATGGAGCCAACGCCAGTTGGCATCGAGGACGATGGATCCAGCTGTGTCAGTGCAGCTTCCCGCTGCCGTGCAGGTTTGATACGAGAGGCTGGGGTGGGTCTCCGCCTGCGATGTGCCGACCTGCTGGGCACGAACAGCCCGAAGAGCAACGAGAGCGAAAGAAAGTAGGGCACTGGAGCGGAACATGGTGTGTTTGACTGATGAGATTCAGAGATACGATCTGTGTTCATTTTATATACAATCGTTTCCGCTGCAGAGAAGTTGCCAACGTGATGTGATTTCACCGTCTTACTGCGTGCGACGAGTCGTCCAACGATGCATTTCCGAAAAGAAAGCGGTGGCTGCCATGGCATACCACATAGTAAAAGAAGCCAAGGTGAGACGGACCAAGATAATATCAATGTCATTTGAGAACAAATGACTGAAATGGGACTTCGTGTGGGCGTACAGAAGAAACTTTCAGTTTTGATGCGACAACAACCCGAAGAAAAGAATGCGCAGGACGGCCATCTCCAATGTGAGGAGCACAGATGCACTAGTCTGTACGTACATGCGTATGAGCAACGACCGAGTCTGGGGATAAGAGCAGATGAGCCGTTCTAATAATAATTTTCCGAGAAAAGTAAGCGACGGAACCTTGTTTATTTGATTGTCAGTCCAGTATGTCTAGATAATTCGTAACGGTATCTTTTTCGGTGCATTTGTACGCTACCTCTTCGGAAATAGCTGAACTGAAGAGTCTTGGTGCATCGACGGGGGCCGAGGGCTTTGGAATCGAACTCGACAATCAAGATCAAGTAACTTCGACGAAAAAACGAAGCTCGAGATTCCTGGATGAGAGAACCGTGAGAATTTGTTTTCAAATGCCATGTGATAACTTAAAATATGATCGACACTCCCTTCCCCATTTCAGGACGCGCTTTGGTGGGTTCTCCGACTGGCTTGTCCTCTAATTTCCTCAGATTCCTGGCTTTCGACTCGGAGCTCACTGCCAGCGGCAGGTGGGAACGCTTCGTAATTTCTCCTGTGCTCAACAGCGACCCTATCATTAGACCTCGGTATACGTTCTAAAACTCAGACCAAACTTCCCCAAGATTCCGATCAAAAATGCTTTCTACTGATCACTGTATGAAAAAGCAAGATGCTGGCTATCGAGCTTCCTCGTACGATTGGCTCTATGAACATGGTAAACGTGAGATAAAAATAGGCGCTTTTAGACGCGTGACCCTGTGAGATCACACTATTCCATAGACCATTACAGGCGAATGCCAGGCGATGGCTAGCATGAGAATATATGCCAGTATGTGTATATAAGCAAGGTGTGCACTTCTTCGGACCCATCCAGATATAAGCGTACTGTTGACTGTAATCTCCCATCTCATTAACGTTACCCACAGACGATTGCAGACGCGGAGCGTAACCGAAAATCAAGCTCTGTTCACGTTATCTAGTGATCATATGGCAATGGATTCTGTTCCTCATACTCAAGGCCTGGAAAGTCGCACGTTTGCGCAGCCGCCTCTCGATGGATCGCTGAGTCTACCCGAGATCTATGAATGGCACGCAGAGCGTTCACCGAAGCATCCATTTTTCGTTTTTGCTGATGAGAAGACTTCGTTGCGAGTTATTCTCTGGGAAGAAGTTATGAATGGTATCCGTCGGGCTACTGGATTCTTACGCAATGCCGTTGGTGAAGATTTGACGAAAATGCACGGTGGGAAGGGCCCCGTAATATCCGTTCTAGCATCCTTAGGTATGCATCAAACGCTGATCTTAATCTTAATGTCGCGGTACACTCATCTGCAAGTTCACAGATAGTATAACGTATATGACTCTCATCAATGGCGCGATGCGGATTGGATGCACTCTTTTTCCCATCTCAGTCCGAAACAGTGCTTCGGCAGTGACACATTTACTGAGAGAAACCGGATCCAAACATTTGTTTGTTTCTCCGGATCAAGCAAATCAGGCGCTTGCCAGATCTGCGCTGAAAGACCTGGAGGGAAGTGCTTCAGTCAGGATATATCCTACTCCAAATTTTGAGGATTTCTTCCCTCGAGACATGCATATGGAACAAGGAATCCCCCAACCGACATCTGCAGTGAAGCCGAACGCAAATGACATACCAATTATATTTCATTCGTCAGGTGAGCTAATTATTTCGTGAAATAATTTATAGGTAGCTAACTACTCTCCAGGCACAACAGCTTATCCGAAACCAATAGGTGTTTCGCACAGAGCCTTGATGGGGTCATGCTCGGCCCCAGGTTCGCTCTTCTTTTGTGGCTCATCGCTTACGCCCTGACTTCCTGAGCAGCATTTGGTGGCATGGACCTCGCCGGAAAGGTGTTCTCCATTCACGCAGTCCCTCTTTTTCACGCCATGGCTACCTTCATCCTAACGGCTGTGGTATGTCACTTTCTTGCACGGGGGTTGCAGTCATGCACTGAACTCTGCATAGGCATCTTGCGGAGTGACTCTTGCCGTTTTCGCTCCTCATACTCCACCTATCGTTCCGAATCCAGTCAATACATTGGACGGAATCTCTTTGACCCAGTCCGAGTTTATATTCTCTACTCCTACTTTTGTCGAGGTAAAATCAAGTCTGCGAAGGCTACTTTTCGTTTTCTGACGCCATGCGATAGACGTGGTCCAAAAACTCTGAAAATGTGAAGGCCTTAGAGAAAAGAATAATTGTAAGCGACTATCGAAAATGTTTCGTGTACATTGTTCTAACAAATCCGTTTAGCTGCAAGGAGGTGGACCCTTAGCGAAGGAAGCTGGTAACCTTCTCACCGCCAACGGAGCCATCGTTCTCACTCAGTATGCTTCGTACGTTTTCCCATCGAAATTCCTTGTTCCATATTAATATCTAGCAGGACAGAAGCACTTCAAATTAGTGCTTTTTCTTGGAGTCGGTGACCGTGTTTTGTTGTCGTTGATTAGGTTAACTGATTGTGATCTGCAAGAATCCCTGGGTAGAGACTGGGAATACTTCGAAATCCACCCCACTCGTAATGCTCACTTCGTCGATTACGGCGACAACATGTACCATCTAGTGATGCTAGTACGTGGCACTTCTATTCCCTTCCTTCGAGAAAAATGCCGAATTTATTTTCATTTCAGGCCACAGGCAATTATCGTCCGAGTGTCATTACCACAATAATCAATGGAATCGAAGGCTGCGAGACGAACGACCTAGTGTCGCCCCACCCCACCCGCCCTGGTTTGTGGAAGATTGTCGGGCGCACAGATGACCAAATTATGCATTCAACTGGTGAGAAAACCAACCCTGGTCCTCTTGGTAAGTCCTGAATACACAAGATGTTTATGCGCTTTTGATATGAGAACCCAGAGAGAATCCTTATGCAGGACGCTTTCGTGAGCGGCGCGGTGATATTCGGTCGCGGAAGATTCCACTGTGGTGTCCTTATTCAGCCTAAAGCAGCGTTTGCCTTCGATCCTGTCGATCAAAAGAAGCTGTCGGATTTTCGCACTCTTATTTGGTCTGTCAAATGATCCGCTTCGGTGCAGTTCCTGTCTCATATTCTAAACAGGCCCGCTATTGAATCCATGAACACTTATGCACCTTCCCATTCTCGTATATTCAAAGAGGTGACTCTTGAAAAAACACCTCTACAAAGCTATCTCTCATACGATTTTAAGATGATCCTCGTAGCATCACCGAAGAAGCCATTCTCCATCACATCCAAAGGTACACTCCGCCGGCAAGCGATTCTTGCTGACTACGCCGAGGAAATCAACATGCTGTATGATGCGGTTGAAGAAGACGCTCAGACAGATATATCGATTCCGACCATTTGGAACATCTTAAGCACCAGACAGTTTGTTCGACGGCTAGTAGAGAAGACATTAAGGAGTAGCGTAATGCAGATTAATGATGATATGGATTTGTTTGAGGTTGGGTTAGATAGGTGAGTTCTTCAAACACACTGAATAGGATCGACTAGAGCCATCGTTATAGTCTTCAGGCAACGTGGATACGCAACTCGATTCTGCATATTCTGCGCGACACTCAACTTGAGGTTGTTCGCAAACTATCGTCAAACTTCGTATATGAGCATCCTACTATTGCAAAGCTTTCCGATTATCTTTCGTCTCAAATATCTAGCTTGGAGTCCACTACAACCGTGGATATAGCTTCAAGAAAACAGGAATTGCTCGCGCTGGTGACGAAATATACTCAGGAAACTCCCTTTATCAATGCTACGCTTTCTCCTGGACGTTTAGAAGCTAAAACAATAATACTCACCGGTGGAACGGGCTCTTTCGGAGCAAGCATCTTGGCACGTCTTCTGCAAGATGATGACACGAGGAAGATCTACGCAATGTCCCGACCTGGTGATGGCATCTTGAGTGCCAAAGCACGACACACTCGAGCTTTTGAGAGGGAAGGATGGGCCCTCGATTTATTGGATGATTCAAGGGTTGAGTTCATTGACGGTGATGCTTCACAACCACAATTTGGCCTCTCCCTTGAGTTATTCGACGAGGTCAGTTTCGAAGGGTCGAATTGGTTTCGAGATTGCTCTAGGATGTTGATTCCAGTTCCGTATAGATGCGGCGGGCGACTACTCACATAATACACAATGGTAAGCTTCCGAGCTTTCGTTAGCAAACTTTATTTACCAGTGAGTCTTCATAGGATGGCGTGTCAACTTCAACCTTTCGATTGCTTCGTTTGAGAGCAATATTCGTAGCGTGCGAAATTTCGTAGATTTTGCTCTAAGCTCACGAGAAAGTGTGCCACCTCGCATACTCTTCGTAAGCTCTATTGGTGTCTTTCAAAGTATGTTTGGCCTTTTCTCCAACTGTCGCATTTACTTATGTGACTTCATATGAAGATGGAATTGGTGAGAGAATCGCACCGGAGGAGCCTCTTGAAGATCCCGAATCTGCTATAGGACCGGGATATGGGGAAAGTAAGTGGGTTGCTGAGAGAATTCTACAGATCTGCTCGTCCCAAACTCCTCTGAAGTCCACGGTCGTTCGTTGTGGTCAAATGACGGGTGGACCTAGCGGAGCTTGGAATGAAAACGAATGGTTCCCGAGTCTCGTCAAGTCCAGTATGGCTATAGGAAAGCTTCCGGAAGCATCAGGAGTAAGTCCATTGCCCCGTTTGTAATAAAGGAGTATTTTTTGCGCTAACAAGATTCATTGTGGTAGACCATCTCCTGGATCTCGTCGAAGGATGCCGCCGATGCTATTGTTGATATGCTCAACACGGACGAAACCGTCCTTCACCTCGTTCATCCGATGCCTCTACCATGGCGAGCCATGATCTCAGAGTTCTCGGAGGCCCTTGGATTGCCTGTTGTACCCTATACGGACTGGCTCGAAACGTTAGAACAGAGGTTGACCGACGCGACATCCAGTGCTGGAAAGATTGAGAATAAGCTCCGCGAACTACCAGCTCTGCGTCTTATCGACTTCTTCCGCACAACGAAGGGACATTCACAAGACGTCGAAGCCTTCGTCAATGTGAGGCTATCATGCGAGACGGCGAAAAGGGCATCGCGTGTTCTGCAATATGCACCTCCAATAGATGTATCGGATGTAAACAAATGGTTGGGAAGGTGGAAGCAGACTGGAACTATTTAAACAACGCTAGCAATGTTGTATGATAAATCCGTATGTCTGTCATGAATTTGAAAGCTTGTCGTATACGCCATATTGCATTGAAAAACCAGTTTAAAAGAAATAGTTCTGCAGGACACAAATAAATTATCACGTTTCTCAAAGATACCAAATGCGCCGCTCGAGAACCTCAGGCACTTCGATGTGCGTCAGAGTAACGAATCTCTTCATCGCCTCCTCTTTGGACATCCCGTATCTACCTAGAAAATCCAGTGCTCTCTCGTCGAACGACTCGGGGATGAAAGGTTCCTGGGACCTGTTCTCTGACGGTAACCCCGGAGCCTCCAACAAGCGCGTAATCAGGATGAACTCCTCATTTCCCAACTCCTCATCTCCCCTGCGGGATTTGGATGTATTGTCGATGGAACAATAGAGACGGGCGGATTTCTGAACTTCTGCATTCCTTCCAACCATATAAGGCGCGTAAGCGGTTTCCCACGTCCTCCTTTCGGCCTCTTCTTCGGAGACGCCTCCCATCGTTGAGGCGAGCTGGACTTGGTCGCGTAAAGAAAGGCGGAAGCCGACAACTTTGACAGTTACTAGTAAAAGCACATTTAACAGAGTTTTTTCCACTGCGATATAGGGAAGCTTACATTTCCACGGGTCTTCCGAGTCCATGATGGTAGTTTAAAAGAGATGATGTTGGCGGTCTGCGAGAAGAAAGTCTGTGCGCGAAGTATTAGGTAAGGCACGGTTGACGTCGTCAACTCTTCGCTCGACCTCATTCACCACGACCATAACCGCCTCCTCTTCAAATTTCTTTCTCTAAAGCTCTATCATATCAAACATGGATGAATGCCAGTGTGAGCTTCATGATAATTTAACAGCGTGATTTTCCCCTTTGACCCACGCCTTCGTCTCCGTAGTGACCATCAAAGTCATTGGATTCCATCTGACTTTGCGAGACCAAATCCAACTGTCTTCGAAGATGGGGCACATCTCTGAAGAAGAAGCTGAAAAGCGGACTTGGAATGCCTTTTATGCACCTTGTATGGTCGCACAGACAGCCGAAAACCAGATATCTGGTCGCTTGTATTGCCCTCTTCAGGGCACGGCGAGGTCGTACTTGGGAAATGAGGAATTCATTCTGGTAACACGTTTGTTGCCGGCCCCAGGAAAGCCAGACGACAACAAGTCCAAGGAGCCATTCATCCCCGGATCGTTCGATGAGAGGGCACTGGACTTTTTGGGAAGATATGGGATGTCTAAGGAGGAAGCAATGAATCGATTCGGCACTTTCACGCACATCGAAGTGCCCGAGGTTCTCAGGCAACCCGTTTGGTTCCTTTGAGAACAAACTTTCGATGTACATATATATTCTTTTCTGAAACTAAAATTAATATCACCCTACTGCTCGTAAACAAATTAACTATGGCAATATCATATTCAGGTTGGTGTTTTATACCGTCTGTCCTCGTCAAAGACGGCTCATACCATCATGTCATGTTAGAATTGCTCATCCGCATCAGGGAAAACCCCCCGTGCAGATTTCTGATGACGGATGTTTATGCCTGGTATATAATTGATTAGACATATCATGTACGGTCATAGAATGATTATAATAGATGACAGACTTACGGTCTGTTGATTGAGTGTTGATGAATTGATAACCAAAAGTTCATTTTGCATTATGAATTTTCGAAAGATTATTGTTCGTGTGAGTTGTTGACTGGGAGATCATGGTGTGGTAATAGAGTGCTTACAGTGAGACCATATACAATGAGTTTTTCCGGGCCCAGAGAAGAAGAAAACAAGCCGAGATGTGCACGGTTGGCCATTTGCATCTCCATAACGATGTCGGTGGGCGATTTAGTAGGGACGTGTTGGAACGGTGACCTGGCTCGAAGTCGGATCGTTCGTTACTTCCTTTTTGAAAGAGAAATCATCGAGCATGAGTCTACTGAGTCGTTCGATAATTTCCCGCTTTGCCAATCGGCGAGAAAAGAAACTTGACACGGGCGAGTTCCGGAAGCCGTCAGTGATGCTAGCACCAGGAGCTGAGAGCAATTCAACGAGGTGCAATACGAATCGCTCTCGCGACAGCCACCGCGACTCGTCTAGTCAAGAGAGATCGACCCATGCACAGACATTGCACAGAACATACGTCTAATACACCCGAGGTTGGCAAGCATTCATCCAGCTGAATTATCCTGAATACGAGGTCGTTTATAGCTGGCGTCTCAACGTGCTGTAGTATCCGATCCACGATAGAGGGCTGGGCCTGAATGAATGCCAACAAATAGGCGCACACGCGTTCGAGAAGAAGCCGATGGTAACGATAATGTGCGCAAAACAATTCTGCATCGGCCATTGATTTCTCATTCAATGTCAATGATTCTTGACCAGTCCTAATGTGTAAAGAAGTCAACCAAGAGTGTTGAACGCGCAAGAAGTCGTTCCGATCAAATAAGTCTCTCATTTGACTAAGTCCCTCTGCCGAATAAGGTAATCCGTCCGGATGATACGATCACGTGCTTGTTCAACTGCATAGCACATCAACTTACTCGAACGCGCACAGATGTACAACAATACTTTTCATCTCCCCTTAAGCTTCCTCCCCCTCCCCACCACCACTCTCATCTGGCCCCTCGCGCGCGCAAACGTCCTATATCACTTTACCCCCAGGAGTCGATCCAGCGGCGGTCGACTTTCGTACATTTTATCCTTACAATTCGAGCGAGGTCAAACACTGGAAACGGACAACGCACCCCCAACTAAAAATTCTCGAGGAGACGTTTAAGAAGGAGACGAAGCCGAACGCCGTTCTCAGGAAAACGCTTGTCAACAAGTTGGAAATGACGCCGAGAGGTGTCCAGGTGCGTGTCTCCGCTTTCCTTTGGTCTCTCTCTTTCTCTCTCTCTCTCTCTCTCTGCCTTGTGTTTCTACCCCGCGGCGTGTCGTTGGAAGCGCGTTGTCGGTTTGGCCGAGCGACCGCCGAATGACAGCAATCACACTTTCCCTTCCCTTCCACTCCGCCCCCTCACCATTTTTCACCAAACAGTATGTGATTATAATGCAACATGTGCATCGTGTAGATTGCAAAAATGCTTGACGTTACATGCATTTCGGCGGTCCTTTTGGCTTTACTTGTGTCCCACTTCTTCTACATCTCTATTGGTCCCTGTTCAGGTTTCCCATCAATCTTCTTAACATGCCCGTGCTCGTGTACTGATCTATCTTTACTTCCAAACAGGTCTGGTTCCAAAATAGGTGAATACTTCATTCCTTGCCTCGAGTTGCACTTTTACGGATATATCGGTCGAACGAGAAGTGTCCGCTCAAGGTATGATACTCTTTGCGGCCAAGAATATCCTCTCTAGCCCGTCACCAACCCCCTTCCCCCCTCTGCACACCTTCGCACCCCTCACCCCTTCTGTCGCAAACGCATTTTCAAATCTATTTTTATTACAATAATTAACATCGTTTCCAGGCGGGCCAAAGAGAAGACCCTAAAAAAGAAAGCAGCTGCCAGCGGGAAAAGATCTATCGACCTCGAAAATCAGGGCGCGACAGAGGCTTCAATCTCCGATCCAGTTCACCCGAGTGCAGAGGAGGATGACAACGGTGATGAGGTAGACGAGGATGATGTCGAAGACGTGAACGGGATCGACCGAGGCGGTGGTGACATCAACGAGATCAATCAGCCTGGTGGGTCGGGCGTTGAGGGCGACGCCGCAGTCTTGTCCAGCTCTCACGCATCATCAAGACGTTCAATGACACCGTTGGTGCCAGTGTCAACGAGCAACCCGGATACAGGAGCTTATCGTAGAATTATTGTTGAATCCTATCTTAGTTCGTATTTGATAATAATTGCTTATTATACAATCTATTTTGGTCATCCAACGTTTTTTTGTGATTATGCGTGATTATTCTAGAATACCGATACATTCACCGAAGTCCATTGGCTGCATATCTGCTGACGGTCTGATTATGTGCGATTCATATCTGTTTATGGTGCGTTTATTTAAGATCATTTATGCTCATTTTGTCTTACTCGATGATTACTTGTTTGAAGATAGTTACATAAATGGTCATGCGGAAGTCCGTTTATTTTTGTTTATTTTTGATATATGATCATTAATATACAATTATATACAGGGAGGGTTTTCCCTGATGCGAGTTCTCCGGAAGTGAGTCGCGTCTTGAAATTCGCAAACTCGTCATATGCCGACTCTTTTCTTCTCACCGACCGGCAACATCATCTCATTTAAACTACCATCATGGACTCGGAAGACCCGTGGAAATGTGAGTTTCCCTATATCTCAAGTAATACGCACTAATAAATGTGCCTCTACTAGTAACTGTCAAAGTTGTCGGCTTCCGCCTTTCCTTGCACGACCAAGTCCAGCTCGCCTCAACGATGGGAGGCGTCTCCTACGAAGAGGCCAAAAGAAGGACGTATGAGGCCGTTTACGCCATGTATATGGTCTCAAGGAATGCAGAAGTTCAGAAATCCGCTCGACTCTATTGTGCCATCGACAATACTACATTCGAATCCAGCTTTGGAAATGAGGAGTTCATCCTGATTACGCGCTTGTTGGAGGCCCCAGGGTTACCGTCAGAGAACAGATCCCAGGAACCTTTCATTCCCGAGTCGTTCGACGAGAGAGCACTAGATTTTCTAGGAAGATATGGGATGTCCAAGGAGGAGGCGATGAAGAGATTCGTCACTCTGACGCACATCGAAGTGCCTGAGGTTCTCGAGCAGCGCATTTGGTTTCTTTGAGAAACATGGGATAGTCTCGTCGCTGCTAATGTAGATATTCTTTTTTCCGATGGCATTTTGACAATGCATTATGGTCATGTTTTTCACACTGCGGGAGAAAGGGCCTACAAGCTAATATAAGAGTGAATTCGAAGCAAGGGACGACCACGCCCAGCTTGAAGTGAAATAAGCGCGTCAGTAGCTTTCGTGACTAACAGTACTAGTAGGTGCCAGTAGCAGTACTAGTAATTCTTCGCTTGGTCACCGCAACCACCATCGTCTTTTCCCCCTCAAATACCCGCCATCATGATGTCAAACATGGATGAATGTAAGCCTCATGATCATTTGCCAGCGGTTATTTCTCTTCAACTCACGTCTTCGACCTTACAGTGCCAGTGACCATCAAAGCCGTTGGATTCCATCTCACTTTGCGCGATCAGATCCGACTCTCCTCAAAGCTAGGACACATCTCTGAAGAAGAAGCCGAAAAGCAGACGCGGGAGGCTTATTTCGCACCTTGTATGGTCTCGCATAATGCCGAACTTCAGAAAGCGGCTCGCCACTTCTGCTTCATCGAGAATACGTCCAGGTCGTACTCGTGGGATGAAGAGGTGCTCCTGGTTACGCGCCTGTTGCAGGTCCCAGGTAAGCCAGACGACAACAAATCCAAGGAGCCATTCATCCCCGAGTCATTCGACGAGAGAGCACTGGACTTTTTGGAGAGGTATGGGATGTCTAACGAGGAAGCAATGACGAAGTTCGTTACTCTGACGCACATCGAAGTGCCGGAGGTTCTGGAGCGACCCGTCTGGTACATTTGAGAAACGTTGGCTCGACAGGGACACATGTACAGTCGTCGTTGCTAATGTGGAGATATTCCTTTTCTCCGAACCTGTATCGAAACAGCATTATTATCATGATTTTCTTCTCTCTTTTTAATGGCAGTGAAGAAAAATACTTTATACCTCGACTCTCTCGACAGCGACTCGGAGAACGCGACATCTCCTTGCAAGCGCACGTCCAAGTCAGCCGAGCGTGCAAATTTTGAAGCTTCCGTGCCTATCATGATCACATACTATCAGCGGAAATTTTAATGAAGCTTGTGAATGTAAGGAATAGGGGAGAGTGTGTTACGCAGGCTCACTGGCAGGCCTGGCGTCTACCTACATGGTGGCGAGCGTCAAAAAGGCCAAACAAGCCGGTGCCGCGCCGACGCCCGAGTTCACCCGGATTCCTTGTTCCTTGACCACGATCACGACCATTGTCTCCTCTTTCTATGAACGTTTCGCTTTCACTCATGCCAAACATGGCTGGATGTGAACATCATGATCGTGTATCGTTGATTATCTCTCTTTAATTTGGACATGCTTCCTTGGCTCTGTAGTGACCGTCAAATTGTCGACTTTCAATCAGGAATCAGGATTGGAGCAGATATAGAGAAAGTCTTCTTCGAAGTGGTTGAAAAACGGACATGGGACGATCGCTCTGCACATTCTGTAGTTCCGACAGGTGCAGAGCTCAATTAAGCCTCCCGTCTCAGGCTTGACTGCGCCGTCGACAAAACGTCCCGGTCTTATCCGGGAAATGAAGAGTTCATCTTGGTCACGCGCTTGTTAGAAGCCTCGAGGTTACCGTCGCAGTACAGATCCTAGGAACCTTTCATCTCCTGAACGTTTGACGAGAGAGCACTGGACTTTTTAGGCAGATATGTAAGGTCCAGCGAGGAGACAATGAAGAGGCTTGTGAGTCTTACACACATCGAAGTGCCGGAAACTCTCGAGCAGCGTCTCGTTCTTTCGGAAGGCGTAGTGTGGACCGAAATACCTGTTGTCACTCGGTCTGGCGAAGGATTTTAATTCTCTAGGACCGGAACATCTTCGAATTTTTCATCTTCTTGATATTCGTTAGGTTGCTTATCATCCGTGATTGTCCCACACTTGCGTTCCTTCAAGTC
>JAFREE010000269.1:0-20518 GCA_019400425.1 Hymenochaete sp. R1
TCCAACAGCAGGGGGGCTCGATGCATTGCGTCATGCATTTAATACATGCATGAGTATTGATCATAGCCATAGGCACCTTTCAGCCTCGGCCGAAGACGGTGATGTGCAAGGGTGGTGTTCTTGGGAGGAGAATTGGCGACGAACATTGCAACCACTGCTTAGGCGCCATTTTTGAATATCTCGTGATAGATTGATTCGTTATTATAATGGCTTTGTGGCGAACCGCGCAAATTATAACCAACGCTAACGTGCAACAAGAGAGTTGTAACGAAGAATATTCGGCTTCAGATCATGAAAGAAACTGTATTAATGCAATTTGTCGGTCACAACAGAGTCAGCTTGTCCTTGAGACGTCAGAAGAGAGGCGGAAGGCAACAATTACCAACCCTCAGTTGTACAATTATACAGAATAGTAGATGTCTATTGTTTGATATCGTTCCCAGGGCTTGAAGTCAGAAAATTGGCGACAAATAAGCATACTAGTAGTGTACGGCACTATAAAGACCATCTACTACTCGCGTTCTGGTGCCTCATCTAGATATTTTGAAATTACTTGACGCACTCGAGAGGTCAAACGTTCTTTTTAAATCCAATACCACGAGTCGATTCATAACGTTACAAAAAAAAAGCTGTATAGTCGGACGCAGAGACTTTTATTTTGCTGGTCGTAGATTCTAAGTTTATCTGGTTATTCATTCGTGTCTGGCTAGAGAACGAAGAGATACCGCTCATCGGAAGACAATTTTCTCTTGTCACCGTGTCTCTCAGCTCTGCCAACCTTTCCATATCCTCGTATTGAACAACAAGTCTTATACTGGGTTGGTGATAATACTGTGGCTTACCCTGCACCGTGTGGAGGCTTCGGCGACGATTTTTCGAGGTCTTTCACAAGGGAGTGCAATCGGGTCGGTGGAAGGTGAAACATCGAGGGCACACATATGGGCTAGGCAAAGGAAGATTGTGATACATGATATCTTTGCGACAACAATTTCAATATCTCTCGTCGCTGTACGTGCCTGCCGGTATAGTCAAAACGATAAAAAATCGGAAGCAGGCGGTTCATGTTGACTGTTGACGAACTTATTCGCAGCGCAGGTTACCCTCTATTTCCAACAAGAGGGAGGCATCAGTATATCTCTGTGCAGGCTGTGGAGCCAGTAAGCTTGTAAGACATCGTAAGGGACGTGGAAGAGCAGAAGAGAGGAGATGGAAAAGGTAGGGAGTCTAAACGACGCCAGAGTGGCACAGTCCATAAATAACTCAAAACAATTGTCTTCACGTGCCTTATGTGTCCGATTCTTTCGGGCGCGACGATTCAGGGCTTCAAGTTTCTGCGTGTCCGATTCGTTGACCTCAGACTGGTTTTCTAACATCTTCGTTGTCGAATCGGATGTTTGGGAAGACAGGCGCCAAAAGTCGTAAATGGCGTCCACTCAAAGGCGCTTTCGACCCTGACGACGAAAATCGAGTGAAGCATAGCAAAATCGGCGTTTGGGACCTCTACGAGGAAGTCATTCCCGAACTCGAAAATGTCCCTGGCGCATCGTTCTTGGAACAAATCAATGAAATCAAGCTAAGCTTCCCGTATGTACTTCGAATGCTGGAGGACCTCGTTCGATTGCGAAATTGCTGGTTCATGTTGTCGGTGTATGGAGTTTCCATGGCTGCGTTGGCCTTGCTGCCAGCGGCTGAGCTGTGGTATTCTGGGCAATTATTGCGTATAGTGAGATTCATTCTTTTTCCTGTGCCGGATAGATCGCATTTTAACGAAACAGTGAAGGTCGAAGCTGCCGTAGAGACGAGGTCTGTCGATAAAGCACTTCTTCTTCGGATAGCAACAGCTCGAACGAGCATCGCAGTTGTCAAACGAATTATCAATCATATTAGGAGTCGATGCTCTGCTGTTCTCGACCAACGGATAAAAGCCCACTATTCCGGTCATATTTTTGAGGCATACTCGAGATTGGACATTCCTACATTTGACGATCCCTTAACCCAACGCCAGCTTGAGACCGCTGCTGGTGGACGAACTTCCGTTGCATGGAACATGGTACAAGTGCTCGCTAGCACGGTTTCGACCATTATATTGCTCGTCTCTCAACTATCGGTACTATATCGCGTATTGCATGACCAACGCGATGGAAGATTGATCGCATTGATAAGCTTCATTGCTCCCTTGCTGCAGTGGATGCGGATACAGGAGTTTCGGCTGCAAGGAGGTACGCTTGGTATGTCTAAGATTTGGGCAATGACTCATCGTCAAGATTTATAAAGTGTGGGCCGCTACATGTCGCAATAATGATTACATTAGGCAGCAGGGCATGAAGCAGATGGTGACAGATCCTGCCCATCGTAAAGAGCTTGTCACAGGCAACATGCACGACAGACTGGTTCAAGGTGAATACGATTGCACTCGCTCAATATGGAAGCTGCTCATTGAATCCTCCCTTGTAGACTTTAAAACGTCTAGCGCTCGTGTTGGAGACGGTGGAGGCGGATTCCATGATCTGCGACGCAAGCATGTCTTGCGTGACCGCCTTACTTCTTTATCTTTATTATCGGAACCTTGTAGGGAGCTACCTCAGGTAAGTAAATCCGCACCGAGAAAATATACTACTAAAATATATTCACTCAGATTCTGTTTACCTTGCGAGCTGCAAGCGCTCCAGCTTCTATACCTGTCACTCTTGCATCGTTACATCTCATACAATCCACTGTATCCTCATTTACACACTCCATTGTTTCCTTTTTCGATCAATTCGGGTCTATGGCTGAAAACCTTGACTCCATACGCAAGTTGTATGAAGTGAAAAAAATTCCATTGCGGATACAGGATGGTGCAGTTCCCTTCCCAGAGAATGCAGAAGATCTGCGCAGTGGGATAAGTCTGGAGTTCAGGTATGTAGAATACTTAAAACCTGAACTAAAAGCACTAACAAATATCCAGAAACGTGACATTCCGATACCCAGGAAGTGAAAGGGATGCGTTGCATGCCGTATCGTTTAAAATATATGCCGGGCAACTTTGCGTAAGCCTATCTATCTTGTCCCTGAAAGCTTGATCGAAGCTCTCACAATCGCTGCCTTTGAAGGTCATCGTAGGTACCAATGGTAGTGGCAAGAGCACGATACTCAAACTGGTTTGCCGCCTTTATGACCCAACAGAGGGTCAGATTTTATTCAACGGCCATGACATCAAAACGCTGAGACTCAGAGATCTTCGAAACGCAATATGCGTCCTCTTCCAAGACTATTCCCACTTCCCTCTGACTGTGAGCTATCTCTAATTTATGTGTGACTTTTATCCTAATGACAGAAGATACGAGAAAACATTGCTCTTGGTGATCCATATTCCGTTAACGACTTGGACAAAATAGAGGAGGCTGCAAAAGCGGGAGGGGCCCACGAATTCATCGAAAGGTTACCCGATGGGTTCGATACTTATTTGCAGAGACCAGTGCAGGACTGTTACTCCGCTATGCCGGAAGGGACGACGTCACTTTTTGGTCGGCGCGTTGACCATACCCGTGTGCGCAAAATGGGGCGAATGAGTGCTACAGAATCAACTTCGCTAAGTGGAGGGCAGTTGCAGAGACTTGCCGTGTAAATATTCATTAAAGAGCCTCAGCCTGTACTAACCGCAGACCATCTCCAGTTCTCGTACATTTATGCGCTCCTTGGGTTCTGATAGAGGCGTCGGGATGCTTCTCTTTGATGAGCCCAGGCATGTCACTAATGGATTTTAAGCATAATTTATGCTTATCCCGCTACTTTCATAGCGCCTCATTAGATCCACAGGCAGAACACGGTCAGTTTGATATTCTATGCAAATTAATGGAAGACTCTAACCTAAGCTTGTCATCAGACCTCTTTGAACGTTTACGAGCGCTACGAGGAAGTAAGACAATGATATTCTCTTCGCATAGATTCGGCAATTTAACTCGGCATGCCGATGTGATACTGTGAGAAAGAAACGAGCTCTTCCTTCATGAACTAAAGTTAACTCTTAACTTTTAAGATACATGAATGATTCTGTCATCAAAGAAGCGGGGACGCACGAACAGCTGTTGAAGCAAGGAGGCGGATATGCGAACGTTTACGATCTACAGGCCCGGGCATTTTTATGATATACATTCGCTTTGCAATAGCCACGACTTTGTGCTATATCCGAAAATGATAATGACTTTAATGAGGCTAATACGATGAGCCAAATCCAAATGCGCCACCGAGTATGATCGGCATCCTGTGTATATAATAGGAAGGAGAGCGAGCGTAACAGCCCACGGCGACCAGCAGACGATATCCGGCGCTCAGCGTTCTCCTCATCCTTACCTCCCTTTGCTCCCCTCCCTCGACGTGCTCCGTTCATAGTTTTCTAAACAACCAACAAGCCTATCATGCCGCCTCCCCATTACGACTTTCTCATCAAGGCAAGTCCAGCCTCAAACTGACTCCTTCCAATCATAAGTAGCTGACTTCGGGTCTTGAATCGGCACGGTATTGGCTTCTGGATGGTGACAAAAGCTCCTCCTCATTGGCGACTCCGGTGGCGTATTCCTCTAAGTTCAAATCAGATTAGCACTAAATACTTGGTACTTTCATATGTGCTTGTCTGCGACAGGTGTTGGAAAGTCATGCCTTCTGACACGATTCTGCGACGACACATGGACACCGTCGTTCATCACGACCATTGGCATTGACTTCAAGATAAGAACCATCGAACTTGAAGGAAAGCGGATTAAACTTCAGATTGTAAGCGCCGGATTATTTGCTTCTACTGCGGAAGGGAAAGATTTGTTACTTATGAGTAATGATGGCTATGATCTGGCAGTGGGACACTGCTGGACAGGAACGGTTCCGGACTATCACTACAGCGTATTACCGTGGCGCGATGGGGATTCTTCTCGTATACGACGTAACAGATGAAAAGTCCTTCAATAGTCAGTCATCCTTTCCCTTGCATTGTCCCCAGAGAATGCTAATGTTAAATTGATGTTGTGCGCTTTATCGGAATTGTCGACTCTTCCATTTTGACTTACAATTCGAAGACATTAATACTTGGCACGAGAATGTTAGCCAGCATGCCTCGGAAGGTGTCGACAAGATACTTATCGGCAACAAATCTGACTGGGAGGAGAAACGGCAAGTCACGACGGAACAAGGTGAAGATCTTGCGAAAGAGCTCCAGCTCCAATTCCTAGAAACCTCGGCGAAGAACAACGATAACGTCGAAAAGGCATTCTTTGAACTCGCTGGGTGCGTTCCTTTCTTCATTGTTATAATACCGACGGGTCTACGTCGAATACAACCATGATGGTATATTGACTGATGAATGCTTTAACCCCTTCCTCTTTACGCGGTCCGCAGAAACATCAAGAAGCGCTTAATTGATACACAAACGACTGAGGGCAAGAGCGAGTCAGGTGAAGTGGGAAAGGTGCTTCCAGGACAGACCAATGCAACTCCGCAGAGTTCTTGTTGTTCTTAGGTTCAACCTGCAGCCGTGGGACCGATGCACCGAGATCCACTCCGCCCGTACAGTTTCGTACCTTCTTTTCTACCGCCCTGTTGTCTCCTCTCCATACTACCCTGCATCCGCTCTCCTTGTCGCATCACCTTACTTCTCGATTTTCCATCTTCTGATTTTCATGTCTAATAATGCGCATGCTTGCTTCGGGTCAATGTATGTGCAATGCCTCTCTGCCTTCGTTTGGGCATGGGATTATAAAAGCACAGATGGTAACGGGGCACGTAAAGCGTAAGCAAACGAAATACGAAGACAGAGCAGTGACTTGCAAGCCAATCGCACTTGAACAAGCATACAAACGAACAATATTCTACGTATCATCCAGAGGAGCTCCCGTAGTATGAGGCATCCGCAGCTGGATCAGGGAAAGAAGAGTTCCAATTCCCACCCCACCATCGCCGTATCCTTTCTCCTCCCCATTCTTGATACTCCTCTTTCGTCGTCGCGTACCGCCACGAATTCTCCACTTCAGCGACCCGACTCATGCCATAGAAAGCATCATTTGCCGGATTCTTCGCGCGTTTGACTCGCAAAGGCATCTCAGGAGGTAAGATAGGACGCATAACGTTTTCGATGCGAGCTTCGATACCGGGGAGGACGGCAGGGGCGCCAGTGATGAAAACGTTCTGCGGATCAGAGGGTGAAAGAGAGAGTTACGGGAATAATCAGTCATGGATGCAAGAGCGTACTCCGAATGCATCTGAGTGGAAGCTGGAAAAAGAAATTACATACCCCAGCAAGTCTGGCCTTCTCTGCCTCTTTGAACCCACTCAACACACTCTGTATCACCTCTCCGAGGCCGGCCGAGTCGACACCAGCCGTACCGGGGCTAAACCACGTTTCACACGCCCGCCAGCGCTCTGTGCTGAGGTGCACTCGCATCGCGCCCGCGTGGTCGCCCTCCTGATACAAGGGTCGGAAGGCTTGGAGAAGGGCGGACCTTTGTTGGGAACGCGCGGCGTATGTGTTTTCGGTGGAGAATGTTGGATCATGTTGAAGGAGTTTCGACTCAAGTACGTCGAGCCGAGCGAGATCGGCTTCTTCGTCGGATTCATCCCCGGCTATGTTCTGTTAATAGTAAAATTATGAAGTGAAGTGCGGATGGTGTTGGAAGGGAAGGACTTGCAATTTTGCGATAGATAGCCCAGTCTTCGTCGTCCGCGCCGAACATGTCCTCTGCGCCCGACGTCAGTATGTAAACCAAAATAATATGAAACAGAGTCGACTTGCCTCCGTTTCCTTTCCTCCTCTTCTTTGGCACCCGGTCGTCCGCGGCCAAGTTCGCGATGTTCTTCATTCTGTTCTGCGCTGCCGCACTCTTCCTGTCTGACAACGCTGCCCTCCGCCGAATGCGTTCTTTCATCCTGTTCATCGTCACTTCGTGCTCCTTCTTCAGTCGCTCTGACCACCCAGTCAGATCCTCCGCACGTTCCTCCGCCTCGCGCTGCTCTTCTGCCTCCCTTTCCTCCCGCTCGCGGTCTTTTTCCTTTCGAGCTCGTACACGGGCTTCCCAACCTGCTTTCATGAGCTTTTGCTTGCGCTTTTCCTTGACGCCATCTTCGTCCAGCTGCAGAGTTTACCAGGTTCAGCAATAATGTCAACACATAGATGATCCATCAATTACCTGTTCATCTGGTGTGTCAACGAGAGGGAAGCTAGGTTCCTCTTCCTCCTGTTCCTCGATGTCCAATCCATCTTTCTTCCGATGCCTAGTTATCTCGCTCCCTATCCTCTTGTAATCGGCCTCTAATTCTCCCACATCCTTATACCCGCCATCGTCTAGCTCTGCTTTGAGTTCTTCTTTAGACATGGTGTCTTTTGCTTCAAGGAGTTCGGTAGTTCGTTGATACCATTCTTCGAGATGCGCAAGCTAAACGTACAGCTTTAGTGAGTCTTTATTTCAATGGGATAATGTTCTGGTATACCTTCTCGGCTCTCTTTGCAGCCGCCATCTCCTGCAGCTTCCTTCCTTGCGCCTTCCTCTTCTCAGCTGCGCGTGCCAGTTCTTCCTCTGTCTTTTCGATTTCGACGGCTGCAGCATAAGGGAACTGGACGATACGTTCCCGCTCGCGGAGCTTGAGGGGATTTTTGAAGGTACGAATAAGTTCGATGTAGTCGGGTGCAAACTCGCATATGTTCTGAAATAGCCACTTTAAATGATGTTAGTACAGAAATAGGGGGATGTAAAACGGAGTGCGAACAGTTGCTTGCGGTGTATTTATCTTGGTTGGGAAAGTAGGGTATTTGAGTTGCATCAGCTTTTGGAGGTAGTCGGCAGCTTGTTGGGCTCCCCAAGGTATCCTTGATCCCAGTCAGCTTGTGCACCTAGGCCTAGGAATCCAGTTGTCCAAACCTTTTACAGTGGTTAAGAATACCCCTTCCCGACAAAACCGGCACCACAGATGTAGACGCCGTGTTGAATGAAATCACAAGTCCGTCAGCTTTATCCGACTTGTTCGTTTTTATATCGAAGTTGTTTTGATGGAAAGACATGATGGAGTCGACGCAGTACAGAAGTTTTGGGACGCCATATAATTCAAACATGAGCTCGGAGGTCACTTAGAGCCTGTCATTCAGTTCCATCTGATTCTTTGAACAACAGGGAAAAGTACGCACGTCCTCTCGAATGCAATGGTGTACAAAGCCGTTCGGTCATCAGCACTGGATGGTTGACGGCCGGCGTGTCAACGCCCAAGTGGACAAACGCATGATCTAAAGCATTCTCCTATCTCTCCGCCTAGCATCAGTCATTCATTTTTCGTATACAAGCCAGATTTTCAAGTCGAGGATGGTCTCACCAACGCGTCAAAGTTAAGCAGCACGTCCCCCTCCCAAGGCGTGCGTGCCTGCGCCCTTGCTCCACTATCAAATTCGACGCTATCTCCAAACACAAGAACTTGCTGGTTCGTCTTGCGATCTTTAAAGCGCGCAACAACGTTTGGACCCGAGAAAGGAGATTCGTTGCAGTAGTGATAACGTAAGTTTGAGGACCCATCATCGATGATGATGGGACTGTTTGCACTTCCAGAAGAGTTCAAGGGCGTAATAGGCTGCGGACGGTACACTTGTGGAAGGTAGACTATCGCCGGATCAGGCTCAATTTCAGCCATGACGGCGAGGTTGAATGTCAACTTGAGGACTTGGAGGAGGTCTTGAGGGGTTGGGCTCGCCGTCGGCTCGGAGGTTTGCTCTTGCAGATCCTGGCCTCCCTATCCACGACGCGCCAGGGAACTCAGACGAAACGAGTCCTGCAACTTCCACCACCATGGCCTCTCAATCGGACCTCCTCAAAGCAGCGACTGTGAGTAAACCATTGTATTACTGCTTTCACGTTAATACTGTGTCGACCGTAGCAACATGACCATAACCTGAAGTGCGTTCGAATGCTTGCATATCTGAGTCGGTCTGGCTTTTAATCTTACAATTGTGTATCATCCTTCAGCATACCCTTCTCTCGTCCTCAAACACCTTCGAGTGGCCATCGCCCTCTAGTGATAGGTTTCTGCGGCTTGGGTGCCATGGGATATCTCATGGCTCGCAATCTAGCTAATCATTCGCGCACCCATCCCCACGGCGCCGAGCCTCTCTACGTCTATAATAGGACCCGAACCAAATCGGAGAAGCTACTAGCGGAGCTGAGCCCTGACAAGATTCGAATTGCCGACAGTGCAATGGCCATTGCGAGAGAGTGCGATATCATTTTGACGAGTCTTGGGAGCGATGCTGCTGTTAAGTCCATATATGCGCAGTTCAAGCAAGCCTTGTCAGTGAGTAGTCGTGATAACTAGTTGCATAAAGGTATGCTACATACATCAATAGGAGCAAAGTGACGACAAGTCGAGAATATTCGTAGAAACCAGCACATGCTATCCCACCGTCGCTGGTGCGTAATTATAGTTGTTCTACCGCATAATTCATCAACCCGCTTTTTCTTTTCTTTCTTTCCTTCTTCAGGCGAGCTCGATGAGATGATCTCGGGCCCCCATACCCATCTCATCACCTGTCCTGTCTTTGGCGCCCCTGCTGCAGCCGATAAGGCTCAGCTCGTCCTCGTCATGTCTGGAGACTACAGGCCGAAAAAGGAAGTTGCGTATTTATTGGTCCCGGCGATTGGAAGGAAGGTCGTTGACCTGGGTGGAAATCTTGAAAAGGGTAAGTCTCGGAGATCGATGAAACAGTTTCGCGCACGAATGATTATTCTACTTTATAAGCGCCGACGATGAAGCTTATCGGAAACTCGATGATTCTTGGTTTAATGGAAGTCATGGGCGAGGCTATCACTTTGGGCGAGAAGACGGGTGTCGGAGCACCTGCTGTACACGGACTCATTCAAGACCTGTTCCCGACGCCCATCGCACTCAACTACGCTAACAAGATGACTCACGACACGTTCGATGGATCTGTTGGGTTCTCGATTGATGGCGGATTGAAAGATGCATCGCACGTACGGAGGCTGGCAGAGGATCACAACGCTGGAGTACCGGCTATTGACCTTGCGCATCAGCATATGCTGACTGCAAGAGCGATACACGCCGGACAGAAAGCAGCTGGGACACATCGGTACGACCTGTTGGACTGGAGTGCGCTTATTGCTGGGCCTCGTGTTGCCGCTGGGTTAGATGGATTGAACTCAGGGAAGGTATGTAAGCTTGAATAGTGATTTGATCAAATAGGCGTTTCTAACGTGACTGTAGCACCTGAAAGTCGAGAAAGAGGATTCAATGTAATACTCGGATGTGATATTACTTCTGCTGTAAGATTAATTGGATTATTGGATCTAAGATTAAGATTGAAATAGAAGAAGCTGTGTGTATGCGCGGGATTACCAAATGCAATGAGAACACGTGTCACGTGCCATCATCACCTTAATCTTCCGAGTCCGAGTCCCGACGACTTTCTATTTCCGAGTCTCTTATTCTTCTCCCGCCTTTCGCTCTTACCACCACAGCCATCCTTCTCCTCTTTGTGTCTATACACACCACCTACTTTCATTATGATTTCGCTTAAGGAGCCCATTTCAGACCGACAGACGTCTTTTTTCACGGACAGAAATGGCAAAACTTACATACCTGAGACACCCAAAGTCGTCACAGTTGTCGTCAAGAGCGCGTCAAAGACCAAGACACCGCTGGCAACGAGCACAAACGCATCCTCGCATCCCAATAACAATGGTTCGGTGTCTTCATTATCATCACTTTCGTCATTGGGGAGCCAGTCATCCCCATCGTCGCGTGTACCGGGGAAGAGGAAGCGCGAGGACGCGTCCACGACCGCGTCTAATGGGGCTCGCGTGCGGACCTCTGGCACCGTGCCACAGCCCGTATCTACCATAATCTCTTGCTCTGAGTCAGTACAGGCTGCATCGCTTGTCAAAGGCTCGGGGACTGCTGCGGGTACGCATCTGTTGCCTATGCAAACTTCCAACCAACAGACCCCAGTCCCTGTGACTCCCACGAAGGCGAGTCCTACTCTTGAGACGCTTCCACCTGGATATCGCGTCCAAAGAGCCCAATCGTCGCCTGCACCATCTCTCGAAATCGAACTTCCTTACAAACGCGCGAAAACGACTCCCGCAATGACCCCAGAGCCCCTCGAGATAGCGCTACCGAGCAAAACGCAGAGACGCCAAAAGGGAGGATCAGATGAGGTTCCAAGCAAGATACGCAAACGTCGCAAAGGCAAACGACTTACTGACTCGTCACTTCCACCACTCAAAGGCTCCTATAACTTACCTGCTCCTGTCTTGCTCCGTAGTGGAAGCAGCTCGCGTTCTATGACGGCGGAATTCGACAATGGGTGTCTAAGGTCTGTGCCGTGCGTTGAAAGAGCGACGTGGACAGAGGACGACGGGGATGTCGGAGAGAAGCTGCAAACAAGTCGAAGTGTTGTGGATGAATTGAACAAAATCGGGAGATATGTTTCTTGTGAGTGCTACCTTCAACTGTTGATTCGAGAATAGCGCTTATAGGCTTGCCAGTCTTTCACGATCCGCAGGAACCAGATAATATATTTTTCGATCTGCAAAATAGTCCAACATGCAGACTCGAATATCCCGCTAATGGCTCAAGTGAAGAGTAAGTATATTTTCATTTCACACCTAATTGACTTATTTTATATACCTCATTGATCTAGCTTTCTCCTGGGCAAGCCGAAGGACAAAGACCATTACGATCCTACGCTCGATATCGAGGATACATTAATAGCTCTCATAAAAAGTATCGTGACGTTCTAAACCTTTTAGCTTGTACTAACGAACTTCATCCAAGATTATGTACCTGCTGAATACAAAGGTCTTTTTGGGCCGCTACCAGAGGACGTCTTCCAGTCTTTAGTGGACGATGATGCCAACGAAGTTATTGACCCCTCCGCAGTTAACACGCCATCGCCCATTCCCACGACGCTATCATCGTCGCCGCCCTTCAATACTTCACCTTTGACAAATTCATCGAATTTCCACCTTATTTCCTCATCATGCACTTCCTCTCCTCATGGCACGCCCTCTCGCTGCTCTCCCCCACCGATTGGCCTCATGCGAGCCCTTACGAGGGCGAGGAATAGGCGCGACGGTCCTGCATATCTGAAAGCCATTGAAGATATCAACGAAGTCATTCGGTTTCTAAAGAATAGTCCATCTGGAACCAACGTCCTGTCTGATGTCCCTCGTACCTGGTCAAGAATAGGCATTCCGGAGTCAGTTGTACATCGTATCGTCGAGGAAACTTATCAACGTTGCGTCGGTCCCAAGATCGGTGTTCTCAAGAATTACCAGGCATTTTCGTCCAATGTCTATGGGGAGCTTACCCCCACATTTGTTTCGGACATTATACGCCTCACAGGTTTGAACACAAATGATCTCTTCCTTGATCTCGGCTCAGGCGTCGGGAACGTTGTCCTGCAATGTGCACTCCAGACCGGGTGCAAAGCTTTTGGGATCGAGGAGCGAGCCGATGCAGCAGAATTAGCGGAAGAACAGTTTGAACAGATGAAGTTGAGGAGTCGTATGTGGGGAGTTTCGATGGGCGATGTGCAACTTGAAAGAGGCGATATGACAGCGAGCAGGAGAGTGGATGAATTAATGAGCAAAGCTGACGTGGTATTAGTGAACAATTACGTGTTCTCCGAAGAACGTAAGCTTTTGTTTTCGGTGCCTCTTAACTTTGAAGCTGACAGCCTGATGTAGTGAACGGCGCGCTCCGTCCAAAGTTTCTCGATCTCAAAGAGGGCGCCATTGTCATCTCTCTCAGGCCCTTCGCTCGGCCCTCCACAGGACCAGGCCTCAACCCCAGCACCAGCACCTCCTCCCTCCCCTCCTCTCGCTCACAGCGCTCCATGCTCCTCACCGAACGCAATTTCGACGACATCTCTGCCATCTTCGACGTTAGCGCGCACACGTACCATTCTGGCACTGTCTCGTGGAGCGGAGGTGGCGGGACGTTTTATTGCCATCGCGTCAACCGGGAGGGGTATAAAGAGAGTCGTGGGATGTTTGAGATGCGGATGCGGGGAGCCGGGACTGGGAGGAGGCAGAGAGGGGCTGGTGGTGTGGGGCTTGCTTGAGCGAACTGAAACGACTTTTCTGACTTTCTTTTCTTTCTTTTTTTCTATCATTATATGTACTACCTATGACTGAGACCATTCTCTCACAACAAGCACTGCCTCACAAAACACTGACATTATTTATGTAGATAATTTTCCTAGTTTTCATTTTTCTTACCTGTCGCATTGGAGAGGAAAAGGGCCAGCACATTTTTATTTTCCCCTTCCAGACGTTCCGAACCATGTTGTCAATGTCCTGTGATACCCTAACAGCCTCCTCATCCTCAGAACCAGACTTTTCCGTTCATCATTGCTACGAACTTGCGCATTCCTATATCGATGCATCATGATAAAGCATACCTCTCAGGCAATTTCAACAGCAGTTTCTCTCTTGCTTATTTTTATGTCGCACAGACTTATCCGACCTTATCCCCTTTACGAGTTCACTTTTAATGTAAATACTTTCTCCTTTATTTTCGTCATTATTGCAATCATAGCTTCCTCCTATCGTTCTCATCGTCGTGCAAATACAGTGTATAATCCACAAATGAAAGGACGGTCGAATTGTTCGCGTTTGAATATACATAAAAGACTGGAGCCAGGAGAAAGTAGGAAGGAAAGTAATAGGAAAGAATAGGAAGTCATAAACCATTTACACTAGGACTATCCTAGTTCCAAACCCAGACCCAGGTAGAATCACGTTTATTCGCCCATCGACGCCGGAGCTTCGGCTACTCGTCTCGAACATAGTTTCCTGTATTTTATCAAAATAATTAAAAAGCCGATACCATGAAGGATAGGACGCAAACGGTAGCGAACTAAAATGGAACATACCTGGGAAGATACCCTCTTCTCCGTTCAGTCGGCCTGTCCACCAATCTTCAGCTTGTTCAGAGCGTTTGACGACCTCGATTCGGTCTCCGACATGGAACTCTAGGTCACCAGATGCCTGTGGTCATTGAAGAAGTTTCATAAAACCGTAGCATTAGCATCCATCGACGATAGATAATTGTATGCAGAAAGACTGGCCTGAGGTTCGAAGTCGAACAGCGCAACTACATATTCCTTCGGTGGCTCAACTCTCGGTTTGGGCTTTAGTGGAGGCGGCGGCGGCGCTCGCTTTCCCACAACCGCGCCCGCCGCACCATTGCTCGCAGGTGAGTACGGAGGCGGCGCAGCGGGTGCGTTCGCACCAGGTGGTGGTGGGGGCGGTTTCTTGCTGAATGAACCTGCCGAAGGCGACCTTGCGACGGGTGGCACTGTTCTCCCCACGCTCAAGCTCGAGCTCGCCGTCGATGATGACATCGCGGTGTTCGAGCGGCCGAGAGAAGACGCCCCTCCGGAGTATGGGGAGGTCAAATTTCCTCGAGAAGACTGCATCATCTTGGCGGTGGAGACGATGCGCTTGGTTATGCCGAGCCCTTCGATGCGCTCCCAGGCGTCGGTGCGCTTGTCTTCGTAGTCGGAGGAGATTTGGTGTGTGGGAATATGCACGTCGTAGCGGGACTCAGCAAAAGCGTTAAGCTTCTCCATGAGCATGTAGTAGATATTCAGCCTAAAGTAAGTGGTGGGAACTATTGTTTAGTATCAATGTTGGTAATGATGTTCGATAAGACACGCACTGCATATAGTAAAAGGAGTTGTAAAGTGGATCAATGAACTGAGTCGAAAGAACCATAAATCTAGGAAGCTCCTGTTTCATGGCGTTGTTGATGTACTCGAATTCATTTGTAGCAACTTCGAAGTCTTGCTCGAGCTTTTTAGATGCGAGGGCGATGTCGGAAGTGTAGACCAAGAATACGAGTCAGAAGGCTTACTTTGAACAAATTCTTCTCATCACTTAGGGATTTCTCTTTCTTGTCGCGAAGCTTGGTTAATGAGTTATTGAACCTGTCGTAGTCAAGAAGCTCAAAGATAGGCGTATTAGCCCCAAATGTGATATCGGTCGGAGTGGACGATAGTCACCTTGTGATCACGTTTCGTAATGTTCTTCCGAATCGACTTCATAATCGCTTGCAGCTCCTTCACCGGCGTGGATATTCTCGATTCAATGAGCTCGAGTTCAGGTGAGATGCTCATTTGAAGCTCCTCGAAGATATTCTGGTAAGGGTCGACGTTACGGATCGTGTCCTGTGCCTCAGGGTGTTTCCCGATGAGATCATACTCGCCCACGAGTGGATGGAAAACCTGAGAGAAATGCTGCGAAAAGTTTTGTCCAGAGGTGAATAGATCTGAAGTATTACTGAGTCCTTTAAGATAGGGCATAGTATATGTAAATTACGCACTGACGACGGCCTCATTGAACTTCTTGCAATCCTTCAATAACTTCTCGACTGTCTCTTCCATTACCGTGAACTTCCGTTGGTAGTCGTCGAACTCCGGGTCCGCTGATTCTGTTACATTTTCATTGAGTAGTTAGCCTCGTTGACAGAGACTCGCGCTCACTCTTGGACATGCCAACCTTGGAGGTCATCATGTGCGGTGTCCTGTGGTCGAAGCCTTAGCATGGCATTAACAGCTAAAATACATTGCGAAAAGTAATCTACCGCTTTATTGCCTTCGTGAATCCTTTCATGATAGCTGATTATGTTCAAGAGAAATGACTGCGGACAGGCTGCGGGCGGTCGACGAACACAAGATGGACGGTCGGGAAGACGAGCGCGGCAGCGGCTCTAGATTGACTCGATGGCGGTGTATGCGCGGATCTTCCTAGAACCCTTCTTGCCCTCTCACTCTCATCATCCTTGTCGACAATGCCCATCAACCAGCCTTCAAATCAGATAAAGTATGCACTTTATGAATCTAAACGACGTATAGGTGCTCATGTACGCCTTCAGGTTGACGAATGTATCCATCGTTCGGCTAAAGAAGGATGGAAAGCGATTTGAAGTAAGTGTTATCCTTGCATACAGCCATTTTACTCGTCGTTCATCATCTCAGTTAGATTGCATGCTACAAGAATAAAGTACAGGAATGGCGCAAAGGAGTGTAAGGAATATTCGTGGCCTTTTCACTTCGCTTCGGTAACGAAATCAATTGCATTTGGACAGGGAAAAGGACTTGGACGACGTCTTACAAATCAGCGCAATATTTGTTAATGTTTCTAAGGGAGAGCAAGCCAAAGCCAGTGATCTCAAGAAGGTGTTTGGGAAGAAGTCAGAAAACGAAATCGTTGAAGATGTATGCCTTTCCCTATCGTGTCTCGTGTGAAGATAGCCCCTCTGACGGTTGCTCGCCTTCATCCAAGATCCTTCGGAACGGTGACCTTCAGGTCGGCGAGAAGGAACGAGAACACGAGCTTACCAACCTCCGCAAAGAAATCGCTCTCCGTGTATCTGAGTCTGTCGTCGACCCCACTACCCAGCGGGTCTTCTCACTTGCCATCATTGACAAGGCACTCAATGAAGTTGGCTTCAGCGTCGACGCATCTAAAAATGCAAAGAGTCAGGTCCTCGCTGCCATCAAAATGCTCCAACAAAAGTCCGAACTGCCAATTCAAAGGGCGAGGATGCGTGTACGGGTCACAGTGCCGATCGCGGAGGTAGAAAAGATCGAAGAGAGGGTAAGGGAAGGGGCGGCGGTTGTGGAAAATGCTGGTGAACAAGGGGATATTTGGGAGTCGGTATGTGTCATATTCTCAACTCAATGTTTTAAGCTAATGCTGTCGTTTTAGACTCTGCAAATAGATCCAGGGCAGTTCAGGGTGTATAAAGAACTGCTGGACAAAGAATGCAAATCAGGGCGACTGACTGTAGTGGACCAGACAGTAACAGCAGCCCCGGCATAGTTGTTCAAGCAAGCTTGAATTCTATAAAAGGGCTTTCTCATGACTTGGCATTTCTTTTGAAGCGGGATATAACAAGAATAACAGGTATTTGACTCATTCAAAACTCGTGTAAAGATCATCATGCCAATGCTAACCGGAAGAAAAGTCCGGACACTCATGATTAATATTCAAGCCTGTTTCGCGTTCAAACCCTGTAGCCCGGAAACGCGCGTATTCGCATTAGTCTGAGGTTCTGCGCATCCGTGAGGTCTTCATTCGCCGATACAAACAAATTTGCCTCGAGATAGAGCTTCCAGTTTCTAGCCAGCGCGGAAACTTGCCATTCCAAGTTATATGTTTGTTCCCTTGGACTTTTCAAGTTTAACCAGCTATGGCCTGTGCTCTAGTTTTTATTGACAACAATCACCCCAGGCTGGATGAGATTTGCGTCGTAAGACATTAAGAGCAGTACTGCATGTACATGATGTAGTACACACACAGCATACTTGTTAGTATAGAGTCGGACTTGGCGCGAAGCACGTGAGCGCGTAGCTAGCCCAGGGTCCAGGAGGCCCAGTTTGCGTTGCGAGGTTTGTTGCGAGTCGGAAGAGTCGGACGACTTGATTTCAAACTTCGATATCACCCGTTCTTCCTTGAACTTCTCTCGTCCCTACCCCTCATGACTGAAATCCTGGGCCACCCCTTTGGGCTTGTCGAAATCCACAGGGATATATTGTTGGAGATTCTGGCTCAACTTGATATAGAGGACGTTCTGCGTTTCGAAAGAGTAAGTCAATCGCCTTCACAAAGAATAACACCATGTTGACGGGTACACAGGTATGCAAGACGCTGCGAGAAGTCGTCGCGTCAAAGTCACTATGGCTCATGCTCCTACATCGCCTTGATCACACCTGCGCCCCGAATATCCCTCCACTTACTGATCCACTTTCCCTGCCGTACGAGAGGCTTCGAGAAATTGTCATTAGTACTTTGCGGAGCTTCAAGCATCTTGTCCAAGGAAAATCGCAGTTTCGTCTCCACTCTAACATCAAGGTGGAAGATCCTTTTCTAGGTCACGGCAAAATCGGCAGTAGAGTCGAAAAGTACGAAGACTCAATCAGGCTCACTCCCGATGGAAGGTTCCTCTTTGTTCTGTGGTCAGAGAGAAACAAAGATCCGGAAATCCTTCAAATTTACGATTTGCACGACGGAAATCGCTGCATTTGGTCTTACGATGCGGCAAAAAAGCGCGAGAAACCATGTTCTATCCAGTCATTGGACTTTAAAATCCGTTCGGACGGCACTCTTCGTTTCGTTGTAGTCGTTTCGTGTGAGGTTATGGAGGATACTATCGTATAGTGAGTGCTAGTATTTCCTGCTTTAAGTCTTGCTTATGAGTGGCACGTGCAGTTTAATCTATTTGTATCAACTGTCAACAACCAACCCCGAGGACGATCTGCGATTATTGTTCACTAATACAGTCGCGTTGTGTTCCCTTGATCGGGAGTCAGACTATGTTCTACTGTCAGACGATTTTATAGCCCTCGTTATGGACTTCTCCTCCTTGATTGTTTTTAACTGGCCAAAAAAGAAAGCAAAGAAGTTGCAGATGGTAAGTATCTCCACTATGCTATGGCATTATTATTCTCAGATATTTTTAGACTGACCCACGCGACGGGCGTTCGGGTCGTATGCTTGTATCTGCTACAATGCACAGGAAATTTCTGTTATACGTGGAAACATGGTGCTGTAATAATTCGGAGGACAGTCGGGCCTTCGAACTATGTGTTGTCGATCTCGAACTTCTTTTTTCGGTTTTAGAATCTGAAGAACCTTCGAATTACAGTCCACATCGGCTTACTTTAGAGCTGGACGGTGATAACCACGATATCGAGGATGTATCGAGACCATCTGCCTGTGATCTCTCTTGGAAGTTTGAGAACGAACGTAGTTCCCAGATGTTGATTAGGTTCTGTGTCAGATGTGCGCAAACACCGCGCTCAGATGATCTCTCAGAAGGACTCCATATATTTAAATGTGTCCTCGACCTCGAGAACTTTTCGGATCCCAGTGCGCTCACGATCGAAAACCGGCAGCATCTTTCTCAAGCTCCGCATCTGGACGACTTCAACGTCATCCACTTGAGCAGCCCCATCTCTCGTAATGGAAGGTGTCTATTGCACCTTGAAAACGTCAAGTACACTAGGTCGACTATTCGTATGCTATCGGCGGACGTAGCCCTTGTAGCATTAGATTCGGAAGGGAACACGGTGCTTTCTCGACTTCCTCAGATGATTTTGAAATACTTGCGAAAGAAGCCATCTCGGAATGATTGGACGATTTTTATGGAGCCGTACAGCAGTGCCCTTATTTGTCACAAATCCTCTGACTTCAAGTCCCGGGAACGATATCAAACAATTGATATCTACTATCCTGTATAACTGTACAGGTCAGAGTTGCTATTCGTTATCCAATCACAGTTCTAATCTGTTTTCAAAACATGGTTTGTGTTGAAAAGGTCGCTACTATGAGGGCCGGAGATAGGTGTTAGGTCAGTCTTTGATTTGATTGCTTATAATATGGCTTCTCAAAACACCCATCACTACGAATCCAGATGTAAAGGCATTCCACTGTGATTCAATGCCTAATACACTGTTGGACGACCCATCCAGCTATGTTATTAAGCTTGTGATATATCGAATCTCAATGATTTATTTCCTCATTACAACTGCAAGCTGATCTAAACAAGCAGACTAATACTAAAGGTGCGCAATGGAATGCTCGACAAGGATGAATCGTCAGTGCGGACCGCACAGATACAGCAGCCCCGCATTGATAGTTTAGCCAAACGGCATCTTTGACAGTGCAGCAGTGCGAGAACCAGTGGTTGTAAGCCTATGACGGTAAGAGAGTACGGTAACTTATCATTTGGCAATTGTACAGGATCTCGTCTCGAAGAGCAAGGCGTTAGGGTTTTCTTCGAGACCCTAAGGTGTTCAGAAATCACTTTCGTCGGCATTCAGTCTATCCCCTGTCATTAGCATTTAGATCGAAGACCCTTCCGGGTTGCTGCACCTGATCCGCAATACAGCTGGTCTCTTAATTTCAGTGACTCGCGATAGACGGAGTTGGTACAACTCCCAAGGTGCTGCCTTGCTGCTGCATTTCGGGCCAGACTCAAAAAGCGAGCCATCGACATAAGGAGCTTACACAGACGCACCTCCATAAAATTGTTTAAAGTTAATAGAAGCAGCGCGATGGCTCTGATCGAAGTTTTCTCTCTATCCTGTTCCGAGTCTTCGACTTTGCTTTCAGTATCTCAAAGACAACTTTTTTTACGCTATTGTGACCATTAATTGACGTATCTTTCATAATTTAAAGCAGGATATCCTTCGTTTGCAGCTCTATTGTCGCAATTTATCGTAGACATATCGCTGCCACGTAAATCAAAGTCATCATCTGTATGGCTCTTCAAAAAGCGATTATAATAACGAATCATTTCATCATGAGATATTCAAAAATGACGCCTAAGCAGTGGTTGCAACGTTCGTTGCCAATTCTCTTCCCAAGAACACCACCCTTGCATATCATCATCATCGACCGAGGCTGAAAGGTGTCTATGGCTATGATCAATACTCATGCATGTACTAAATGCATGACGCAATGCATCGAGCCCCCCTGCTGTTGGG
>JAFREE010000027.1:0-203762 GCA_019400425.1 Hymenochaete sp. R1
GTAGCGAGCTTCGGATGAGAAGCCCGGTAGTTGGCAAACTCATTTCGCAACTCATGAATGAGTGCGATGGGTTTTGGGGTCTCAGCAGGAACTTTGTTTCTGCATGTCGACTCATACGCAGTGCGTACATGCAAGTATTGAGGGGGGATAGAGCCAACTATGGCGAAGTAATAAATGTTATCAGGGATAGTAATCCCTTTCGCGACAATGGACGTATGAAGACGTTCCATTTCGTCAAGTAACTTGTCAAGTTCCCAGACAGGAAACCTTTGATGGAAAAGAGCGTACACATCGTTTGCCTCGATAGTGGTAGTTTGAGGGTCGAGACGTGTCATTAATCCATCAAGAAGTTCCTTGACAGTCGTAGTATTGATGAAGTGGACCAGCATCGTGTCATCCACACGTGATACTATCTGTCGGTACAGAAGCGCTTGAATGGTTGGCGATGGTGGGTCGGCATTAGTAGACCACGTTGGCCATATGAGGGACAGAGCGCCCTTGATGTGGAAGAACCACATGGTCCAGTCACGAGCTGTGGTGAGTCGACCTATATTGTCGAAGCACTTGGTGATGTCGCTGAGACTGAAGACCGAGCCGCCATCGGTGAGATCAAGAGGTGGGGCAGCTGGTGTGTTGTCTGCCATGTTGGGTGATTCAGGTAGAGGAGGAAGTTGTTGTGGGGGTGTGTGCGGTGGTTGTTGGTGAGCAGTAGATGGAGGAGGAGTTGCTAGCTGTTGCGAAGCAGGTGTAGTTTCGCGAGATCGCTGTGGAGTACCGGTAGGTGGGTCTGCGATATCTTGAAAACTTTCTGGGACGTCGTGTGTGGGATTTGCTCGAGTGTGTCTAGGTTCGCCACTCATGCAAAGTGGACAGGTGAAGGGTAACGAATCGGATCGTGCGTCCTAAAACGTTCTTGAAGTTCGATGGTATCGAAGCGGATGTCGCTCTCGTCAAGTGATTGGTTTCGATTAAAGCGACGAGTGAAGAGGTAGTAGCACCCAAGTATTATGATGGTAATACCTGCAGTTGCTAGTACTGAGGAAACGATGAGGGTAGTCTTTTGAGTCGAAGTTGGGTTGGTAAAGACGTTATCAAGGGGTACTTGAGTAGAGTTGATCGCGGTGATGGAGAGCGCAAGGCTCATAACCTTTTAAGGAAGGTAGTGGTACGAAGTCAAGATGATATTCTTCACACGGACTAATAGTAAGTACATATGTAGGAGACTGTGAGAGAATTACAAATATAATTAAGTAAGTAGCATTTACTTCAACAACTTCCTTTACCTTCATAACTTAAATCTCCTGGTATATAATGTGGTACATACATGCTGTGATTAGATGGAATCTTGACCACAGCCTCATGCCACTGACTTTTGGCTATCCTCGGTCCCAAAATGGAAGGAGGCTCACCTAGCCAAATAAGCGACTGGCTTGGATTTTTCGCAGACATTGCCAATCCCCAGTATAAGGCACCAAATCAGACTTGCTTACAAAGAAACGCGATCACGTGCAACGTTATTGCTGTCATTAAGATCAAAGTGTCACCACGCTCAACGCGTCGCCCATTGTCAACATGGCTACTACTAAAAATTATGTCACTCGAAGGGCAAGCTAAACACTCTCTTGAATTCGATCAGAGTTAGCGAGCTAGAAAAAACAACATTCCATTTAATTGATTCAAGAAAAAAGATTGCTACGATTGCTAGTACTAAGTTGATCCACTACAGTCTGTCCATCCCGAGTACCGTACGAGCCAAGTTCGATCCCGCCAAGCGGGACTGAATAGGCTATCATAGCAGAAAATAAGAGGACAGAGAGCAACGAACGCGAACACATCGGTAACTAAGGTGTCGCTAACCAAACGTATTTCCGTTGTGTCCGACTGCGAGCAAAAAAAAGGAATAGAGGAACGAGGTGCGTGATGTGAGTATGAGTATGAACACAAGAGCAGATGGAGAACAAATTGAATGTGGGTGCGGTACGGCAAAGCGATGCGATGCAGCGAGACAACATGAGGCGAGATAAAAGAACACTTAAAGAGAGAAAAAAAGGAAACCGAGAGCGCGGATTGTGCGTTACTAGAGTGCAATTGATATGATGAGGGAGGGGAAAGTTCGAGGGGGCGGAAGGGAGGGAGCGGGAGAAGTTCCGTTAGAAGTGTTGTGTGTGGATGCGACATAAACACAGAGGAAAGACCATTATCGGCCGGCCCAACCTTCGCTCTCAGAGTTTTCATATCTAAGCTTGGAGGGCGGTTGCACAGGCCTCCCTAGAGTATATACCCATGCGTTCGACGTAGACGTTGTTAAGGTTTGCTACTGCAGCGGGTGGTGCAAAGTAGAAGCCGTGTGAATACGGCCCGAGATGGTCGTGCACGTCTCCGTTCGTGACCTCGTGTGCCTCCGCGTCGGACTGGTCGTCTTCATCATCATCAAGCGCTTCATCCTGAGTAGAGCGCAGACACGAGACCGGTCCGCGAACAGTCAAGTTCGAGAGG
This sequence comes from Hymenochaete sp. R1, assembly GCA_019400425.1. Taxonomy (NCBI): domain Eukaryota; kingdom Fungi; phylum Basidiomycota; class Agaricomycetes; order Hymenochaetales; family Hymenochaetaceae; genus Hymenochaete; species Hymenochaete sp. R1. Next base: position 2,497 of record JAFREE010000027.1, read on the forward strand.
TGAGTGGGGATGGTTGGCGTGTCATTCTTGCGATCGCAATTGTTCGCCGGAATAATGCCTTCCGCAGCAATAGCAGACTTTGGCGAGAAAGAAGGGAGCGGCGACGAGTTCGCCAGACCCGGGACTTGGGAGGAAGATGGATAATAGGTGTACGGAGACGGTTTAAATGGCATATCTGGGCTAGAACAGATGGCGGATGCGTGGTTCGATGTGGTGATGACGGCAGGTGTAGCCGGGTGGGCACCGCCAAAGCCTTGAAGAGAAGTCGAAATGGCGTTATTAGCGAGGTGATGGACCAAAGCCAGAGGGGAGGGAAAGGATTATCGGATTCAGTTCGTGACTTGAGAGACAATAGAATCTGATTACTCACAAGTATCGTTCGTCGAAGTGCGCGACGGACCAGCCATCTCAGTGGAATTTGTATCTTCACCAGTATCCTCTTCCTCATCGACGGTACCAAGGACCACAGACTCATACTTGATTCCGGACTCGGACTCGGACTCGGACTCGGGATCATCATCTTTCATCACCGCCTTGCCCTTGCCCTTGCCCTTGTCCTTGTCCAGAGCCTTTCTCTTCGCCCGCTTCTCCGGCACTTGCCCAGGAAGGTATTTGTGGACTTTCTCTACAATCCATCGATCGTCTTCCTCCTCGGATATGGTTTCCCTGACTGACGATGTCGCCTTGTCATTTCTACCACCTTTGCGATCTTGGTGCTGATTGGACAAAGGTGGGCGTCCATGTTTTTTGGTTTGGTGGCGTTCTGCGCTGCAAGGGTCTTGGTACTCCCGATCGCACGTAGTCTCGACCTGACTACACTTGGCCTTTTTGATTCTGAATCTGCAGACCCAGACGAACCCGGAGCTGATTGAGAGAGGTACGGTAAGATACGAAGTCGAGACAAATAAAAGTAGAGAATACAGAAAAATAATTGAATGAAGAGGTGAAGCAACTGAAAGGAGCGTAAAGACGTAGAACGAATGAGCGACTTACTGTTTATTATTCATGTGGTTATTCAAGGAGGATTTTTGAACGTAACTATTTGTACAATTCTCGAACGTGCACTTGAAGGGCTTTTCCTTGTCCTCCGGGGCAACCCCACACTTTTGAACATGTCTGTCAAAATTCTTCGGATTCCAAAGGAGGCGACACTTGTCGCAAAACTTGTAATTGGTTGTGTCAATAGGCTGTGGTTCCATACGAGTACGATCCACCCGGCGTCGTTTGTATGGAGACGGAAGAGTTTCGACCTCCACCGACTGTTTTGAACGAGCCTTGACCATGCTAAGAAGGTATGAATCAAGAGATGAACGTAGAAATTGTAAGAATGGGAGGAGACGACGATGCGGAAGGATGTGGTGGTTGTGGTTGATGGAGAGGAAGGAAGGAGTCGCGAGTGCGCGTGTGGCTTTATAGGAAGTGCAGAGTCACGGGAGCGTACGACACAACAATGTGTCATAGACAGCACAACGTCGGTCTAAGTAACGGTCGAGAGGAATTCCAACCACCATCACGTGTAATGTGGCTCTCTCTTGACCTCCGATATCCATCACCTAGACGAAGGGTCGAGGGTTGAGAGCCTTGGCGAGCAGAGTTGTCTGTCGAATCAACTCAACTCAAAGAAAAAGTACTTAACCTCCCGCTAGTCCATTGAATGTAAGGAAGAGATTGGTGGTCTGGTCCGTCGAGGTGGTCTGTGGTTTGCGCGCTATGTACGTCGGTCCACCATATCGTAGCATCAATCTGAATCAGAGAACTTACACAAACCTCTCCACCGCAGAATGTCTTCGACCGGTAGCCTGCCTTCTCCAGGGTAATACTGCTGGCTAAAAGGGTTAGTCGTCGATATTAATCCTCACGAGTTTTCCATTGATAGCACCATTCATCCTATCAAAATCTGTAAACGACACGATCATTGTCAAAGATGAGCAAATGAAACCTACAGTGACCAGTAGAATCACTGTTCCAAAAGGCCGAATACATCTGGGCTATGAGCACGTTATTAGTAGGGAGCGGGGACGGCTGAACTCGTCTTTCGTCAGCCAAACATCACAGCCCTTCAGATAAGGAGCCCTGTCCAACGAGCAACAGCGCGAATATCAATACCTAGAGAATCAGCTACGTTTTTTTTTTCGTAAATGTGCTTCGGTTTGTTTTAATCCTCTTTTTAGGACCAAGCTCGAGTTAAATGTATCGGCATATCGTACGGATTGCGAGGTCGCTCACCTTTAGATATCGAAAGAACGGACCGTATAATCCAAAAGGCTCAAAATACGTACCAACTCTTGTTCCAGAGCTTACGGAGCAAGCTGGAGTTCTCCAATGATCTGACAGAGTATCGAGCTAGGAAACAAGGTATGCATGTGAGTTATGCGAACGTATTGAATGTGTAACAGGCTCTTACCTTGAAAACGAATGGCACTTTTCCGTAACAAGGCAAAGGTGTGGAACTCAGAGCGAGTCATTCCCAAGCTCTGTCCTATCTTTTGTGTTCGTTTAAGTTCTTCTCTATATAAATATCTACTAAGACGACTGATTTTTCGCTAAGCTCTATCGACGTGAACTCATGAAATTTGGTGGGGAAACCTTTTTTAATCTCGGCAATGTACTTCATAGGGTGAGCAGATTCTCGAAACTAAAGGTCGCTAGACCTTTCTACCTGTCCGCACTCACCCGATGCGAAAGGTCACTATGAACAAACAAGGAAGCCGCCCAGTTATGGGGTCCGTTAGCTTAGGGACCTTAGTAAAGGACCGGAACTCTTGGTTTATTCCTGTTGTTTGATTCGGCTTCGGCGGACACCACGAAAAATCCTGCAACATATACATGTATCGGACGCGTGCCTTGCCCTATCTGATTACGGATCTGACTATGGATATGAAAGTAAGTCATTAACTTTATCGTTTCATCAACAAAGTAGCTGATACTCACTTTTTTTCGTGATATTTATCAGGTGTGCGCGAAACCGGGACACCAAGCAACGGAGTACAAGCCAGCAAGGGTGACAAGTCATCGGAGCTACCATGCACTAAGATTTTCCTTTCCCTACCGGAAGTCTACGAAGGCCTACGACCTCTAGAACGAAAGGCGTTGAAGCCTCCATGGAGACTTGAAGTAACACCTGTCGTAGCTTCAAAGCGAGTGCAGCACTCATACACTCTCTCATCCTTGCCTCAGGCAAAGTGATTATTCTAGTGCAATGATCTTTCACACGTGTCTCGGTCTTTCGAAAGAACTGTCATTTCAAGTTACGTAATCATCGTGTATTGTATTGTCTCTCAACGATGTGCCGACTGCCATGACATTTTCCCTTCTAGAAAAATGTCATGAGCAGCGGCACACAAATATAGGGCAAGCGGATGAAGTACAGTATCGTAACGTCCAGCACGGGTTTTCCACCATGTTCGCCTTCGATAAGAATCACAACCGACCAGACACGATCCCTGCACCAAATGTCCATCGAACGTTTCTAAGGACCAAACCGACCGAGATAAGGGGTGATGCATTCCAATTCGCTGGGCGATGGCGGCTGCGTGCTCAAGGTAAGTTTGCTGCTTCAAGAATGGAAGGCGCATAGTGTGATCAATTAGCTTTGGAAGGTCTATGAGGGGAAAATCTGACGCTTACACGCGAGAATCGCTGACATTGTCCAAAGGCGATGTATTGCGCACAACGAAATGCCTACGTCTATGGTGCAAGCAGGACCACGGGCTCTTAAGAACCAGAAAAAGTTTTCCTTGTTGAAGTCAAGCTTCAGTTCAATTAAGAGCTGTCCCGCATCGACATGTTCGGCGATTAAAAAAACTTGATCGGGTATATCTGGGTGCCAGTGGAGTGTCAACAGCTTTGACCTTATCAGCTCGTCGTGTATGCGGGTTTCACCAAGAGAGGCCATCTTTTCTTTTTACACTCTAATGCTGAGAGAGGAATGATGTTGGTGAAAAGCGACGATTCTGGTCATGGTGACGCGTCCTGGAGGCGAAGTTCAGGTTGGTCGAGAGAAGGCGTGTACTAGTACTGAAATCTCCAGTGCCTGCTGAGTGCTGAACGATAGAAGGTGAAAGTACATGAAGACGTATCACGACTATGAACATGGAGGTTTGAAAAGGAAAAGTTTCGCCATCATTCGATTCGTCGTCGAGCAATGTAGGTGCCGTATTTTCCGTTTTGGGCAGTGGCAATCGGGGATCCGTCCGAGCAGCTGGCTCGGTTGAAGCCGCGTAGCCTACGCACGACTAACAACTAATACCACCCTAAATCTTACCATCATCCTTCAAGTTACCTCCAGTGCTGTCACTAATACCGACCCAAAAATCACTGGCGGTCCGCATGAGCATGCGCAGAGGGAAGATGATGAAGCGATCTTTGAAGAATCCACCCCCCCCCCCAACTCATACTTTACTCCTAACTTTTCGACTCTCCGACACTTGCGTGGGGTAACCGGCTCGGAGGGACTTGAAGATATAAGCATACAGCTTTCAAGTACCTTCACTCAGAGAAGAGATCGATGTCCCCGGATCCTGGTCTGATCCAGCTAACGATCGTAATAATATGTCGACAAAAATCACTTCTTACACAGGTTCGTCCGTTCGCTATCACGCTTCACCATCGCAATGGGAATCAACTTTCATAACTATCCCAAGGATCCATAACCTCCACCGAATGCTCCGAGATCCCGGGCCAGAAGGGCGACACCATCTGGATCATAGGTCTAAGTGGCTCAGGTCAAGTGCGTCGCCCATCCTCCCCTCTATCTCACCTTTTTAAAGCTAACTGTAAATGTTTGACTCCCCTCGAAATCGCCGAATAGCGCGATCCAAAGGGTCTATACAAAAAGGCTAGAGACGGTTTGATCAAGGATTTTACGGGAGTGTCTGCGTCGGCGCCGTATGAACCGCCCGAATACCCGGAGATACATATCAAGACGGCGGAAGTGGATGTGACGCAGAGTGTGAAGATTATCGTGGATTTCTTAGTTGAGAAAAGGTATATATGGGACTTCTTAAAAGGTTACAGAGTGGTTCGATGTTTTTGGTGAAGTAACGGTATGAATGCTCTGGGCATTATGCCCCCCCCCCTTTTTTTTTTAAAAAAAAAAACACTCTTCCAGACTTTCATTCCAGGAACGCAGGTGAGTGAACTTCCCAGGCAGCACGTATAAAGAGAGAAATTCATCCCTTTGCAATCGATTTCGCCGATCCGTCCGAAGTAAGTGCAATCCACGTCTATCGACGCTGTTTTTTTATCCCTCGCGTAAGGATCAACGGGTTGGCAGTCAGACGTGCAAGGCGGGCTAACGACGTGATGGTTTTATTGTAGTAAAACTCGATCTCTAATATTGTAAAAGTGATGACTATTATTTCATTATTCTGTCCCCACTGCCCAGCTCGACCGATTTCAACTTATCCTTCGCAGAAGTACTTTCTGAGCATAATATCCCTCTATACTTAAGCCCATCTCCCTTCCCAAATTGAAGTTGCAATAGCAAGTCGCAATCTAAAGATTCGACTTGCACTCTAACATTCCCTGCCCTCGCTTACATTTGGTCCCAAGAGACACAGAGAGATCAGCATGTACATTCCAGTACAAGCCCGAAGTCGATGAATGCTTTGACGTGTTGTGATGATAGGTTGGGCCCGAGGGAGCTCAAATGGTGGATCTCCAACGTTACACGACGCGAGTGAAAATGAAACTTAGATTTTTATTTGAAAACAAAGATATTTTTAATGACTACTGGTATCGAGTGAGCCCCTACTACCCGTTCCATCCCAACTACCACATGAGCCAAATCCAACCTCGTCCAGCGAGGAAGAATAGGCCCCCACAGCAGAGAAAACGAAAACAAAGCGAGGAAAAACACTAACAAAACAGCGACACGACTGGTTAGCGATACAATGGGTTTATTCCAATGGCGAGAGAAGTAACTGAGAATAAGGAATGTGATTTGACCATGAGGGTGAACGCAAGAGAAGATAGAAAGAAAAAAGAATATGGACGTTATGCAAAGATGCAATGCGATGAGATGTGGCAAGAAAGCGCTACAGCGATAAGCATGGGAAGGAGAAAGATGGGTAGGAAAAAGATTAGCACAGAAATTTTCGGAAGGAGGATTGAGTCAAATGCGCGTGCAAATGATGTTAAGAAATGGATTGTTCCAACGGAAGAAAGGAAGAGGAAAGGAAATTATTCAACAAAAATCATGCGTGAAGACGCAGAATTGAAACAGGCACGAAGGACCTAACGCGAAGAGTGGGCGCCAGTGCATGACGCTCTTCTCTTCAAGCTCCGAGGACCGTTGTTAAGCCTTTTTGGAGAAGTCCTTACTCAGCTCAACGTAGTTGCTGTTGAGACGTGCTACAGCAGCGGGTGGAACGTAGTCGAAGGCATTAGGAAACGCTCCAAAATCGTTTGGCATGTCGTCCTCGTCGCTGTCCTCGCCTGCGTCCTTATCGCTCTCGACGTCCTCGTTGTTATTCTTAAGTTGGCCACCCTGCGTCGAACGCAAGCAAGACACACGACCGAAAACCCTCAAGTTTGAATAGCAAGAAGCGATTTCCAAGTGGGTCTCCGCGTGCTTCGCATTGTCGACCGGAGTAATGGCTCCCGATGTTGTCGCTGGTGTCGACATGGATGACGTTGATGAAGACGAAGGAGCCGCGGAAGGAATTTTCTGCGTTTGGGTCGGGGTCGGGGCCTTGGGATGGTAGTACGTGTAAGGAGATGGCTGGAACGGGACGTCTGAGCCTGTGAGGATGGCGGGCGCCTGGCTAGCTGCGTTATCGGTAGCAGAGGGGGGCAGCTTGGTCCCTTCGGTGTCCTGAAGAGAAGTGGGAGCAGCGGAAGACGCGAGGGAGGGGTACGAAGCTACGAGCGGAGAAACAAAGGGCGGAGAGAGAGAATGCAATCATTGAATCAGCCTTCGATAGTAAGAGTTGATCAATGACGGTTACTCACAAGTATTGCTCGTCGAAGCGCGCGATGGACCAGCCAACGCCGTGCTCACGTCTTTGACGAAGTCGTCTCCTTCTTCCTCTTCAATGTTACCAAGATCTTCAGCAACAGACTTGCACTCAGATTCGTGGACTATCTCAGAGTTGTCTTGCTCATTCGTCGCTTTACCCTTGCCCTTCACTTGAGCCTTGCCAACCTTCGTAGTCGCGTTGCCCTTCCCTGCCTTCGCCTTCGCCTTGCCCTTGCCCTTCACCGGCCGTTCCGTCCCAGGAAGACACTTTTTTACTTTCTCTATTTTCCATAACGACCGTTCCTCCTCGCGCATTTTCTTCTTCTCCGCGTCCGACGAAGCGTCTTTGCCATCTCGATGAGCAGAAACGAAGTACAAACGTTTATGGAAATTAATTTGGTGGCGATATGGGCTGCCCCGATCGCCAAATTCCATATTGCACACCCTGGCAGGCTCGTCCTCCGTGGCTTTCATGACATACTTGCAGACCCAAACGTAGTTCAAACTATATAAGGAAGTGTGGTCAGAGAGATGAAGGCGATTTTCTTTTTTTTCGGATGGGGAGGGGGGACGGGGAGACAGAAAAAGGAACCTGGATAATATGGGAATGATCGAACGGCGAGACGGACGGGGAAAATGTAGATAAAGTTGTGGATAATAAAAGATACGTACTGGTCCTGTTCTACGTGGTTCTGCAAGCTATGCTTAGAAAAAAACGACCTAACGCATTTACCGCGCGTGCACTTGAATGACTTAACTCTGTCTTTTAGGGGTACGGTGCAGGTGCGACGATGGCGATCGAAGTTCCATTTCCTATCCCAGTCTTTGCCGCATTTAGTGCAATGATAAGGCTTGGTGATTGTGGCCGAAACCGGCTTCTTGAGAGTGCGGACGCGCCGGGAAGGATTGGTTCGAGTCAAGGAGTCCTTGCTCCTTTTTGTCGATTGCGAGCGCGTCGTGACCATGATACGGAGAAGGTGTAACTCAAGAGATGGACGTTGAAAGGGTAGGAATCGGAGAGGAGACGACGATGCGGAAAAAGGAGATGGTTGTGGTTGATGGAAAGGAAGGAAAGAGGAGGGATCGCGAGTGCGCGAGTGGCTTTGTAGGACGCGCAGAGTCACGGGAGCGTACGACACAACAATGCGTCATAGACAGCACAACGTCGGTCTAAGTACCAGTCGAGAGGAATTCCAACCACCATCACGTGTAATGTGGCTCTCTCTTGACCTCCGATATCCATCACCTAGACGAAGGGTCGAGGGTCGAGAGCCTTGGCGGGCAGAGCTGTCTGTCGAATCAACTCAAAGAGGAGAGCACACCCAGCTGTCTTCTCCGTTCCATTGATGCAAGGTCAATGGTAACAGCCGATTCGAAGCGAAGTTCGCGCGAGGACACCTCGACCACAGGCTTGGATTGAAATGGCATATCGTCATTGCCAAAAATGCTATTGCCAGGACGGTTAGTCGCGGAAATCCGTCTTCGCTGCCCTTCGTTAGCGATGGCATTGATCTCAACGAATCCTGTTGGGACAGTGTTCACCCTCAACGATACGATCGTCCGACAAAGACCTCGGTAGTCGTGCTTTCAGCTTTGTTGAAAGCGTTTATAGCTGTGAAAACGTTAACAAGCTGGAAGTGGAACGGTCTAACCCGCCTTCTTTCGTTAGCCAAGACCTTGCGGCCCTGCTGATAGCAAGCCCCCTTCCTCGAGCTTCAGCGTGAGTATTGGTACCAAAAACATCAGCTCGATTTCCTCACTGATCTATTTCAGGTCTTTGACAATTGTTTTTTTCCAGGAAATGTCTAGCGTTCTCGGCGTGGTAGATCGGAGCTTCACTTCCTATTTGATGTCGAAAGATCGTGCGATTCAGCCGCCTCGGGGTTCTAAACAACTGTTGTCCAAGAGTTCACGACGCAAGCTTGATCCTAGATGATCGTACAGGATATAAAAATCAAGCCTAGAATGAAGGTATGTGTCAATAATTGCGCAAACGTATAGAACGACGAATTGATACTTACCTTGAAATGATTTCCAGCGAGGTAACGACATACGAAGTCCAGAGCAGCTCAACCCTCAATACTCCCTTTTCATATGTGTTCGTTCGTTTTTTAACTTCATAACTATCTACTAGAACTACCTACCTCTTTCCAGGCTCTATCAAAGCAAACTCACGAAGTTTAAAGGGGGAAACCTTCGTTCTATCTCTGTGACGTACTTCAAGCGATGAAACAACTCTCAAAACTGGTGGCCTGTTTATACTTGATAATTTTTTGTATCTGCCCTCAGTCACCCGATGCAAGCGACTGCTATTGATGAACAAGTACGCTGCTTGTTCCCAAGAACCGCGAGCGGGCACCTGGAGACCTGAAAGGAGAGCCAGAACTCTTGTTCCTCCCTATGTTTGAATTGGCTTCGGCAACCGGCAGAAAGCAAGAGTCTTTGGTTGACCAGAATCTTGTAACTGATTCACAGACTGGAAAGAATAGGCACGTAACATATTATGGACAGCTATAGATATGAAGGTAAAGCGCCAATAAGTCATATACATTGATCACGTAACACTCACCTCGTAATCTCTGTCAGTCAGGTACGCAGAGAAAAGGAGCTTCCAAACAACCAACGATGCGCAAGGTGGCTGCCCATTGGAATTAATTTTTCAAGCGGAGATACGCCTCCTACTTCACGACGAGTCTTCATACGAAAATTATTGACGTCTCCTTAGGCTCCCGAGGCAAGTCTTGTCATAGATTAAGACGAGAACGGCATTTCCACTTTCCTACCTTACGCTCGTAATTCTATCATCTGTTGCTGCATTTCCGTCTTTCTTTCTGGGCGCACGCATCTCAGGCTTTCAAAAGGACTATGGTTTCAAGGTTTATAATGATCGTGCATTATATTGTGACTTTCAACGGTGTGCCAACTGCCATGACCTTTTCTTCCTAGAAAGAAAAAGTCATGAGCAGCGGCACACATATATAGGGCAAGTAGACGAAGTACAATATCGAAATTCCAGCATGGACTCCCTCCTTCACGATCGCCTTCAACGAGAGTCACGACCGGCACGACACGATCGCTGCACCAAATGGACACCATGCGATTCCAACGACCGAAACAACAAACATGCGGTGCTTTCTGCTGACGCGGGCCGAGATCAAGGGTATTCAAACTCATTCCATTCGATGAGAAACGAAGATTGATCCATTGAGGTGAGTTTGCCGCTGCAGGAACGGAGGACGCAAAGCGTGATAAAGCGACTTCCAACGAAAAAAAAGATCTGGCACTTACGTGACAGAATCGGCATTGTCCAGAAGTGCTGCGTCGCGTTCGACGTATGACTTGGCGACCACGGTGCTAGCAAAGCCATGCCTCGCTGGAGGCCCAGCAAATGTTCTACGAACTTCAGTCCAATTATGTGTTGTTACCCAACGACATGCTTGGAATTGTCAAGTTTGACCGGTTATATCTCGGTGCCATTGGAAGGCCAGCAGCGTTGTTGTCCTCAGTACGTCACGTAAGCAGATTTCATTTAAGAGAGGGGGGGGGGGGGGGCAGATTCTCCTTCAAATCTCCAGTGTGGATAGAGGGAGGATATCGTTGAAAAACGACGATACTGGGCATGGGTGACGCGTCCTCCGTTCGGGAAGCGAAGTCCAAGTTGCTCGAGCGCTTAGACGAGCTTCAAAGCCTGAGACGGTGGGTACGGTAGGATAAACGGCGGAGGTGCATGGAAATTGAGCATAGCTGCAAGAACGAAGGACTCGTGAAACGTGTTTACCAGTCGAGAAAAGGAGAGAGAGAGAACCACGATTTCTGTTTTGGGCAAGTATTTCCCATGTACTGAAGCCATCCGGGCCGGGCCGAGAGAAGCCGGTTCCGTTGAACTGAACTCAGAACTGAATTGAAGCTCAACGCACGACTGACTGACGCCATCCTGACTACTTGACTTACCGACTCAGAAATTGTCCTGGCGAAACCCATCCCGCCGTAAACATGCACTGGCACTGGCAAATCGAAACAATGGACAGACCTCTTACCACAACCACCATTGCTTCTAGAATTCACTCGTTCGAGCTAGAGTCTGGAGAATCGCAAGGAGTCACTTCGGTTTCGTGCTAGTTAACCAGATATTCCGACAATCTAGGTTATTTTCGTTATTCTTTTTTCTCGTCATTCGAAAGTACTCGTGGCTTGGAAAGGACCTTGACAAAAATCTGAGAGGAACATAAGTCCATCCAGAGAGATCGTGCACGATCACAATGGCGACGAACATCACATTTCATCCAGGTTAGTCTCTTCACCATCTAGTTTGATCTCTCTAATGAATTTCTTCTTTCTGGGTCGTTCAAAGGATCCGTGACCCCCACCGAGCGCTCCGAACTCCTAGGGCAAAAGGGCGTTACCATCTGGCTCACAGGTCTAAGCGCCTCAGGTAAAGTGCGTTGCCCATCCTCTCCTCTATCTCACCTTTTTAAAGCTGACTCCAAATGTTTGACACCTACAGTCCACCATCGCCTGCGCCCTCGAACAGCATCTCCTCCACCTCAAAAAGTTCACATACAGACTCGACGGTGATAACGTCCGTTTCGGGCTCAACAAAGACCTCGGATTCGATGAAGCGTCGCGGAATGAGAATATTCGAAGAATTGGGGAGGTGCGCATCCCTCAAATTAATCATATTTTCCTTTCTCTGACCTGAATCCTAACAGGTATCCAAACTCTTCGCAGATGCCTCCGCCATCGTCCTAACCGCCTTCATCTCCCCTTACCGTGCAGACCGCGCCCAAGCTCGTTCCCTCCACTCGACGAACACTCCCTCCCCGATCCCCTTCATTGAAGTCTACGTTGACGCTCCCCTCGAAGTTGCCGAATCGCGCGACCCAAAGGGTCTATACAAGAAAGCCAGAGACGGATTGATCAAGGACTTCACCGGTGTGTCTGCGTCTGCGCCGTATGAGCCGCCGGAAGATCCAGAGATACATATCAAGACGGCGGAGGTGGATGTACCTGAGAGCGTGAAGATTATCGTAGACTACTTGGTCAAGAAAGGGTATATCTAAGGCCTTGAAGGGGGAGGGGGGGCGTGGTCGGCGTGGTTACTGGTATAATGACTTGTTTAGGTAGACAACCTTTTCCTTGAATGTATGCTTTCGTGTACCGATCAGCGGGTTAACAATCACGTTGAGAGATGGATTGTTGTACCCATGGGAGGAGAAAGTATATGTACATAGGAACACTATCACAAGCCGATACTTGATGTAGGTGACTTTGCTGTTCTTAAGGCAGGGCGGACGACATGGGAAAAGAACGGGCTGTGGCTGGAGGCTGGAATGATCGTACCGTACCCATTCGATATGCGCTTCCGATACCCTCGGAGTTCGTCTTTTTTGGACTTGAATCATCGACGAATGCTTTCAAAGTATGTGCGTAGCTACGAACCGAGCTCGCAGCGAGATGATTGCGAGAGCGCCGACAAACAGGACTAACTCAAATTCGTTCCAATCGGCAGGCTCCCCGGGAAAGCCCAAAGCCTTCTTTTTGATACACCAGCCTTGATGAATCGTAGCGTGGCATGTAATGGAGAAATTCGAGGAAGATTCATCATACAGTAGGAATAGCTACAAAACGTGATGTCAGGGCTCTCCTGAAAGCAGGAAAAGGACGGGATGCGGGGAAGTATAAGGAAGGGCCAAATAACACGACAACAAATTGTGTGCTTTACACAGTTTTGAATTGCTACACTACACCACCACCACCAGAGATCGGGACGAAATATATGCTTCTGCATGTATTTAATCCCATCCACTAGATTGGCCGGCCGCTTCTGCGCCCCAGCTGGATGTACCAGTATCAGCGGCCCAATCAGTCCCTGCAGGAGCAGGTTCTGCAGACCAATCAAGAGCACCTATACAAGCAAACAGACAAACAAAATTGTTAGATTCTGAAAGAACACAATCTCGAGTATGGAAAAGAGCAAACATACCCGATGCAATGACGTCCGGATTGATCGCTCCTGCTTGTGGTCCAGATGCAACGTCCCACTCCTGCGGGGCCGTCTCAGTCGTCTGCGCCTGGGCCGCACTCGCCGCCTCCTTCGCCGCCGCCTCGTCCGCCTGTAACTTCTCCACCTCCTCCGGATCGCGGTAGAAGAACATGTCGACCATCACATCCCACCCATCCTTCGTGCGCGGTACCTGGCCCTTCAAGCGGAGCACCTCCCTGCACAGAAGCCACCACACCAGCCCAATCGAGTGCCTCGCCTTGTTATTCGTAGGGATCGCAACGTCCACGAACTGGAGGGGCGAATCGGTATCGGCGAGGGCAATGACGGGGATGTTGACATATGCAGCTTCGCGGATGGCTTGAGCGTCCGTGCGCGGGTCAGTGACAACGATCAGCCGGGGCTCCTTGAACGAGCGCGTGATGTAGTTGGTGAAACTACCGGGCGTGAAGCGTCCTGCGATCGCCTGTGCACCGGTGTTGGCGGCGAACTTAAGTACAGCTCGTTGGCCGTATGGACGCGCGGAGACGACACAGACGTCGTTCGGGTTCTCGATGGCGGCAATGATACGGGCTGCAAAGACGATTTTTTCCCAAGTCTTTCCAATGTTTAAAAGATGGATCCCGTCCGGTCTGCGTTTCCAGACGTAGGGTTCCATATGCTTATCGCAGTTTTTGGCGCCGATATGGCATTGGGCGGAGAGAAGGAGCTGAATCTCCTCTTCCGTTGCGCTCAGTACTGAGGGAAGCTTGGTCGACGCCATCTATAGAGGTACGGTCAGCGCCGCGTTTATGTAGAATATGTTGCCGAGGGACGTACGTTTATCGTTGGAGAACAGTCGATTTTTGTCTTCAGCAATACTCAAGGACAGATTCTGAAAGTACGCGCACGTGACTAAGAGTACTGTACAGTGCAAGCTATACATAGAAGTTGTTACTCACGCTTCTTCAGCGGCTAATACTGGCTCCGAGTTGGTGATTGATTCCCTAAACCCTTTCATTAGTCAGTACTGGTATGGGATTTAATCACGAAGCGCATTGATTTACTTTGAAAACATTCTTGATAATGAACTCTGAAAAGCTCATTGTGTTAGCATAGAGGCGACTGGTTTACGCCGTAAACAGACTTGCAACATTCCTTTCATTTTCCGTGATACGCATCTGTTAATGGGACACATTGTACACATAGTTATAGTAGACCATTGATGATTCCTTTCGTACTTGCTGGAAAGTAAAAAAAAAGTGCATTGGTAAAGAGAACGCTTCGAAAGTTTGGGACTTGCACAGCGACAAGAGAGTCCGAAAGAAGAAGCTGCAGAGCAGTTGGGAGTGGAAATGCCGCGAAAAAAACTAAAATGGAACAGGCAATGGCGGCTTTTGTTAATATTAACGATACCCAAAGTCCTTTGACCAGTCCTAAGAAGGCCTCGTTCGTTTGTTGCTCCCCACCGCCCTCGCACGCGTGTTCCTGCCCTCCATTGGTGAAAGGCGCTCCTCGTTCTCGCTGATAGGCGTCTTCAGATTTCCGTTTTCTCCATCCACGTCCCCATCAGGTTCCGCACTGGCACGCGCGCTCACACTGGCGCTCGCCCTCCCCATCTCACAATCCTCATCTTCCCCCGTCATCTCGCTCTCCTTCCTCTTCTTCCCTACAGACGACGGCCCCGCCCCATTCGAATCGCCATCTTCATCGTCTTCCGTAAGTCTAAACCCATCGACAGGCCCAGCTTCAACGAGCTCAAAGCTCCCGATCTCACCGTTCTCAGCAAGAGCCGCCATTTCCATCCGTCGCCTCTCCAGTCTACGGATCCCACCCTCTTCACTGTTTTGACTCTGCACGGGCTCTGCAGCAGCAATCGCATCGACATCGATGTCTTCCATCCAGATATGCTCAAAACCGGCCGAAAGCGCCGTGCTGGTACTCTGCTGGCGCCGTCTCTCCTCATTTGCTTCCCTTTCTGCAGCTCTTTCTTCCGCATCGATGTACGATCCCGGTTGAGCTCGGATTGAGTCCAGGCTTTCGAAAGGTGGTTGGCGAGTCCGCCTCGATGGTCCCGCTTGTCCATTGATCGACGGATCGTTCCTCTCGGCTTCCAGAGCCAAAAGCGCATAGGGCTCTTGGCGCAATGGCGTAAGCCATGGATGGTCAAGAGCATCGCAACACGAGATGCGTGTCACGGGATCAGCGTCGAGAGTACGACACAAAAAGCTGTAGTACTCTTTAGCGAGCCTCTTGCCGTGCAAGAGTGTCAAGTCGACCTTGCGTGTTTGGAAACGGACCGTAATATCTACGTCATCATTCTCTGGGAATGGTTGGGCATTGGCCACCCTATGTGAGCGAGAGGATGAGCAAAGAGTGTACAAAGAAAAGAGAGCACAACTTACATGCAGAAGGCAATGACACCAACACTCCAACTATCAACTGCGAAGCTGTAAACCTCGGAGGGTCTTCGGAGGATCACCTCGGGCGCAAGGTAGATAGGTGTACCGCACGTAGTCTGAAGATGAATCAGTAACAAGAACGGTGAAAATATCTGATCATGCCTACTTTGAACTTTGTAGCATGATCAATGGCCTTCGCGAGGCCGAAATCCGCGAGCTTGAGTATCGGTGGGTCATCCCTCGTAAGAAGAACGTTCTCGGGCTTCAGGTCCCGATGCGCGATATTCTTCTTATGGATATACGAGAGCGCCGCACATAGCTGATACGTCAAATACCTCGCTTTGCCCTCATCCAGCCCTCCTTTATCCAGGATGTAGTCTAGCAAGTCACCTCCATCCACGTATTCCAGCACGAGATACACATTGCTATCGTCGCGGTACGTGTTATGCAACTGACAAATGTTCGGATGTGAAAGCTGGCCCAATATGTCGATCTCCCTTTCGAACATCTTTAAACTATTTTCGTCAGAGCCTCGGAGGGCGTTCGTGTGAATCATTTTAATTGCTACGACGGCACCGGTCGAGCGTTGGCGACCTCGTACAACAGTTGCAAAAGAACCGCGACCGAGCTCGTGGCTAATGTCGTACTCGGCGTAGAGACCGACGGTAGGGAGCCCCATAGCAGTGTAACGAAAGATGTAACGGAAATCTTCGGCGGGGTCCTTAGCCATCCACTGGCCGAACGCGACTTCTTGGCCGTCTTTTAGAATGGCAGTATGATATTTTCCAACTTTGAAGCTGTTTATCTGATCAAAACGATGGCGTATCAGGAGCATTTCGCCGATGAGATAAAATTAAACGACTAACATAGGTCCCATTGCTCGAATGGTCCGACAAGCTGACTTCATTTGCTGCTTCCTCCCATTGGATCGTACAGTGTTTATTGCTGATTTTTAGGCTCTTGAAAATAATGTTACTGTTATTTGCTCGTCCAACAACGACTTTCGGCTGAGACTTGAAAAGATCGATGCGTTTCTGACCGCGCTGCGTCGGCTTGAGGAAACCCCAGACGTCATCATCCCAGCGTTCGTCAGCTTGTGACTGGGATTGGGATTGGGACTGCGTGGCCTGCTGTGTCTGCTGATATTCATATGGATCCTCGCCCGGAGGTACATTTTCGCTAACGTCGTATAGCATATGGAGGAGATGCCTGTTCCCGTGAAGAAGGATTTGAGCGTATCGGGTTTGGAGTGGCTGTAGCAGCCAGGAGATTGGGGGAGAAAGGGCCGGGGCGGGGGAGGAGGGAGGCAGATGGTGGTCTTACGAACGAGATCGAGCTTATATACCGCTTCTTTGTCTCGTGGTATTTTCAAGCCCAGTCTAACGTAGCCTTTTGTCTGGATACTTCTCCTTGTTCGAGCGTTCCGAGGTCAAAAATACAACGTCGTCGAGGCACCAAATCGCGTCGCGTACAGGCCTCCGAGGTCTCTACTCTTTGAGCCTCTGAGGACGCGTCGACGTCGTTCGAAGCACCGTAAAAGCAATGCTGGAGTTTGTGCTCTCCTTCAAATTGTATATCCAAGAAAACTGATGGTCGTTGTGGCTGTAGGTGGTGGACGTGGGCGGAAAAGAAGTTGGACGCGCCTCGAACAGCCTTTCCTAGCCGACACGCGTGATTCACGTTCATCTCCCTTTCTTTCCCGCCACCATGTTCCCCACAATGTTGGCCATCGACATTCACCGCTTTGTGCTCCCTGCCTTTCAATCATGGCCACTGCTTTCTTTTGTGTCAAAACTAATATTCGATGTACAAGGGGAACATTATTCGAAGTCATCGCGTTCTGCGAAGTGAGCACTAGTACCGGTTCTTTTCAGCATAACTCACGCAGATAAGCGCCTATTCACTCAGCAGCTAGGCGCGGTACGCAATAACTCGAGCTTGAAATCGATTCTCGATCAGTTCTATCAATTAATATCCACATAATGAATCAGTGATAACGATGTGGCTCGACTTGCTGCATGCGTTTACTCGAGCGCTTAACCATCCACGTGATTTCTCGTGCCACTTCTCGAACCTCGAAGCCAGCGAGAGGTCTGCCCGCTTTATATTTTGGGTCCTCCAAAGGTATGTATCTTCTGCGATCTAGGACCATTCATATGTAATAATTGTCTCTTTAAACTTTGTAGGAGCGAGAACAGATACATCCACAAAGCAAGATATCTTCTCTTCAGTACTAATATGCACTCTTGTTCAGCAAGAAGATCATTCAGTAATCAGCTCATACCAGCGTCGATACCGAAAAAGAGGAAGATATATATATAATTGTCGACTCTCATGGATGGAGAACATAGTATTAGGCAAATCTTGAATCTCGCTTCGGAAAGACAATAATGCTGCAAACCTATCTCGCTTTCCTTTTCACTTTACCCCTCCGATCCGGAAAACCCCATATCTTTATGCAAAGTGAACGTCTTAGATCCATAATTTTGAGCTCAGGTCAGTCTGTCAGTTTTGTGTACTTCGACATCTCATGCAGATTAGAAACAACACAGTTCATATGCTCTCGAATCTGAGCATACCATATTGTATCAGGTGTAAACTAGATGCGATATGCTCGATTGAGGTCGATACCATTAATAGCAAATGGGACTATTGAGATACAAGCGTTTGTGCATGCGAGTGTATGTAACATTTCTCTCTCTCGTGGTTCTATTCTCAGGACCTGATCTCGGGGTATGGAGGCTCACGACATCAGAAAGGTGTATTAAATGTGAATACAAGACTCGGGTATTTTAAATCAGTCAACCCACCGGCAGGTTGATACAACACGAATCAAACGGAATTAAACTAAAAAGTCAAGAGAAAAGTGACAACCAAACTCGAATCAAAAAACTGGCAAGTACACTATCAATGAGTACCTCTAATGCGACTCCCTGATACGACTGGACATCTGACATCAATTCCTACTCAGTCTCATCTATCACCCTTTGGATGCGATAATAAAGCTGAGCGCATCCAAATCAATTGACTCCTCGAGCGCCACCTCGCATTGGACATAACCGGAGTCCGGGCACTTGAAGTCAGCATGGTTATTATGTTTGCCCTTTTTCACAAGCGACTTCCCGGTAGAGGATTCCTAGAGACAACGGAAAACGTAAGCGTGCAGAATAGGTGGCGACAGCAAAATCAGAAGATCAACCATAAGCAAGATGAGCAGCGAAAATGAGCGAAGTGGGTGCGGAAGGGGGGAGGGGGGACTCGGAAAGATCTGTGACTTACGATGACTTCGATTTGTGATACCTTCGACTTATCACCCATATCACAACCACTGTCGTCACGAACTTCACAGGTGTATCTTTCATATTTACAGGACAAGATGGTCAGCAAGAGGATCTTCGCATGACTACGATGCGCGAGAGAGAAGTACATACTTCTCGCCCTTGTCGCACGATCCGTACAGTGTGTTTCCATATTGATAAAGACCATGCGCGTTGCATCCCAAGCTGCGTTTCTGCGTTGGGTTGCTAAAGGCCGTCGCGGAGCCGATGAAGGCAAGAGCGAGAGAGAGGAGACTAATGATGGTGCGCATTGTTGTACCGTATTTTGTACGGAGGAGTAGCTTGCAGTCGGGGACACTAGACGAGTTCGAGTCGTGTATTTATACATCCTAAGTGAGCGAGACGCATAACGAGACAAAGTCAGATCGTGATCTGAGAATTGTAAAGTAGTCTGTGGCAGCAATTAGAAGTTGATATAGGAATGAGATGCCAGCTTGACAGATGCTAGAGGCGGATTTGCAAAGGTGTAACCTACTTTAAGCGACCATTGGTGTCCTCCTCCGAGTCGGATGTCTGAATCTTTCGTGTGTTTGGGCGAAGGGGGAAGGGGTTCGCAAACTTTAATTCTAACGAAACATCCTATACATTATGTACTAGTACGAGTGCAGATTATCTTGCAGCCCAGTTTACGAATGGCGCTTTCTGATGAATAAAGCCCTTTTCGTCGTATTTGCGTCGAGGATCGAGGGAGAGCCTGTATAAGATTCAATCGGTCGATAAGACATACTACCACGGGGTCGCCTCTGGCTGGTTTGCAAACCAAATCAGGGACGGAAGGTAGCAAACCACGCGAGTCGCAATCTTGAATTCAAGCTACCGGGCCAGTTAGATTTGCACGCACAAAGCAAGGAGCGCCTAGGGGGGAGTGACCAAAGCGCTGGAAGCTGCCTACCAGAGGGAAACCTCCAGAGCCCCAAAGTGATTCAACCAACTAGTATAGACAACTACACAATTACAATATCCAGCCTCGAGACATCAAGACAACTCACCCATCCAAGAATTCATACGTACAGCCATCGGCCCATTCAACATACCCAAAAGACAAAGAAAGAGAGAAAAGGGGTCGGGGACCATCAATCTACTAGTTAGATGAACCAGAATCTTTCTCGGTAACGAGAATACCGTATTGAGAGGCCATGCTCGACTCTGTGAAAATGGCGGAGCACTGGATCATGGATGACTCGGGGCAAGTGAAGTCCGCAGAAGCCACGTAAGCAGAACCACCGAGTGCCTGACTGGTGGCCGCTTCCTTTTAACATTCGGCAACGCAAGTAAGAAAATCGGGTGAAACAAGAGATTGTGAGTATTGACACACCTTCACGACAAGTGACTGTATGTTCATGGGATCTCCAAGGCTGCAGCCCGTCTTGTCCGTCAAATGGCAAGTGTAGCTTAACAAAAAGGCATGGTGAGTTGACTGGGTTTGATATCGATATAAGAATAGAGGGTACTCACGCTTTACCGGGGTTACAGTTTCCAAAGAGAACAGATGTTGAGGTCAAGGGCTCAGCCCCGCAGCCCATCTCGTTTGCACGCTTTTCTGTCGAAGGAGAAGCGGAAACGAGTGCGCTGGCGCCGACGAGGGCGACGGAAAAGAGGGTGATGAGTTCAGAGACGGTCCGCATGATGTACGATTATTTAATTTGTTCTGGGCTATTTCGTCTAGATTGGAGCAGTGGGTGTAAGTAGAAGAGAAACAGAGTGCAAGATTGCTGAAGAGGGCTGCTTTATAAAACGCGGAAAACTCAAGGTGCAAAGGGAAGCGTGCGGAAAGTCTTGGCGGAGGGCTCTCTGCTGCATCACAGTGGGGAGACATCTTGAAACTTACCTTGCAAAGATATTTCCAAAAAAAAAGCATGTCCTTTGCATCTGGTAGCAGGTATGGATCCTCTGATACTCCGAATGCCCCGCCGACAGAGCGCCTTTGTACAGATGAAGCTGCAAACTCGATTTCTGCAGTATACATATGCAAGAATGTCTTAGTTTCCCTCGATTGAGTTAGGATATTGTTTTGCTTTTGATGGGAAAAATATATGCCACCATTAGATGTTATAGAAGGAGGATGAAGTCAAAAGCGAAGGACGGATATCCTTCAGTCCTCCAGGTGTCTGAAAATGGAAGGTGCAAGATCACGTTTTATTTCTCACGCAGCTGGTTGAAATTCTGCGCGTGCCGCGACGATACATGCATCATATCGCGTCGCCAGTGGCCTGAGCTACACCATACCGCTCACGGAAAAACGAACCTCAGGTATGATTGCAGGCTTCTTGGACTCACAAGTTTGATTCTGTTATACGCATAAAAGTTCGAATGCACCTCTCAGAAGTATTATGGAAATGCATAAGGAGACTTCGGTAAGTCATACGTTATCGATTCCCGCTGTTTACAGACATCTGACGTTCACTAGTATGTTTACGACACCCGCAGTACAATTGTGCAAACCCACAACATTCAGTGATTCATGCAAGCCATCTCACGCCGTACTGATCTTGATGCCATGCTGCGAAGAGTCGGTGAAAATGACGGTGCATTGGGCCAGGCCGGAAGAAGGGCAAGTGAAGAGTGCAGACGAAATTTGAGCTCCACCTCCAATATCCTGGCTTGTCGATGGGTCCTGGTAGCCCCATGATAAATATCGGCCAATCTCGATATCAGATAAGAAATATGAGTCTTACTTGGACGACCAGTGACTGAACGCTGGATGGATTCGCTGCACTGCAGCCAGACGCATCAGTTACTTGGCAACTGTATCTAGATAACAAGAATACTTTCAGCTTCTCCTTTCTCCTGTGAGTTCTCTATGAAAGAGCTGCTTACCTTTGGCCAGCATTGCAGTTTATGTAAAGTGCACCTGATGACGATACTGGCGCCGCCCCACATCCTAATTGACGTTTGTCCATAGTTGGCGAAGCAGCGACCAAGGCATTTGGTATGGTGAGAGCAACAGAGAGAAGTACGGCTTGCTTGAAGAAGGTTTGCATGGTCGTCGAGGATGCGAAGGGGACAGCTACGTTGGAGTTTGTTGTTTTTAATCAACGAATACCGACTTTTTATATGACTCAAAGCGCAGTAGATGCAGAAATTGGGGCAAATTAAAAGCTGAAGCATGGGCGCTCAGGTGAGTATATATGATTGCCGCTCAGCATTGATCTAACGAGGTGATCGGTGGGGCGTAGCGTGCGAACAACTGATGAGCGCAACGAGCCCGAGCGATGAAGGCAAGGCGGAAGTTGACCGACGCATTAAGGCGCATTGCATTCGCTAATCACTCTGGAATCTTCTAAGATTGATGCGATTCAAGTCTGCAGTGCTTTCTTTTACACTTCTATTCCTCCCTTATAGAAGACTCAATGAGAGAGGTGCTGGTACTGAGACTAGCACAAGAGGGCGCAAGGCGTAAATCTCGGGTTGATTTCATACGCGTTGAAGCTAGTTTGTATACTTCTACAAGAGCAGGCTTGAATACGGCGCAGTGATGCTCTCGTGCACACACGCCTCTCTAACGAAGAACGCGTGCTCTCTCGTTGGCGAGAAGTCCCTCAGCAGCTGCAGAGGCATCCCAGTTACCTAATGAACATCCGTTTCATTCGAGTCCATTGACATGCATTTTGCGTGATGGTTATTTGAATGGACAACGAAGTGCGTCTTGTTGAAAGAACGCTGGGATGAAGTGAGTTGAATCCAGCCCAAACCATGCCCGTTCCATAACCCCCATCATAATCGTGCAGATGCGATCGATCCGTGAACACCACTTCGCTGTTTCCCTTCTGTTTCTGCAAGCTGCGCGCACATTTTCTCCCCCTTCTCTTTCCACCATTTCTCGGCCTCCGCATCTGCATCATATCCAAACTGCGCAAAGTTCTTCTTTCGGTCCGCCCATTGATTACTGTTCCCTTCGCCGTCAGATTCTTTCTCGTTTCCAGATCCGTCGTTTGCGTCCGGATCCGGATCCAGTCCCCACCGCGCCCTCTCGCTTCTCATTGCAGTTCTCATACTCGCATCTCGGGACTCTTGTTCAGCTCCATCCGGCAAGTGAAAGATATGCTGGTTCAGGCGTGAGCTTCCCTGAGTGGAAGCTGTGCGTTCATATCTGATGGCCTCATATGCGCGCAGGAGAGGCGTGATCTGCGAGGCATGTGTGAGGTGTGAGAAGAGATTACCTAGGACCGCAGCGTCTTCAATTGCCATTGCAGCTCCCTGTGCCCTGTATGGCTGCGGAAAGTGATCTAATGTGAGTGCCTCAGAATGATGTCTTAAATTACTTACCAGCATTGGATGACACGCGTCCCCGAGTAGGGCTATACGACCATTCCGATGTATCCACGTCTCAATCGGTTGACGGTCCATGATACGCCATTTGAGGACCGTTGGTACCATGGCTAAGAGTTTCTCAATTCTGGCAGGAATACGTGAGATAAACACGCTAGTTTGATCAGGAATGCACCCGAACCTGGAATCCCACCCCCTAAAATCCTCCCGCATTCTGTCAGCGCTTCCTTCTGCTGTCCACGACTCAATCGACCCGTCATCAGGATGCGCCATCACGATGTTATACTCTCGCCTCGCTCTCTAGAGTCGCACGGCTTAGTCCTTCAGTCACGACAGTTATCATTATCTCAAAACTACGCACAATACAGTACGCCATTATGTGTTTCTTTGGACCCATCCATCCTGTCATCTCCGGATTCTCCACCAACTCCCTCAACTCTGGGTTATCCATCATTTTATCCGTCGGTATCACAACCCGGTAGGCTGCATCTCCTGTTGGATCTGCCCTTGTCGGTTTCCCTAGTACCACTTCCCTAAGAAGACTCTTCACGCCATCTGCGCCAATGATCAAATCCGCATCGACACTTTCCCCCGAGCCGAGTCTGACAGATGGTCTCGAGGATGAACCAGAGGGAGATGGGTCGACTGAGATAACTGTACTAGACAAACGAAGTGTAGACACCGAGAGCGCAAGATCGAGGAGAAGTTGATGGAAGTCGGCTCGGTGGATGTGGTAGTACGGTGCACCAAAGTCTTGGACCATGACGTCCCCCCACTTCGTCCATCCCACGAGCTCGCCCGTGTTATCTAATCACAATTCAATACACCAACAAAAAAAGCAGAAGGCTCTATCTCGGACCATAAAAGTCCATTCCACTCACATCTCCTGAGAGCGATAGCGCGCGGCTCGACCGCAATCTGCTCAAGCTTTTCCCGAAGACCCCACCGGTACAGCAGCCGAGTGACATTTGGCGTCACTTGGATCCCAGCACCAATTTCTCCGATGGCTGGAGCGGATTCGAGTATCGTCACATGGTGCCCCGCCTTTCCGAGCGCGAACGCGGCGGCGAGTCCACCAAGGCCACACCCAATAACGAGAATCGACAAAGGTAGGGTAGCTTTCCTTCCACCATAGAGATTCACAGTCTGAAGAAGCCGTTAATGATCTTGAGAAGACCCCAAACCAAAGAAAAGGTCTCACCTGCGAAATCCCGGATGCCCTTGCCCCCACATCTGGCTCCGCGTACTTTCCACGTCTCTGGTCATCTCTTGCGGCGTTTTCCTCTGTTTCGCCCTTCAATCACCCAACGCCACAGGTCAAGCATAAGGCACGTCAGTACACGTTCCTGCAGCGTGGTTCGTAAGCACGCACCATGGTTCCCTACCAGTCCTTCGACGTCCGTGTGAGTCCCCACAAAACTCAGGTGGTCAACCAAGCAAATGGATCCCGATGTGATCGTCCTTGTACCCTGAACTGCCTCCGGATTAGCGCGAAGATACCTGGCTCCGGATTTGGCTGCGCGTCAAGAAAATGTCAGAGCCTGCCCCAGGAGGGACGTGAAGGTGGGGGAGAAAGGGAGGAGAGTAGTTCTCATGATCAGTATATTTCGCACTCTCCAGAATAAATACGAGGAGCGTATATATATTCAGGTGGCTGAGCATATGCCGACATCCATTTCAGACGCAGGCATTCACCGTGTCGGACTATTACTCGAGATGCGGGTGTCGGCCGTTTGGCCCCTGGGAACGACACTCCCATATAACGTGTCTCGCCTATCTATGGGAAGTCAATTTTACGTTAGTGGTAAGTCATGGAGTTGAACTTTGTTGAGGAAAGAAAGCGTGTTCAGCTGAGCTGAGACGACCGCGTCCATTATCTGCTCTTGTCCGCGCTCGGCGTCGTAAACAGATTTCGCGGATTTAGAATGAAAGGTCACCCCGCGCAAACGATATTGCGAAATTTGAATCTCATCGAATCTGGCAGGCAATACAACCTGACTGGAGTCGATGGACGTGATCTTTTGAATGGCCCGCGCCATAATTGAAAGGCCATGAATTTGTAAATTGAGCATACACGAATTCAAAGGCAACACAAAACATCCGGGAAAGGCTGGCGCTTTTGTAAGCCATATCTCCGAGCTACCGGCAGTGCGGCACTACCTTTTACACGCTTGAGCAATAGCGTACTCGTACTTCCCGCTTTGAGACCATGAACGAGCTTGTTTGAGCTCAGATGATGAAGACTCTTGTTCCTGTGGACAGATTTGTTGACGCATGAAGGGGAAGGCCGAGAGACATAACAAGCGGTGGCATGAGCCTCGTTTTCGACTCGAACAGACCCGAGTCTCTCTTCGTCAGTTGATCGAAGGTAAAACAGCTATTGTACTGCTTTCGCCGATAGTCGATCCAGGACTTCGTTTATTGAGCCGTCTGCGGGCATCCAAAGGAGAACAGTGAAGTCGTCGTCGTGCGCTGGCGCTGACCGACATCGGATTCGTGCTGTATGCAAATGCTTCGAGCGCATAGCCCTCGAAAATATCGCCAACGAGGACCATGGCCGCACGCGTCCAGAATGAATATTATGTGCGCCGAAGGTGGTTGTGGTTCACAAACGGCGGACGAATGTCTCAAGGGCATAAGTCGATGATCGATGGCCAGTTGATTTCCTTTCGTGGAAAGTCATATTCACGTGATCAAAACGCGTCCCAAATAAGATATTTCGGGGTTTGCCGAACGAGCTCAGTTTTAAGTTCCGACCAAGTTTCGATCCAGCATGGTCTCGCCCGTCTGAGGGGGGGGGGGGGGGGGGAAAGGAAAAATTGGCTGTAGAAAACAACAAAGGGCATCTCATCAAAGGTTCATCAGTCCGATAGATATATTAGCACATGCGGAAACATCCAATAAATCGTCCACGTCCCACGTCCATATCCTCCTCGTCCCCGCTTCTTGTTTATACAACCCACCCACCCACCATCGCCGCAATGCCTAAACTCAACCACCAAAGTCCCATCGTCCTCCAGGTTTCGACAGCTTGAATCTTCACCGAGCTAGACCCCGATCCCGAGCCGGTCGGTAACGGGTCCCCTCCGTTCGTGATGGTCGCGGCACCGTTGCCTGAAGCATCTGGCTGAGCGTTCGCCGAGCCGCCTGCTGCATCCGAGAGTTGGGCAAAGCCGACAGACGCAGGCGAAGAACGGAAGACGGAGTAGACGTTTTTCTGCAAGATACCAAACATAGAAATCGTTATAAGCAGGGAGGGAAAGATGAAGTTTGATTTAAAACTACAGGGACACGTACGAGGAAAGTATCACCGACAATCCAAGCTGGTCCCGAGCTTTGTCCGCCACCTCCGCCGCCGCCACCAGTGCCACTTCCGGTGCCTGATCCGGCATCAAGGTCAAATATTCCCCCCAGGCATTGCGACGAGCCACTCTGAACGGGTCCAAGGTTGAAGTCGGCGGCGGAAATAGCCCAAGTGCGAGAACCAAAGTTTAACGTGGTATTCACGGACGTGTCGCAAGCTAATTTTTTTAAAAAAAAAAGATCAAGTCAGCCATTATCGAACAGGTCCAACTGCATGTGGGGACAGATACTCACGAATGCTCCAAAAGCCCTCCATCTGCCCCTGTAGCTGCTGGCTACCGTCAATTGCTCCATAGACACCTTGCACCGCACTAGTCGGTCCCGCAATCAAAGTCGTACCCGTATCGATCGCAGCAAGTCCGGAGTTACCACTGGGCACACTCACGCTCTTCCCCTGCACTGTAACAGCTTCTAATGGAAGCAACCAAAAGCTTGGTGTTACGCCGCTCGGGATATTCACAAAATCGATGTCGCCTGTAAATAGGGAAGAGTTGGTACCGCCGAGGGTGAAGGCACCTCCTGGTTCGAGGCTCTGGGCATTGGCATCGTTAAGGAAGCGGGTGAGCCAGAAGGACATGACTGGCTCGGTGAGAGAATTGGAGTTGGCGAGAGATTCCCAAAATGGTGTCGCTTTGGATTCAGCGATGGTTTGAAAAGCAAGACCGATGAGACCTGAGACGGGCGGGGTGAGAAACCCTTCCGTGATCTGGTCTACAATAGCTGGAAAGTGAAATATAAATTTAATAAAAGCATGTTATTCCACAGGCTGTCGCGGCTCACTCAAAGTTTGCCCTGATACTGTGAATCCACCCATGTTGACTGTATCGCTCGATATTGTACCTCCGACAGCTCCCGATCCATAACTTATTTGGATCTGCTGGTTGGATGACGAGAACGACGACGATTTCGTCTGGTCGAAGAAGTCGATATTTTGGGGGCAGGCTTGACAATCCGACGAAGCAACCCAGAGGTCCGAGGAGCCCGTGTCCAAGATCACGTTAAACTGTTGTTCGCTAAACACATTGTTGCCATGTCATCAGCAACCTGTGCAATCAATAAAGATAAACGACAGACTCACGGTGAGCCAACCGTCAAAGGCGCGAAATAGCTCGAGTCGGCCTGCTGGTTCGTCGTCTCGATGTTCGCACTATTTCCCGCACGCCTGTCTTTCCGCCTCCCGGAGGCGGAGGTATTAGCGTCGGGATTCCCAAGAAAGCTGACTCCGCCGCCCGAGGCGATATTGATCGCGGGCCGCCCGTATTTGAGCCTGAGGCTATCTGCGATGGCGGCGTAGTCTGCCGGACCCCGCGGGGATGCTTGCCGCCGGAGGAGCGGGACATGCAGTGGCTCGGGATTCGCGCTCGGATTGGGTGCTGCAATGACTGCCGAGAGAGGACTGGTGAAGGCGAGGAAGAGGACAAGGGCACCTGCGGCCGTGGGTCTTTCGCGTGTAGGCGTCATCGCTTTTACGTGTGAATATGAATGTGAGTGATTGAGTGGGTATGGACAAGGCGACGATTAGGGTGAGTATATGTAAGTAAAGACCTCGCTGAGACTGTTGGGCGATGTCGACGTCGTCAAGACGCACGACGAGGAGAAAGAGAAGAAGAAGGGAAGGGAAAGGGGATGGTGGGTGTACGACGTCAAGCCGCGACTGTATGGATGTGGATGTTTTTGTTCCAAGTTATTTCAGGAGGCGTGGGACCCCGCAGCAACTGGCCAGGTCGACTACTTTTTTATTATTTATTTTTATTTTCTTCATCCATCCACCATCTTACACTATTACTACTGGTAGCCAACCGTCTCCGTCG
Source organism: Hymenochaete sp. R1 (assembly GCA_019400425.1). Lineage (NCBI taxonomy): Eukaryota > Fungi > Basidiomycota > Agaricomycetes > Hymenochaetales > Hymenochaetaceae > Hymenochaete > Hymenochaete sp. R1. Next base: position 30,621 of record JAFREE010000027.1, read on the forward strand.
AATCACATCACCTCCCGTCTTTTCCGCAGCATGTCCTGCCTCGTTCCCTCACAGTGTTTAATCTCTCACCTGGAGCCTGGAGCACTCCGATTCCTTCTTCGAGCAAATCCTTCGCGTTTTGAAAGAATAAAAATACCCACATTCTCCGCAGTTGATGGCGTGAGTAAGGTTTGCGCGTTCTCGTGAACAGCGGGACGGAGTCGTCATTTAATCGTAAAGAACATGCGGATGCTTCTCAGAGTGATTTTTTTATGACTCCGTACGCGTGTGTATGCATTTGAGCTCGGATCGACACTTACTCGGTGTTCGAACCACTCCCCTCTCAACGACAACTTGAACACTCCCACCGCTATGACCGATCGGTACGAAGACACTAGCAACAACGCCAACGTCGCTTAAAAACTACTGATTGTTCCATGTCTCGAAGCAACTACTAGGTAATTGAAATATCTAAATATAGATGTGTGGCTTTTCGGCGCTCCCTCCGGCCTCACGTGGTCCGATAGCTTGGTAAGTCGATGCAAGTGAATACTCAGGACTCAGGACTTGTCACGATGTGATGAATCGTCATCATGAACTACTCCCAATAGCTTTTGTCCAGAGGTTTCTCATGCCACGGGCCGCCGGCGCAGGCAGGGGATGCAGCGTTTTATTTTAACACACACAGCTCGTATGTGGCTTTTTCTTTCCTGCGCCACCGGATCTTTATTTGGCCCTTCCATCGATGCGACTTTGCGATTAAGGCTTGATTATAAGGTGATGAACTGAGTAAAGCTTGTGGTTCTCAAAAATTCACCTTCAAGTGACTATTCAGGAGGCTCTCTGGGCATCGGGAGGCAATGTTCCAGCTACTTCAACTTAACAGGTCACTGGAGATTCAAACGTGCATTTTTTTGTTCAAATATGGGGAGTGGCAGCATAAGAAGCTGGTGATGCATTAACTACAAAAACTTCGAGTTCAGTTACAACAACCAGGCCCAACTTAAAATTGAACCTGCACCACCGATGCCAATCCCGCGACCTTCCCCACTGTACACGCCTCCTATTTGCGCATGTCCGTCAGCATACCCACACAAACATTCAGCCTGTCCTTCAACTTTCCCAAAATCTCCAGACCAATGTTTTTATCCTCTTCGGCGAGTTCGCAGTTCGAAAACTCTTCTTCGACACCATCAACGGGTACACCAAGGGCGCTTATCGACCGCTTCGACAGAGCATCAAGGTCGTGGATCTCTTTTATCAGTGCTTTCCTATCGGATTCTTCGTCCCCAGTGAGCTCGAAATGCGGGATCTTCTTCATATCATCTAAAATACCGGAGAATGTATCGTTGGGGGAATCGGAAAGGGGAGTGTCGAGGTCAGTTGTGTACTCTTTGTACTTCCTTGAGATACGCTGCATTATGGCGGCGATGGTGATCTCTTGCTGTAGTTGCTCGTTCGATAGTTCTGATTCCTTGCCGCTCTTCTCGATGTCCTTGAGAAGGCCAGTAAGCCTGGCGAATGCGGCATCTAGCTTCGCAAGCAAGGTTCGAAGTTCCATCTTGTCTGATGGCCGGGACCGCCGGATGAGGCCATCTACACGAGCCTCAATTTGTGCGAGTGTCGTTTTCGTGTCGGACATCGTTTCTTGTATCGAGGCGAGGACTATTCTTTGTTTTTCGAATGGGACTTCAAGCATGGACATCACCGCTATTTAAGCTGCAGCGCCACATGCACTGACCTTACGGGGCTCGGCGCTCTTTCTGCAAGTATTCATAGCCGCCACCAGAATTGCCAGATCTGAAAAATTCTGCCAACCATTTAGTTGAGGGTTGCTTCCATCAAGCCTATCTCAGTGGCAATATTAACTAGGTATCCAATGCCACTTTCGATACGGGTTTCTTTCCATCGCTCGAAACGGTGGTATGGTGCATCTTGGCGTCGTAGCTGAAGTCTAGCCTCGGAGAGAAAGTACTTCCATCCTAGGCTTCGCTACCGCATAAGCGTATTATGTTACTATCGCAATTTCCGATGAGTAATGTCACACAGCGTACCCTATTGAGCCGCTCAAGTTCCAGGCTCTCGTCATTTTTTTGTGGCAAACTGAGGCGAAGTGGCGAATAGTGTAGTACGCATCGACGTTATACTCACTCGTACGATTGTGGCGAGTAGGGTCATAATCTATGAATCGGGAAAAGGGTCACCCTACGAATGATTACTCCGTTTAAGCAACCCAATTGACACCGCGGAACTGCTTGATCTAATTACGACTGAGCGTCAGTGGGGTTGACCGATAGCAAAAAGTGAGCTTACCTAGTTGCCATGCAGCGGTTCCGCAAAGAGACCTTGCAGATGGATCGGAACTTGACGAGAACCCGCAGTAGAAGTATCGCACGTCAATATGACAAGGCCAGACTTCAAGAGGTATCATAAGGCAGACTGAGACAATGACTTTACACATCCCTAGGGTATCATTACACGCTGACAAACAGACTCCAAACGCCCTTCGCGTATCCAACGATCTCGTCTGCGCCCAACTTACTTTCTCCAAATATCCGATCGACGAAACTAATCGGGATTTCACCCACTGTGTATCCCATCTCCCGCGCACGCACCATCATCTCCATCTGGAATACGTATCCTTTACTTTGCACGCTCGAGATGACGTTCCGGAGGACAGGGAGGCGGTATAGGCGGAAGGAGCCCGTAAGATCAGAGACACCGGGAGAAAGAACAAGAGATGCGAGAAAGTTGGCGCCTCGAGATACAAGTTTCCGTTTGAGGTCCCACCCGTGCACGCCACCTGGAGCCAGCCCTGGGAGCGACGGTGAAGCAGATGAACTGTACCGCGTCCCTGTGACTATGTCGAGGTTGTATGATTGCTGTAAGCTAGTAAAAATCACGTATGAGTTTCGACCACAATCATTACGACCAATGCCAGCATACCGGATGAAGTGAGGTATAAATTTAGGCTGCAGGAGTAATCAGTCTGCAAGCTCGGATTGAAAGTGTGGATAAACGTACATGGTGGGAGAAGTCGGCATCCATAATGATCACAAAATCACCCGTGCAGAAGTTGAGACCATGGATGTAAGCAGTTCTAGTAGCGTCTCATTAGTCTAAGCCGTCGACCTCAGACAAATGTGGGCGGATAAAAGTGACCGCGAAAATCGGAAGGGTGGCATGACGTACCCGAGTCCAAGCTTCCCCGCCCTTGGTTTCAGAACCTGAAAAATATTAGATATACTCTTCATTAAAAATAATCAATAAATTGAATGCGTACTATTTTGTCTTCGCCATACACCTTTGCAAGCTGTTTTGCAACGTCCTGCGTTCCATCGGGGCTCGCGTCGTCCACAATAATGATTTCCCAGCTCAGTTTGCTACGAAAGCACATCCACGAAACAACCAAGACGGATATCGAAACGTGTCAGAGCTTGCTCCAACCCCTTCATATACACGGTACACCCACTTTTCCTCAAACATATTTGCCAACAGCCAGGTAATGATAGGAAGATTTTTGCGTTCATTGTACGTTGGAAGGATGACCGAATACTTGTGCGTGTTGGCGCTGGTATGGGATCCTTGCATCTTGAGTGATATCTCGCTTTCAAACGGGTTCATAAACGGGTGTGGACGAGAGAAGGCGACGGTCGAGGTACTGATGAATGCCACTCAAGGGGAAACGCGAAGAACGAAGAAAGAAGAGACGTGTCGGATCATGTGATGCAAACGCGTCTCATATTTACCGTTGTTTGCTTGCAGATTACCGTGTCGCACGGCAAGAATTTATAGAAAATCGACAGATACCATAGGTAAAACTTATTCTGACACACATTTAAAACACTTGATGAATAAAGATAAAAAGATTTTGGAAATTATGACCTCTACTCCTTGACACTCCTCACTCAAGATGCGCTCCAAATCCAATGCAACTGCCAACGGCTCGAATATGCAGGGCTTATCCGCCGAACATAAGAAACAAATTACGGCCATAAAGAAGCAGCTCAACGGAGATAGTGATCATGATGGAAAGATTGCATACAAGAACATGGACATACTCCGGGCTATGCATGTAGGTACGACGCAAGAAGATGACGGAGAGGTGGAGAGGCTCTTAAGCTTAGGTGCTACCTATTCCAGAAAGAAGGAGGCGGGAAAGAGGACGAATATTGGTGGGGGCTGGAGGATAGGAAGAGGAGCGTTAAAGGTGGTAAAAGTCATGGCTCTGGGGGTGATGAAACAACAGAAGAAGAAGAAAGGAAGGAGATGAGTCGCTCTGACTTTTTTATTGCTCACACTCATAATAGTTGATCGCCCATCTCGTGTACCTGTATTATATGATTTATTGAATACCGTAAGCTGACTTAGCATCATAGATACCAAATCGATGGACCTTAAGAAAGATGTCATTAATTATACGATGGGCTGGAATGATATCGTTCACTTAATTCAGGCTGCCGCATTTACTTTGAAGACAATAGGGGGAAAAGAGCATTGGCTTGCCAGACATTTTTGACGATCCATATTCCGCTGAAATACTAATATAGTTCAAACAGCCGATAGAATCCAACCTCGTTCGGAAAAAAATCGACGTAATCGATGTCGTCAAATACATGCTAGAATAATGCCAGTGGGTTAGAAGCTTCTGAATGAAAATGGTGCGAATAATTTTAGAAAAAATGAACTCGAATGGGAATAAATACACTTCATGTGCTCGAAGAAAATCATGGGTCGATGTCCATCGCCATGGCATCCTCCAAATTCCCTCCAACATTTTGCTCCATCGCTTCTCCTTCCGTCTTTTCTTCATCCACTACATCCGCCGACGGCGCTTGCTGTAAGAACGGCAGTGGCTTGAATAGAATCAAGGCGCCATCCTGCTTGGGAGACTTCTCTAGGAACGGCAGATCCACACTTGGCCGGCCGATCCCTTCCCTACTTCTTTTCTTGAAATGGTCGAGGAGCGCTGATGAGATGCTGAATTCTGCGTTCGACTCAGCCCACTCGGAGGCGTCGGGATGGGGTTCCGCTTCAGACTTGTATTCGTCTTCAGAGTCGTTCGCAGCTTCGTCAAGGTCTGTGATGACTATTTCTGAGGGTAGAAATGGACATTAGGAAAAAACTTATAGGGTAGAGAGAAGCTTTGCTTACGATCTTTGGCGCGCTCATACCAAGCAGGTGCAGCGCCTTTCATACGGACCTCAATGACTTCCGGACCTTCCTTCTTCTTTACATTCCAAGCCGAAGCTCCATTCATATCTTCGACTGAGCCATAGCAAGCATTAGAAATATTGCCAACCGTAGGCAAGCCATTCTTGAAGGACGATGCCTCTGGAGACGTCGGTTCCTCGACAGCATACTGCGACAAAATGGCGTTCCTCGAGACAGGGCTTAGGCTTCCAGCAGTATACGCATAGCCGTATGTACTCGATGAGTTTGAGTCCATCGATACCGAGGCCGATAAAGGAGGTGCAGTTGATCCTTGAGGAAAGGCTGTAGAAGCAGCTGTGTCATAACTGTTGATTGGTGCGCCGAGAGGCTCAGTGTCCATCTGCTGGAATTCAGTCTGACTATTCTGGTTTCCTTCCAACGACATCCTCGCCATCCGCTTCTCCACCGCGTCATAACGTCTCCGCTTTTTCTTTTCCGATGTGTATTCCAGCCCATTCCCGTGTACACGTGCGTCACTGCTGCTACTATCGTCCGAGCTCTCCTCAACATGGTAGCTGCTTCCGACCCCATTCGAATTCGGCGGAGTTGGGTAGAGGCTTCCATCGCTGTTCTTTCCCTTAAGTAGACGCCCATGCGTGCCGGCTTCCGCGTCAGAGTCGGATCCTGAGTGTTTGCGCTTGAGCGTGGGCGGTCTGAACCAAGGATGGCGGAGGGGGTCTGCAGCTGCCCAGGTTGCCATTGATTGAGTTTCAAGACTGTTTAGCCGCCAAATTTGAGTGTTGAAAACGAAAGTGTGATTGAAAGAAAGTAGGGAAAATGTTCAAAATCTTTATGAAGGTGAGCGTCGGGAGCAAAGTTGGCCCTCGATGCTGATGGAACATTCAAGAAAGCCAGTCCCGAAATGGAAGTATTGACGCCCATCAAATCCATGCGCGCGCTCAGGCTGCGACGTCGATTGCCCTCTTCTTCATCACCCCACTGTTTGTTTAACTTCGACCACTACGAACGAGAATACACTTCCATTTTGACTTACTTTGATTTCTATGGGCATTCGTCAGTTTCTTGAAGAATAGAATACTGCGTAACGAGCCCTTCCTTCAAAATTGGTTCCAAAGACTTTGCCGAAAGCTTCAAAACCACTCATTGAGTCTGCGATCAAGTATATTTAACAAGAGCGAGCGTGTAACATTGGAATGTGTAAACAATGCAGAGTAAAGTAAGCCTGGATACATTCTATATCTCTGAGCTTTGTATTCTACACTCAGACCTCTAAACACCTCTTAGACAGAAGATCTCTTTACATTCGCAGGTTTCTGTCAAAGCTCTACGGATGACATTGGCCTCGGGTTTGAGCTTTGCAGCGACATCCTCGACCTTGAGAGCTCTCTTGGCAACGAGATGCTCTTTAAGCTCCTCGGCCTTCGCAATACAGAACGCGCGGAGAAAAAAGTGATTTCCGACCTTCATCATTGGTCTTCTTGGCAACCTTGTTCTATATAACGCCGTCCACCAGTTTCTTTGCCCCCAAGCAATGACGTGGCGAGTGAAAAAAGGTGAGAAATTGGAGTTTCTGACTAAGCTTTTGCCATAACTTACTTATCTTCCGTGTTGTAGCATTCTCAAGCCCTACGAACTTAATGGTACTACAAGCCATGATGTACAAAAGAAAATAACGATCTTTTGGAAAAGGTGAGGGATTGAAAGTAGGTATGGTGTGGCCTTCGAGCTTTTCGTATGATGACCTTACTACCGCTTTGCGTAAAGGAAGGTGCCTGCAAAGCACGCTACCGTTTCCCTCAGGAGACAGTTTTTTTGTCTCCTTCTATTGATCTTATACGACTTGGACTGTTCAGATGCTTTAACTAGGATACGAGGAACTATAGGCTCTAGCTTCTAAGTCTCTTTGGACCTACTCTACAGACGCTCCTTTCGCCTCGAATTCCTGTCTCTTCTTCTCAGAGGCCTCCCGGACAATAGCAGTATCTATAGTGTGGGCCACTTCCTTGACCTTCGCAACAATATCCTCGGCGGTATGGGATGTCGGGCTGTTGATCCAATCCTTGAGCGATTTTACATGCAAGACCTGCTTTTCATGGAAGTACCGCTTGCCGTCGTAGTCCACATCTTCGTTCTCTATAACATGCTCAATCAACTTATTGACCCCTGCATTAAAGATGGTGGTAAGGTCTCTTATTCCCTCTGCGTACGTGACCTCTACAGAGTCAAGGTCAGTTGTGGCTAGACATTCGAAAGGATAGGTATTTAGAGGTTTGTTGGAATGGATGCGATGTGATCACTGACCTATGAACTTGTAGAGCGTGTTGGACTTCTCCACTTGGACTCTCCTTGTAGAGAAGATAGACCAACATTCTAAAAAGTGACATTGGGGGCAATGCAAGTCGGTGACGTTGCTCAATTTATTGAGCGCTGAAATTGTACTCACGTGTTTCAAGCTGGTTGACTGTAGTTTAAAAAGGTGTGGCGAGGGTCATACGTACGGAAGATTTCAGCGAGCTCGAACATGTGTAAGTGAGCCCTATAGATTTTCTTACTTAGTACTTCTTCCGGGGAAGCATTATATCCAATGCATCTGTGCTTTGACATAATCAAACGGAAAGTAAGTTCGCAAGGAGGACGTTGGGACAAACGAGTAGGAATAATGACCCCCCCCCCCCTTTAATTTACCGTACTTATAGTGTGCCACATTGCAGATTATGCGTGTTCAAACTATGATTTTATATACCTGAACCCCTTTTGATGGAGCCATCCACAATTCAAAAACAATCAGGTGGATGAAAGTTAATAGAATAGTACTAAGGAATCCGACTCACGCATAACTTGCGTGCCCCGGGACCTGTATACTAGCCGGTGAATCAATGAAGGAGTCTCACCTGGGAATGTACTGGGAAACATATAAGATAGCGGCAGATTTGGACCGAACTATTGAAGGTGTGACCTGTGCGGAGGCACCAGACAAGGGATCGATTTCGGATGGCTGTAGCTTCTCCACTTATCGTACCATTTTCGAGCAGATATCTTGAAGTAGAAAATTGATATCCATGCCCAGAATAGTACGCACCGACATATACAAAGCATATGCATTAATGATACATTACACGATAACAATTACACAAAAAAAACTTGACCAAGATCATTAGCCCGCGCTCTATCCCTAACTCACCCCATCGAATCTTCAAAAGTGAAACTAGAACTAGAACTATGATACAATCGCAGCCCGCTGCTCTCGAAGATGTCCATGTCCATGTCCATGCTCAACCATTCTCTTAGCCTCCGCCGCTTCTGCTCCCAACCCGCCTCCACCGCTGTCATTACCACCATCCTCCACCATGACTTTTCGAGCTCTTTGTTGCTGCTGCTGAGCCTGTGTTTGTCTTTCCATATTTGCGAGGAACTGCTCAAAACTACCTGGCCCCACCTCGTCCGCAGCCTCTTCTTCGTCCAGTGCCATGTTTTCCTCAGGCTTTTCGACGACAGTCAAATCCTCCAATCTCGTCTCACCTCCCTCCGTTTCATTCTCCACCTCCCCGTCAAGAGCCCCCTCTTCGTCCTCTTGTACGAGCTCCAATCTCCCGGTTCCCTCGACTCCGCTTGTCGTTAGCACGCCCTCATTATTCCCATTAAGCCCAGTTGACGATCCTATCCCAGAGGACGACCCAGCCGTCTTTGCCAGTATTCCACTCAAGCCATGCTCTACGACCCCCAACCACTGTACTAGGTCGTCTACACTCTTCGCGAGCGCTGCGTGAGTCGCATCATGTCCGCTACCATTGCCTTCCTCGGCCATCAGAGCCGCAAAGTCTAGTGGACGAATCGCAGGGCCGGCGAGGGCACTGATGGACGCAACGCTACTCGATGTCGTACGGCTATGACTCCTCGAGTGCGAATTAGAGTGATTTCGGTGATGATGTTGTGAGTGGGAATGCGAGAGAGATTTGGAATGATGAGAGAAAGAGTTTTGGGAGGCGTACGTGAGAGAGGAAGATGAAGTTGTGATGGAGGCGTCCGTTCCTTGACGTTCTAGATTCATGTTTGGTGTCGGTGTTGATCCTGGCATAGACGATGGAATAGCAGGAGACGATGGCGCCGTTCTTGACGCGCCTGGTCTGGGCGATGGCCCATTTGTCCGTCCACCCAAACTTGAGCTAAGAACGCCCGATCCCTCGCCGTTTACTACATTTGCCCCCAACCCACTAGGCGTTGGAGCGAAAAATCGCCGATTCGCATTGGCCGCACTGGGACTGGGGGGTAGCAAATCTGTCATACCGAGTTGCATTTCGCTCGTTACAAGGGGTATTCTGAGAACGTCTTTCAAACCAGGAATGGTCGGTGGCGTCATGCCGCCGATCTCAATAGAGCGCTCGGGGGATGCGGAAACTGGGGGGATATGGGAGAATTGACTTGAAGTTGCCGAGTTACCATGGTTGCGAAAAACACTTTCCATGACGGCTACACTGGCCTGACGAGCAAGGGACATACGGCGAGGTGAGGGTTGAGAAGCCGGAGGGGCGCTTTCGATGACGCTATTAGAGCTGTGAGCTCGAGACAATGAAGGAGGAAGGTTCAACCCTCCTGCCGGGCCTCCTATACCCAGCGCGCCTCCGCTGCCATTCATCTTAAAGCCTGTCGCAGACCGACCAGACACAGGTAATTCTCTGTCTCGATCCCTATCTCTATCCCGCTCACGTTCTTGATATGCATCCAGAGAATATGTCGCATGATGTACTGCTCCCGTCGCCGAATTCGGGCTTTTACCGCTTCCCCCAGAATTTGATGAAGTTCCGGAACGAGGACTCGTCAGAATGGGCAAGTTTAACGCCGGTCCGCTCAATGATGCCGTAGCAGACACTGGCGGAAAGTGAAAGTCATTCGGATGGGCAGGCGGACGAAACCGTACGGGCGAAGACGAAGAGGCTGAAGTGGAAGACTTGGAAGAGGCAGCTGCGCTACTTTGAGAGCGTTTTCGGCCAAAGGGGACGTAAGGTCGGGTTGGTGAGTCGGTGGTTGGTTGATTAGGTGTGGAATTGAAGTTGATAGTATTAGTTGACGGTGGGAGACCAGCTGACGCTGTTATTCCAATATTTCCCAGCGCGCTCGCAGGAGGAATGGAAATGTTCGGGAGTCCTCGTGACTCACGGACTTCTCTGTAAGCTGGTGATGGACGGACAGTTGCACCTCCAGAGACAGATCGTTCGTTCATTGCAGGCGCTTTTGCATGTTGAGTGGAGGAATGCATCGTTGAATCACCGATACCGCGCCCATGGCTTGGTCCAACGGGCAGTAATCGGGTTGTTCGTTCGGGTGAGGAGGAAGGTTGTCGGGGTGTTGTGTCTGGTTCAATCATCGATGTGGATAATTTTGATTTCGCGCGGACTGTAGATGCGGATGGTCGAGGAGGGAAAACAAAAGCGTTATTTTTGACCATGCCATCATCATTATCGTCTCCACCAACGCCGAGCGTGTTCTCACGTTTTGGTACTCCACGGCCAAGGCTCGGTCCAGCTAAAGGTACGGGCGTAGGGGCAGTCATTTGTGTTGGCGTATTACTTCTTGAACGGACGGTTTGTTGGTTGAAGAGGTTGGGCATAGGTATGGGCTCATCACCAAAAAGACCACGTAAGGATGTCGGCACTCGGGTATTGAGAGGCGGTGAAAAAGAGTCCTCGTTATGTTCGGACAAGCGAGAAGCATGTGAGGAGGTACTCGTGGTCCGAGCTCGCACCGTGTCGAATTCCCAAGTTTCTTCGCGTTCTGTCGTATGATGTTCCAGCCGATCCCTGTAGCACTGAGAATCAGCAAATAGAATTTTTGCCGTGTAAGATCAAAATACGCACTCTTCTTCATCTTCTTCCCAAGGCAGAGGGGCAGCGATACTTGCACGAGTGCCGCCAGACTGTATCCACGCATCATACTGTGCGAGTAGCTCTTTGAGAACCGTAACTGATGTCTTCGCAGTCGACTTGATCCATTTTGAACGCGACAGTTCATCTGCAGAGGGTCGTTCTGAGGGGGACTCCCTCAAACAAAATGCAACAAACTCTCTTAGATCCTTGGTGCCTTCACTTTCTGTGAGCCGAGGAGCTTTAGTCTTTGGGATGAGCTGTACAACCTTGAGACCATCAAGATTCGAATGGGGCGGGCTACCGGTAGCCATTTCGAACAGCGTAATGCCCAGACTCCATATGTCGGCTCTAACATCGTATGCCGGAACAGGCTGGGCGACTTCAGGAGCCATCCAGTACGGCGTACCAACAAGAGTATTGCGCTTGGACTGGTTGGTAACAAGAAGAGCCGAGACGCCAAAATCACATAGCATGACTTTGCCAGCGGCAGTGATGAGAACGTTGGCAGCCTTGATATCGCGATGAATGACACCAGCTTTGTGCAGCGAGCTGAGGGCGAGAAGAAGCTCGCGAGTGATGATGACAATGTACCGTTCCGCGACAACATTCTTCGGACATGCCTTCATGAGTGTACGGACTGAGCCGCCTTGCGCGTACTCCATAACGATCCACACCCTGGGTCCGTCAAGAAAACAGCCGTAGTACTTGGTAATGTTGACCGCATCCCTGAGATGAGTGAGCAGCGCCACTTCGCGTTGGATGTCGTCGACATCGTCGTCTGCGGTGTCGAGGTTGATGATCTTGAGCGCGACAACATTGCCTGTCGCTATTTCGATGCCCTTGTGAACGCTGCCATAGGCACCCTTTCCGACGGTCTCTAGCCGTCGGTATAGCTTGTGAACATTGGCCGTGGACGTCGTGGGTAACGGCGACGAGAAGAGCTGTCCTGGCACTGCTGGCGCTATGGCCGCCATGGATTCATGGATGACCTTGACCTTCAAGAGCTGTCTTTGAACGCCGGAGTGAATTACAGCAAGTGCTTTTGACTACGTAATACCAAATTACGTAATATATTATTAATTATGTAATGCACACGAGCACGTGATTTACCTTTTCCTTCTTGGTTCATTCGCGCGCCCAGATGACACCAAGCACATCTTCTCCTTTTACCCTCACCACCGTCTAACCCCTTCCCGTCTGCGGTGGTGCTCCATGGCACCCAAGATACCGTCTATCATATCTTGTACGTCTACTACACAATTGAACAATGAGCTGGATACCGTACGTACGGGGATCGAATTAATAGAGACAGAGGAAAGCTGGGATAAGATTAATGCATCCATCCTTCGTTTGACAGCGCTGGCCAAGGGATCGTCTGTAGATTATCCATCACAGATTGTTGCTGGAAGCAAACAGTTCGCTCGACCAATCAACAGCTCTCTCAACTCAGAGAGATCTCGGTTGTCGGGTGCAGCCACAGAACTCGTAACCACGCTCGCAACGAACCTTGGTCGTGCATTCGAATCTCTCATTTCCCTCTTCGTCCCAACTTTATTCGCCGTCACCTCAAGACCAAATAAAGTCTTCATCTCCCGCGCAAAAACCTGCCTGCAAGCCATTGCAGAGAATTGCCAATCACCACTTATGCTACCCCTATTGCGCCACGCCGTAACCGATAAATCCGTTTCGACCCGAGTCGCTGCTACTGACACTCTCATGTGTTGCTTGAACTGCTTCAATCCTCCTGACCTTGAAAAGCCATCGCGCGCCGAGGACATAGAGGCGGTCATTAAAGCGACGGCGAGAGATGCGAATGCTGACGTACGGAAGAGCAGCAAAAAGGTTTTCGAGGCATATGCAATTTTATTGCCAAACCGAGTGCAATCGTGCGTCGCATTTTCTTTTGAATATCATTCACTTATTGATTATTGTATTAGATTTGTCGACCCCCTCACGCCCGTGATGCGAAAGTACCTTGATGTCAAGGGTCATGTTGCTGTTGCGGCAAAGAAATCTGCATTATCGATTTCTACTGTACCTCCGCCCCTTCCCGCGCCTACGAAGGAACCTTCAATGCGGACCAGAACGGTGTCTAAACCCTCGAGTGCAGCTACCGCAAACGCTATTGTATCAAGTCGGACAACGAAGGAGCGAAATATTGAAGGTCAGGGCCCATCCAAAGCATCAAGCAAGCCGCCGTCTTCGTCTTCAGCAAAGCCCGTCGAAATGCCGCCGCCACCTCCACGCCAACCTTCGTCGGGCCCTGTCCGCCCTCCTCCCAATATGCGCCACCAAGTTGCACATGCCACTCGTCCCTTCACCGGTTTCCGTCCTGTTCAGAACCAACCCACGTCAGCGGCAACTTCATCTTCCATGTCACAAGGCGGATTTGATAACCTGAAAAGCCATTCTAAGGTCGTGCACTCTGGAGGAGCGAAGAGACCTGAGAGGCCAGATCCTCTCGAGACGCACTCCGCCCCTGACGTCATTCGACCACAGAGTGCGACGGGTGATGCTAAAACGAATACGAAATCGCAAGCCCATACCGGGCCAAGAAGGGTGCCCAAGCCTGATAACGTCCCTTCCACGGCTGGACCGGGTTCCCGCCAAAGCAAGGAATCCAGCGCTGTTCGAACAAACACTCAAGGGAAACAAACCGAATCCTCATCTTCTTCGAAGCCTGGCAGCGATTCTTCTCGTCCTCCGAGTGCCATTTCAGAAGAAAAGCAAGAGATCGCCCCCCAAACACGTAGGGCAGTCTTCAGACCGGAACCGAGGAAGCCTTCGTCAAATCCGGAGGTTGACCACGTTACAAAATCGCGCCCTGCTTCGCGAGCTGAGGATCATGGTTTACAAGTTGAAGAAGCACCAGAAATAATGGATGCTGCTAAGCGCGATCTTACTCTCGAGGATTTGACTATTGTCCGTGCAGCACCTGTGCCAAAATCTGGCTTTGCGACCGAAAGAAAGTCGAGAACCAGAAGCGAAGAGCAACGGGAGGCGAAGGCTCAGCATCCTCCATCTCAAATCGAGAAAAATTCCGATGTTGAGCGCGTCACCGCTTCCAATCCTCAATCGAGTCAAAACACCCATCCGCAGGGCCATGCTAAGCCTTCTTCGACCGGCACACAATTGTCTGACCACCCATTAGCACTTGACAAGAACTCGCGACCTCGGTCAACTCAATCAAAGCGTCTTGATTTAACTTCCAGTTCGGAGAAAAGGCCTGCTCCCCCGCCTGAAGCAGATGCCCTTCAGCAAGACCGTGAACGAGCCAAACGCCAGAAGCGTTCCGATTTAGAAGCTAATGTACCGCCGTCTTCCGCGCAACCGCAATCCGATCGTCCCACGGATGCCCCTTCCGCGTCGTACAAAGATGGCGGACCCACAGATGCTGAGCCGCGCACTCGCACTCGCTCGAGGACGAAAGAAGAAGAGGACGCTCGCGCGGCGCGTAAAGCCGCAAAGAAAAGGAAAATGGAAATGATAGCAGAATGTCAGAGACTGAAAGCTCTAGAAGAAGCGGAAGCTGCAGCGAAGGCGAAGAGAAGAGAGGAGCGGAGACGTTTGAGGGCTGAAGCGGGGGTTAGAGCGCATGGGCCGACGAAAGTGCAGAACACCGAGGCAAAACTGGAAGAAGGGGCAAATCAAGCGATGGAAGTAGATGTTGGAAAGCAAGACAAAAAAGTTGCAGTTGCTAACGGAAGTGCTTCCTGTCAACCTTCGAGCGATCAGCGTGGGTGTCATCCAAGGACTTCGGAGAACGGTATACCAACCTCGAAAGTTCGCAATTCGTCAAGCCCTCACCTTGAAGTACTACCTATGGAGGCGCCAATGGACATTGAAGAAGAGAAGCAAATCGTGCCGACGGTGCAAGAAACGCAAACACAGCACGATCGACGTATGTCCCTCTCTGAACTCCGAGTAATCTTACCGGAACAACGCACTCCTCATTCGATTCCAGACGAAGATCGCAAGGCTGAGGTTGAGGTTGAGACCCTACCTGCAACATCCGAGCCCTCCAAGTCAACAGTGTCATTTTCGCCCAATCAACAACCTCAACCTCTCGGGATTATTAAACCTCTTTGTATCAAAAAATCGAAGTCCGCGAGAAACTCGAATGTTCCCGATACTTTTGTCCGACCTTCAACTCCCCCGTCTGCTCAGTCTGCCGCCGTTCCCTGCACTCCAGTAGCACATACCACTATCACTCGCACAAAACCATCGCGTCCACCATTCCCGTCTCAAGCCCAGCAGCAATACATGCAATTCACTACCCCTGCACCGCTGCGACGTGCGCTCGACGCGAAGAAGCGAAATGCTCCCACCGTACCTGCGACACCGATCTCAAAATTATTGGCTTCGATCGAGAAGGGTTTCGATCCTGATTTCAGCATTTTGGAGAGAGAGGATGAGGTCGAGTCTGAAGGGACGCGACGCGGTAAAGGATTGGAAATGGTGAAGGAGTCTGAGGACGAGAGCGAGGAAGGGAACAACAATGTGGGTCCTCAGGTGGACCACGGTACTCGAACCCATTGTCGAGAGAGGAGGCGGGTTGACAGTGACAACAATTCCACTACGAGCACCGTAAAAAGTACGTCTTCAGAACGAGAGGAGAAGCCATGTTTTGTGGCGACAAGGTCGAGGAAGAGCAAGAAATCCACCACCGAGAATGGGGTGAGGGTACCTCTTGCGCGAAAGAGTGAGAACCAGTGAGAAAGGGGAGTGGTGGAATTTATACTTCAAGTAGTCGGGGTGCGCACATTTGTCTATAACTGTATCAACTAGCGTTCTGGGTTTCTTGTTTCCTTGCTGTCTCTTTCAATACAAACATCTTTGAACTTTTGTTTTCCGCGGTCTAACAGCATCGCGACAACAGATCCGAGTGCGCGAATACAGTCTTCTCATTGAGCTTCGTGCATAGAATATTAATCAAGTTGCCGCCAGAGTTCTTTGCAAAGCAGCGACCAACGATCTAATTCTTCCCTTGACCCTTGACCATCGTAAGGCTGATTCAGGAATTGCTTTGACGTGCCGCCGGTGCAAAGCTCTTATGCAGCATACGAAAGCTCCTCGGAAATGAATAAAATAATGATTTTAATCAGAGTTTCCTTTGAAATTTCGTCATGAGAATGTAATTTGCGCAAGCAAAGATCACTATAGTGCGCATAAACAAGGAGCAGCTCTGCTAATTAGATGAAATACATAATTAAAGGCGGGTTACTGGAACAAGAAGATACATGCAAAGGGAGACTATCGGATATGGGCAGGACTACTGGGGCCTCGACGACGCATCCTTCTTCCTATCACAGAAAAAAAGACATGTTACTCAGTCGAGGCTTTCACGTCCCACAGATGTTTGAAGCGTAATATCACCTTTCCAACCTTATCAACTCGGCCTTTCTGCTCTTGAGACATACCAGCCTTCAACCTCTTCACCTCATCATAGTCGGCCAAAAGCTGGCGTACTTGGTAGAGTGAGCGTTCCGGGTCTTCCTCATATGTGCGATTCGCCTCATCAACCTTGTCGTAAATTGCTTCGAGGTCACTGATCAGCTCATCAAAAGTACGAGGGATGCCCGTCTGCTCCTTCCTTCTGTCTTTGGAAATCTGGGGTCGCTGACTTGCCAACACATCTTGTCTATGTGCCCTCTGGCAGAGATTATCTATGGAGACCTTGATATCCCCGAAGCAACTCTGTTGCAGGTCATTCATGTCTCCTGTACGACTGTTCATCCGATCGCGGAAGCGATGTTATCAATTGTCGTCTCTTGGTCGGATTTCTTTCTTGTGGGAGGTTCTGTGAGGTGCGGATGTAAGACTTGTGAAGCTGGCGGAGGTCCTCGTCGATTCGGACATGAATAAGACCTTTGGTATTGACTGAGATTAGTGGGGTTCAGTGGAAATGTTGAGGTGTTGCGAAGAAGAGAGTCGTATAGGCAAAGAGAAGACACTTGGCGCTAAGTTATATATAAGTGCCAGTGCCAGTGCGGCTCAAAGCGCTCGTGAGAGAGAATTACCATATCTGGATGATTGCGTCTGCCACAAAGCAAAACAGGCACGTTGATGTAGCATAGTTTACAAGACGACCACTTCACTACGCAAGACCGCAAAGTACTTAAGTAGCGACTGAAGGCAAATGACGCTCATTCAGGGTGTATACTTGGGCATCAATTATACCTTCCAATTTCTTTACAATGTTGTTCAACAGACATTACTCGTCTTCCGCCTCGGCCCCCTGCCTCACCAGCACCAACTCGTTTCCCTTCACTTCCGGCTCTCCTGCCAACAATTCATCGAGATAGGTATTGAATAGGCTCGTAACATCTTTTCCTATCGTCGTGTAGCGTTGTTTGGAAGCAGTGTCCATGTCGACCTTCAATTTTCGGAGCTTCCCAAGCTCCTTCGTGAGTGGATTCAGCGCATCCACCTTGTCCCGAACTGGCACATTCGGATCATTGCATATCGCGAGGACACTCCTATAGTCGCTTTCAAGCTTCCTGGTCCGACTTTCGAGTGCTGTAGACTTGGTTACCAACATGCTTGTAGCAGATGGAGGAGAGAAGAAAAGACGTGACCAGAGTGGCCAATTTGCTTATACCAAATATGAGATTTGAGACAGTACTAGTGCAAAGATAGCAAAGTGAGATACATTGAATCCCAGGTTTAATATTTTAGACGAGGATCTAATCCCAATGTCCATCACAATGAAGTAACTCGATAACGCATACTTATAAATTAACAAAAGTCATGCGCTGTGCGCAAGTACCGTACCATTCACAGTGAGGGGACGTATCCACCCTAGGCTCCTTGTTCAGGTTGCTCTCTCTGATCATCCATCATCGACTCTGAGTCTATTCGCAAACCCTTCTCCTTCAAGTTAATCAAATGTAGCTGCGTTGCACAAAATTTTTTAATCTCCTTCTCGTATAATTCGTAAATCAACTTCTGGTTGGGGGTCATAACTGAGCCCTCGAGCTCAAGAGGCAGAACGGAAAGCTGAGTAGAAAGTGCCCGTCTCTCGCCTATGTTGAGGCTGGTGCTAAGAAGCTGCCCTTTGAGAGAAGTAAACTGAGACCTGAGATACTCGAGTTTCCTGTCAATTTCATCTTTCGAACTCATGTCTTGAGGTCCTGATAGTGGTACTGTTTGAATCTGCGCCGTATCAGACGAAGCTGGGGCAAGGAAGGCTGCAATGGAGGTGTCGAAACTGTCCTTTTATGCCGACAAACGAGTTCAGCGCAAAGTAAAAATTGACTGTGAGACAGGCTCGTCTGATTCGCAGAAGACTTACTAGATAGACAAGCATCTAGCAATCTAAGAGCAAAGCTACGCAAGGCAGGGAAAGCGTGAGTAATAGCTGCTTTGTATGGAGATATTTGGCTGTAAAGCATTTTACATCACGTGGCTCTTAGAACAGAACGAGGGCCGACGGTGGAGAGCAGCAACGTCTTCGCATCGCCCAACGCCAAAGTGAGTGCATGATTTGCTCTTGTCTTGATCTCGATGAACGGCGGTCTCATGACAATTTACTAGATGTCGCTCGTCGTACCAGAGCAACATCAACAATTCCAACACATTCTCCGTCTTCTCAACACCAATGTCGATGGAAAGCGCAAAATCATGTATGCGCTGACGGAGATCAAGGGTGTCGGTCGGCGGTACGCCAACATCGTCTGCAAGAAGGCCGACGTTGACCTCGCAAAGCGGTACGATACTACAGAAGATTACTATGATTTTTACAGCACTCATCCAAACGAAATTTAGAGCTGGTGACCTCAACTCAGATGAACTGGAGCGTATCGTCACCATCATCCAAAACCCAACGCAGTACAAGATCCCCGTGTGGTTCCTGAACAGACAGAAGGATATTAACGACGGCAAGAATTACCAAGTTCTCTCGAACAACGTCGACTCGAAGCTGCGTGACGATTTGGAACGATTAAAGAAAATCAGGGCGCACCGTGGGTTAAGGCACTACTGGGGGCTCCGTGTGCGTGGTCAACACACAAAGACAACTGGTGCGAGTTTTTCCCTTGGCAACTTTATGATCAGACTCATTCTTTTCCTCTCAGGTCGTCGGGGAAAAACTGTCGGTGTGTCGAAGAAGCGCGGTTGATTACTGTTGTATCAGTCCGTTCCCTGCATTGCATGTCTGCCTGTATCCTCGTTATCACCAACATGTACGGTGTATGTTTATGAATGGTCCCGAAGGGTCGTTATGCACTCTCTCCATCGCGACCTGTATCATCTTTCATGAGTTGTGCGTGTTACTTTTTCAAGTTTATGCCGCCGCAAAGATAATGGCGGATAGCATGACGGATAACGGTGCTCCCTCTCGCTCTCCGGAGTCGTTTCATTGACGTCGAACCACTTCGAGAATCAGAGTTCTTGAGATGCTCGTGAGTGACGTTCTCTCTTACGCTCAGTGTAGTGCACATGGGACGAGTTCATCCGGGATGTTGCGTGCAAGATTTAAAAAAAATGAAGACAGTTTCCTACCCTTCTCAAAACCTGACGTAGCCGACAAAGAAAAAGTCTTGTTCGAGCATGGTACGCAATGAACGCATGAACTATGGCTGGTACCGGGTTGCCGGAACGTCGAACCCCCAAATGCTTTATTTTTCCAAGACTACCTTCGATTCGACAGAGTAGAGTCTTTCGCGAATGTTTCGAACGAGAAGGTTAATTGCACTGCCAAAAAATTTAAGGGGTGGCTTATAGGAACGATGTTGGATGAATATGACGAAGATGGCGATTGAAGTTGAAGAAGTGACTGAGACGTACGATTTTGTTGCAGGCGGAAGCAGCCACCCTCTCAACCGACTCACCCTCACTTTTCTTCATTTCTTTTATAGTTCCTATTCTCCAACTACGCGACATGAAAAGAGTTCCATTCATTCCTTGATTTTTAAAAATCGTTTTGCATATTGTAGCTACAAGTTTGTTTTATCAAACTAGCTGTAGTGTCCACTGCTCTTTCAACAAAGAAAATTGTCCCGCCAAACATCGAAATATCGGCGGAAACAAGGTTATATTGTCAGTAGAGGCAAGTGGTTCACTAGGAGGCTCAAATGTGAAGGAGATGCAGGCGGCGCTGCGGTAGAAATCGGTAAGCTGGAACGTTCTTTATCTGCTGATGAAATGACATCGCGTGAGTGAAGGTCCTGTTTGAGCACGAATAAGGTGCGCTTCGTGCGTTGATCAGAGTTCATTTCACCAGTACTGAAATTTGGCTGGCGAGCAGGGTGAACTACGAACTCACCTCGAGTACCTGACTTTCACTCTTTACCCGACCCTTTATGTCGGTTATGAACAGCTCTGCCCTTTTTCCGGTCGCACAACTGGGACCATTCATTCAAGACGCCTTCCCAGTAACCCCGAAGCAACCGGGAATTGCGGTTAGATGCCGTCCCGGCTGTACCAGCTGTACCTAGGTCTGCCAGGTGCACCGTCTGCCGTCTACATCTCCACGCTTGCTGCGCTTGCCTTCTCGAAGTTCCTTGCTGGCAGCCGATACCGAACCTAAGACCAAGTTTATCTCCGTATGGCTTTATTTGTCCCGCGGGCGCTTATTTCCCATCAAAATGTGCCGATCTTTGCCTTTTTCGGAGAGGCTAGAAAACGTGAATCGCTGTCACTTGCGATCATTCCAGTTTTGAGTGCGTCTCAGACAGGGCGTTCGGTTCTCGATCAGAGACACTTGTAGATCCGAAGCTCGGAGACTAAATGTATGATGAGTGAAACGAGGGGGGAAGTGCTTGAGTGCTGCTGATGGATGCTTTTGTCGTGAACCCAGGTCGGTAGATGTTGTACTGTAAATCTTCGGGCATCGAGAAAGCGAGAGGGAGAAGAACGGCGATAGCGGTCGTTAGGCCATATGGGGGAGCTTCAGAATGACCATATGGTCCTCTTGAGGTCGATCTCGCCTGTTCTCTCGCTTTCGCCGTTTCTGGCGCATTCGAGCAAGGGTGGGAATGAAGAGCAACTGAGCGGAACAACGGGCATGAGCGGCAATATTGATTATTGTCACCATTATGGGGAAGCCGATAGTCGATACTAAAGTCGCAACGTTACTGGCGCAGGAGCAGGAAGCCAGGCATCCCTGACAGTCGTCCACGGATCAAACACAAAAGATGCCGGGATGCGCGAGATGACGCGCTGGAAGATTGAAATTCGAATACGGCTGGGATCGTGAATCGTGGAGACGACGACAACACGCAAAGCGGCGATTTACCCAACTGTTTTACCTTGCGGCTAGAAGCAAAAACAGCGCTGCGAGATGAGGTGAGCGTGATTGTATAGAACGACTGAAACATGGAGAACTGTTGATGACTTTGATTCATAGTTTTAGAAATCAAACTTTTAAAAAAGAATATGAAGTTCAGTCTTTCTTAAAATAATAAAAACAAACGACCTTGTATGAGTAGACTGTGCCCTCTTAATGAACGAGATGTAATAGTGAAAGATCATTGCGAAAAGACGGAAGATGCATGAGATCCAACGGACAGGAGAGGAGGAAGAAGTGATGTCCCTGCGAATAGACGGGCGTTGCTTATTGACCATCAAAATGATCGACACTACCATTTATGGAACACGACTTATTTACAGCCTCTGATCCCTCTCCTCCCCCGTCTCTCTCTCTCATACCCTTACCTTCCCCATCTCCTCCGCCTCCCCGTCCCTAGCGCAACAGATCGCGACGTCGGCGATGGCAGTCGCAACATCATACAATGACCTGCAACCCGTGCGGAGGATAGACGAAGCCGAAGCTCAACGTATAAGCAATCGAATAGACGAAGAGCTCAGGGTCAGTACCGTGTCACTCTATCTCTGTATCGTTGGGATTCCGCTGATGCTCCTGTTTGCTTTTACCGCCGCACCTTTGCTCGGGTCATGTAGGCTGAGAAAGAGCTGTTGAGGAGAAGAAAGAATTCACGAAAAGATGTCAAAGGTCAGTTCATATATTGCTTTCCGTATGTTGACGGCGTCGGCGTGTTAGCATTCACTCCCTTGCTACTTGTTCGTTCCCCCCTACCCCTCCCTTTTATATTCCTTTCGGATGGTGTTCATTGAAGGGATCTATTGCTTACGCTACGCCATCGAGTCAATGATGCTTCACGCCTTGCGCAAGCCTCATGTCTTCTCACACATTCATCCTGCGCTTCTCATTAATCGATTCGCGCATGTCTTTCTAACGTACCAAATACTGACATTACTTCGTCTAGTGATGCTCCTAGGTCAAGCCGAGTCCGGCAAATCGACTCTTCAAAAACAATTCCAACTTTATTATGCTTCCAATCAGCTTGAGAAGGAGCGGCCCGCTTGGAGACCTGTCGTATACTTCAATATCATCAAGGCTGTTCGGATGATCTTGGAGGAGCTCGACTATGAGTTCACTGTTTCCCCTTCCTCAGGTCGCCCTCAGTTATCCTCTTCAACACCGCCGCCGGTCCCACCCTTACCCCCTCTACCTCAAAAACAGATGTCGGCGACGGCAAGGGGAAAGCTGCCTGCCGTGCCTGGATCGGGAGCAGAGTTCAGATTTAACAACAACAGCAATAGTGCCGGTGCATCGCCTGTCAATCGTCAATCTCAGTCCAATGGGAGTGCGAATGGTCATGGTCCGGGTATTGCGAACGGTACAAATGGTGGATGGACTGAGGATCTCGCTCAGCTCAGAACGAAGCTGCTCCCACTCGTTGCAGTCGAGGATGCATTGGCTCGGGATCTCAGCGGTGGTGTATCAGTCACTGGTACTAGTGGACGGGCAGGCG
The DNA here is from genome assembly GCA_019400425.1 of Hymenochaete sp. R1. Lineage (NCBI taxonomy): Eukaryota > Fungi > Basidiomycota > Agaricomycetes > Hymenochaetales > Hymenochaetaceae > Hymenochaete > Hymenochaete sp. R1. The sequence goes on from JAFREE010000027.1 coordinate 53,413, forward strand.
TTTTCGTTCGGTCGGGATGGCAAGCGCTCGTTGCTCCGCGGTCATGGGCCAATGGATTTGGCGGAGGGGACAGACATGTGCAAGTGCAGAATAACGGACCGCCCGTAAACGACTTGGTTGCGAGGATGTTAGCGGCGACTAAGGACGAGGTCTCTGCGCTGTGGAAACACCAAAACGTGAGGGCGCTGGTGAAGTACCGAAAGCTTAGATTGGACGAAAGCGCTGCGTTGTATGTCCTTTTCTTCGTTCTTCCGTACAAGGACCAGACCTCATCAACCCACGTTTGGCATACTTTTCCTCTCCGTTTGCTTGGTGCTAGCTTTTTAGAGAATGTCCATAGGATAGCAGAACCCGACTATTTACCAGCGACAGGTACGAGCGTTTCCCAGTTCAGTGGTTTAAGCCCGCTTTGGGTATTGCCATCATATGATACTCATCACTGCTCGTATTACAGAGGATATTTTAAACGTCCGGTTACAAACGCTCGGTGTTAAGGAGCATTCATTCGACATTAGCCTGAGTGGTACGCACGTCAATTGGTTGTTATACGACGTCGGAGGCGCTGTGAGTTATCCTTCCTTTGCATAGTTCAATTCCCCGCGCCTATCTTCCTTTCTTGCTCGCTCTGCCATTGTTTCAAAATCCACATTTTCATCAACGTTGCATGGCACATTGCAATTCGCATTTCCACCATCCCCTATCTTTCCGTGACACCTCTATCATTTTCGCTTGTCGAAGCACGACAGTCTGACTCCTATCACTCCGCGAAATATGATCGTGCACCCTGATAACGTGCGAGTACTGATTATCATCATCTCCTTTCTTTACGTGCCCTCAATGCTTCTCATTATCCAATTCGACCCACCATCTCACCCTGCATCATTATCGAATCTGTTATGGACCGTTGCCGCGCAATCAATTGCCGATCCTCCCGGTATATATCCAACTGTGCGGTATGGAACTGTGGTGTCGTACCACACCCATCGCTCGAATTGCCATGCTGGTTATGACTTCGCTCTTTGATTTGGGTGCTTGGACATATCATGTTTGTATACGGGCATGATCTTGGGGGGAATTGGTGATCATAGCGAGGACAGGTGAGCTCGATTTCCCATTTCTGTGATAAAATGCCTTGTTAATCATAGGACGTCTGATTAATTAGCGACACGCGTGGGTGCCATACTTTGATGATGGTAAGTCGTGAAATTTTGAGATTTCCGCTCATTTCGTATAGAGCGGGTCAGCAGACCGTTGCAAACTCGATTGTTAAGCGCTTGCTCCGCGTCTACCACGGGCACGAGAATGAACTCTCGGTCTTTCTTACAATGGTCTGACACGGCACCTTAACACTCTATCAGCTCGTTCTGACGGAACGAGAACGATGGGAGTATAATTTGGGTTGGATCAATTAAGTTCTATGGCCTTCCAAGCGATTGACCGTAGCATCGCTCTCCCTGGGCGCTGATGCCGGGCTGTAGCGTTGACCTGTTGACCTTCTCTACGGACGTTTGGACTGCGTGGCAATCACGATCTTCATGCGTTGCGAAGGGGGCGACGTTCAGCGCCAGACACAAGCCCGTGTCCGCATTAGTTGTTCGCTGTCGGTTTCTCATGGCGTAGAAATGTATCATGCGCGGCACTGGAGTGGCGTTTCGTTTGACCCCGTTGATCAGAGCGGACTCTACCCGATCTCGACCTGTCTCACCTATCCGGTTCTCCGAATTTTGGAATTCTGACGAACGCTGACGGACCTTTTTCATTATTTCATGTACAGCCACGGCAATCATCTTCCTTGCGCCAATCAGCGCTTTCGATCAGGTATGTTTTGTTGTCTTTGCCAGCTTCTCGATCAAAGATTACTCACGTGAGGTGTTTGAAATTCAGTATCTTGAGGAGGATCCTCGAACAAACAGGATCGACGACTCGTTACAGCTATTTACAGCAATATGCTCAAATAAGCTGCTCAAGAATACCCATCTCGTTCTACTTTTGAACAAGGTTCGTACAATGTTCTACCTTACGTTGACCGATTAGCGGTGCGCTCGAATGTTTGCCACCGAACCCGTCTTTCGGGACATTGCTCCGGGGACGTAAGCAGAGATGAGTTGTCGGCGTCGTCAGCAATGTAATCGGCCCGGGCTTTCTGGTTCAAGAAACAATAATGTTGCAGGGTCGAAAGCTTTGCATCACTTGTAATGTCCCGGGCGAGGCGGACGGCGTCTCTTACGGCTGCTTTGCATTTGTTTTCAGTATTTTGAATTGTGCTGTAGCTAACGTTTCTTTGTTGCTATGCTCTTTTGCCTTGTTCGTTTAGACGGATCTGTTGAGGCAGAAGCTCGCTGCTGGCATCAAAGTTCGGAAATAGTAAGTTCTCATTGACGTCTGCTAACGATTTTGGATCTTGTCATTGATTGCGCTTTTTTCTTCGTAGTATTACGTCGTATGGAGATCGGTCAAACAACTTCGAAGATGTAGCAGAATACTTCCGAGCGCACTTCTTACAAGTTCACAGGCGAAATGACGTGTCCAAACGTGCATTATACGCTGTGAGTGCCAATTGACTGAGTCTAGGGCACTGTATCTGATTGACTCGGTATATTGCTTGTAGCACTTCACGTCCATGCTGGTAAGCTTTGAGCTCTATGACTCTCTTTGATAACGAGCCCGCGTTTCGACTCCAAATACATCTGTGTTCGACCGGGCTTCGATCCCGAAAGCACATGCCATTTCAAGTTTCTTTTAATTTGACGCATGCTAGTTAGGTTAGAAAGACAAATCTGACAATTATCTTTTCGTAGGATATCAAAGCGACGCAGAAAATTATCGTAAACGGTGCGTTCCTCAGGCTTCTGATATCACTGCCTCCCTTCCCCTTCCCTACCCTTTCCATTCTTCGTCTCCTCGAGCTTCATCGGTCTTTCTTCTGCGCCGATGTCGATGCGTTCCCGTACTGATGCGATCTTTCGTGCGTCTTTTTTATCTGCAGTGGGAGAGGCGATTATCCGGTCTTACATTACGGACGCGGGTCTCACGTGAACGTTCGACTTGCCCTTTCCGAGTCCGAGTTTGAGTTTGGAGATCCCCAGCCGTCCGATCGATATCCGTGCTCAACTTTATGTCTAGCCAACACTGCCGCCGTGGGGTTGACTTGTTGTAGCGAGCGAGCGAGCACTCACCTATTCTTTTGTGTCTCTTCGTCACTTTCACCATCTTTTTTTGAATCCTGGATCATTTGCGATCGTCTGTTCGCCCCTCATACCTCGTCTCTCATTTTGATTATCTCCATATTTCATCGTTTCCTAACCCTCTTTTCAGCCTATCGCTCGCTTTGCTTCTCTCCTTTTTCCCGTTCGTTTTTTCTGCTATGAATGACATACTTTATACACTGTTTGATTATCGGGCCGTGGGGGTGCGCGATGCGGCGATTGTATGCCATATCATTGTCTATCTTACTAGATTCTTTGCGGAAGAACTGGTGGACGTATGTTTCTCCTATTTTATCAAACAAATTGGTCTCAGGAATTGAACTCCAACGTCTAGCAGCTTTAAATGTCATAGGAAGCCAAACGGATCAGAAACGTGTGAGTTATACGCCTAATCAAGCCCCCAAATGGGCGTTTTTCAACTTTTCCAAGACGAGGATCTCGACAGCCCCCTGCCCTGCCGTCTAACCCTTTTCTTCATCATGCTCGTTAAACAAGTTTCCCTCGAATCGCCTCTCGAGGTTGATGACTCGAGTCTCTTACTCTTAAAAGACATTTGCGAAAGACTTGCTTCAGTAAAGTCGAGAAAGAATAGTGATGTTTGGAAGGACGGGATGGAGGACTTAACTTCGTGAGTATGATTGACGATAATTTGCTTGATAAGTAGTGCTCTTTTCGCTAATGACCTTCTATAGTCTCAGCATGGATCGCAAGCTCTTTAATGCCAGGCTCAGGACATTCTCCACGATGAAGGGGCTCAAGAAGGCTCTGTTGTCGCTCCAAATTGCGCTGGACGTGAAGCTTGGACCGATACAACATGCCATGATTAAAGCTTCACGCCATAACGGCTTGAACCACCTACCAGACGAACTTTTAGTTGCAATACTCTGTCTCGTCCCTCCTCAAATGGAAGTCAAAGACGAGGACGGTGATCTTCCTTCGGTAGCCAAAGGATCCCGGGAGGCTTTACGGAAGCTCTGCCTCGTGAGCAAACGATTTCGAGGCGTGATGTACAATACACCGTCCTTATGGAGCGATATCGAACCCAGAACTGAATATAGCAAGAAAATACTTGAACGTCATCTTGAATTGGCTCGAGGCTCTCCTTTGCAATTCATTGTTAGAGGAGACACCTTGAACATGGTCATTCCGTACTTGGGCCGTTGTCACGACCTTCACTTCACTTCTGTTCCTTCCGCCCAAATAAGACATGCAACCTCCTTCGCTGTTCGGCGTCTTACGATTGCCAAGGGATCTAATGATACTCTTCAAAGGATTTTCGATGAATGGTCTTTACCCAATTTGGAAGAACTCGTTCTTGAACGGGGTTTGCCTCTACTGGGCTACGCGTCAGACTTGACGTCCCTAACATGCAGAAGTGTTTTCTTCGACGATTTTCAGGACTTCCTTGAGGTCCTTCGAGGGGCATCACATCTCCGGTGCTTGAAATTTGGATTCGGCTCGAATAATGATGAAAGCCCCGATCGCTTACCCGTCAACAAATTGGTGGAGCTTCGACGTCTTACCACATACAGCGCCTCCTTTGTGATTAAGAGAGATACATGGAACAAAGGGTCGGACGGAAACAACGATACTTCCGAGTGCATTCGAATTGTTTTCCATGCCATAGCGATGCCAAATGTCGAGGACCTTTCACTGAATATAGAGCACGAGGACATATTACTTCCTCTTCATATCAACTTCCACGACCTCTTCCCCGAGCCTCAAAATATGGATAAACTTCGAGATTTGACCATCAACACGGAAAATTGCCGAAGCGAAATCAAGCATGGCCTATTCCCTATGATTTCGCATCTCCCTCAGCTGGGCTCCCTCAGTCTTTCGGCGCATTACTTCACCGTACCTGCAACGGACCAACCGGAATTCTTGAGCTTGGCCAAGCTTGCATCATTGCGAGTGCTCGGAATCTCTCGCCTCAATACGGTAGGGTTCGAGTGGACCTTGATTGAATTGCTTCAAGTTGAGGGTGGCCTACTCAAGAGTATTATCCTAGAACCAAGTGGTTCGATGAATGCGAAGGTTTGGACAACACGGATGTGGGAACGCTGGGATGGACATAGGCGTGTGGTCTTTTCTTGAACAAAATGCAAAAAATACAGAATCTAGTCCCAAAATGTCTGAATATGCGTCCAAACACTTTCTTGTTGCTTCGTTTGATCAGAGCAATCGCTTCTTGATATGTTTCGCATTTCATGTACTAAATGTTAAGTCATATTACATGCTTTACGATTTCTTTCTTGGCGCACCAACTTGCTTCCTTTGATTTTTTTTTGAACACATGGTGCATGCAGTTGTATAGAAGTATAACTCTGCTATAAAACATACGAAACCGTCTCCCTTTTTCCATCGTTTGAGCTTCGATACTGATCCCTGGGCTCCGAGTTTTCATCATATGGTACAAACCTCCTTTTATATGCTATGTTCTTCCCGGGTTCAGATCCATTGATCAACTTGAAGATAAGTCATGGTAGTTTATGCGCTTATACACCTTCTCGTCTCTGGATCGAAAGTGAACGCCGGTGGATACGAGATATTGGACGAGACAATTGTCGGACCAGTGGGGTATAAGCCTACACGTTGTCCTTACTTGAAAGGGAGAAACATACAGCCGTTATGTTCTCGGGATACTCGGATTTTGGCGGTTTTTATATCTCTTTTGTTTAACGAACATACTGATACATACATGATTACAAATATGCGATTAATTCATGCTTCGTCCAGCTCAGGCCTTTATGCCAGGTGTTTCCGCGATACGATAGACGAGCTTTTCGCCATGCACTTTCCCTGTCTTCAAGAGCTCCAGGCCTTCTGCAACACTATCCAATCCATTTGGCATAAGTTTCACTTTGTTCGTCTTGAACGGAACGGTGTTGCTCGCCGAGGGTGCAAGCCATTGACCAATCTGGCGATACCAACGCGCTGCAACTACAAGCCGTGTGCCAGTGTGTCATCAATTCCATTCACGGATATAACAAGACCAACACTCACACTGTTCATCGTCCCCATAAGCTGCGTGCACCCCCGTCCGCTCAGTGGTAACACCAACCGGTAGCTGCTTAGTTTCTTCGTCACTAAAGGAGAGGACATATGTCACTTTCCCCTTTCCATCGGGCGACGTCTTGGAGACAACGCGCGCGAGTAGGAGGGTCGACCCATCCGTCGACACAGCGTCATAGGCATGTGAGATAGGATGACCTGCAGCGGCTGAGACGATTGCTTTTTCCTGCGTATCGGAAATTCCAATTAGTGCATAAAGCTTATCATAATGTCGCTGTCTATGACGAACCAAAGCTTCACCCTGATGCTCACGATAGTCGATAACTACGTCCGCACCAAGACTCTTTGCATAATCTTTAGATGCTCCTGCGATTCCGATGACAAATAAACCTGCGCGTTTTGCGAGCTGGATGGCATAAGCTCCCACTGAGGACGATGCACCATTTATTATAACGCCTCTACCATCTCCTTTAATTCAAAAATGAGGACGTCTTTTGATGAGACGCATTTAAAGCTTACCGGACGAAGACTCAGGTAAGGCCAATATCTTGAAAAGACCGATTACACTTGTCATGACCGCCAGTGGCAATGTTGCTGCTTCTTCAAAAGATGTGGATTCCGGAATCGGAAAAGTAGTAGACGCAGGCGCGACGCTGTATTCAACGTAGGCCCCAGACTGGAGTATAGCAGCTTTGATGAATTATATATATAAAATCAAGTGAATGGATATGCGTACCCGTGGTTCTTGTGTTCGCATCTTCGTAAAGGCAGCCACTCGTTCACCACCCTTGTACTCTGTAACACCCTCGCCAACTTTCACGATACACCCAGCAATATCATTTCCTTCAATGCCTTTGTAATTCTCTATCCATTGCGGGACCTTCCAATCTTTCGGATTTGATGCTACTGCGACATTCTTGATGAGTACCTCGTTCGGGCCTGGCTCTGGGATTGGGAAAGAGTGGGGTACAATCCCATCCTTGGTGGATAGGAGGCCGTATTGCTGTCCCGAGGGTATCGACATCGTTGGATACTTAGAAGCTGTGTGAAAGCAAAAGCTCTGGTGAGATCCAAGGGGCCATTTTTGTAGAGACAGTCCAGTTGTTGATTGCGTAAGCGCATGATTCATCAGATGACAAACAAAGTGAAAAAATGAGATCATATCGCGCACAGCTCGCGAGATATCGCTGCCATTGCAGCCGTCGCACAACATTCGCGCAAGCAGTTCTTGCCGGATCTGTTTCGCTAACCCATTTCTTTCTTTCTAAAAAGAATCATGCGAAAGAGAGGGGAGAATGTCTGAGTCAGACCGATAGTCACGAGCCAGTCGAGTATAGGTCGTCCTGAGAAGTGCTTCGATTCGATTCAGTAATTAAGTAGAGAGGCTCTGATCAGTGAGCGCCTGTTCCTTCTAAATGTCTTGTGTTCACGAATAGTCGGAATACTGTACCAATTGTGCTCAAGACAAGATAAGTTGCGCACACAAGTTGGCTCGAAACATAAGTCAGAGAAAAATAACGTGGGAACTTATAGCCGAATCAAGACCTCATACTGGTTTATAAAGCAGCTAAACGATTCGAATAAATCCTACTTTCTTCAAGACGAAGGTCGAGTCGGGAACTTTCCGATATGCTCATGCATCGAATCACCTCAGGTCGACGTAAAAGTCTCACGCTTATACGTTACATCTGCGAAAGGGTTGGCTCACATAAAATAAGGAAGGTCCGTCATGTATGACGAGAGGTATAGGAAGAGGATTTTCAGGCTATCACCGGAACGTAGCTGAAGTCGGCTCTGCCCATCCCTCGATGATTAATTCGGCCAAATTCTCGCCGAAGAGCGCATAGTCTAGCTTGAGCCGTAAGCCGTGTCAGACGTTGCGTCATGGCATGGCCTTCATCTCATTTCTTCATTTTTTACCTCAACAACTTGAACCCGGTATGCTTATCCAGCGTAGATCAGAATCATCGCTTCTTAACATACAGTTAGCGTAGACGACAAAGGTCTCACTTTCCTCGGAGATGCTTGCGAGAGATTTGGGTTGTGTGCAAATTGAGGACGTTTGCGGTCGTATGACTGAAAAGGATAGAGAACCTACCTTTGTAAGTAACAATGCCTCTACTTGCTCTATAGAACACATTCATTGCTGCCGCCGCTAATTTTAGTCGGCTTGAGTCAAGGAACGTACGCTCGATGTTAGCAGTATGCCTGTTCGTAATGCCCAGTAAAAATTGGGAGCCCGCATGAGACCAATTTTGAGCCAAGTTTTTTGTTGGGACACGACGCACGGACGAATCAACTGTGGAAGAGATGGAGGTAAGGCAGACAAATCGTCTCGCCTTAACATCGCACAATCTCGGTAAAGGAGGATAAATTGGTACCAAAAAAGCACAAAACGTCGAAGGATTATGCATGGCTGAAAACGAAGCGATGGTTAGTTGCTTTCCGAGGCACAACACTTCTACAAAGATATGAACGATCGATGACTCTAATAGCTTCTGTCATTTGATGATCAGTAAGGAATTAAGAAATAAAATAGCAAAAGAAAATGGTAAATTGACTCAGATAGATGTACAGAATGAAAAAGCTTCAGTTGCATCATTCGCCCTTCGGGAACGATTCTCTTGCAAGCTTCAACGCATCATCCATCTTATTTACATTGACCCCGACGCCCTGCGCTCCTTCCTCTTTCCCACCAGCCTACAGAATAAATTAGTCAGTCCCAAAGGTAAAGAGGCGGGCAAAGACTAGCGTGGAACATCAAAAGCGATATTGATGAACATACCTTCCCACCAACAATCTCCGACACTCCTGCTGCCCACGACTTAGCATCGAAGTTAGCTGTCCGGAAAGCTCCAGGGACATGATTTCCGTGAGCTAATTTCCCAGCGTCGGAGTCTACGCTGAAAATGTAAGCTGCTTTTGTGAGCTTCTTCGCTTGGGCGAGGATAGCTTGGATGGCCTAAGACGAGTAAGGGTAGAATAAATATCTTAAATAAAGAAAATGGGATAGAAAGAGGACCAAAGCGGACCTTTGCATTGCCTTCTACTGATGCAAGTGCGATGTAGACATTAGAGTTGGGGTTCTCCTTGAAATACTCGTTGAGCTTCTCAATTTCCTACGAAGCGCGAGTCAGATCAGCGGCTACGCTACAGATGGAGCCCGAAGACGAAAAAGGCTTACCGCTTTCTGCAAAGCCTGCTCCCGCTCTTTCATCTGCTTATCGAACGCCTTACGAGCCGCTCCGAGCGTATCTTGCAGACGGTTCTTTTTCAGAACCGAGATATCCGCTTGGTTGAGTTCCTATACCCGCACACTCACTTCATCCTTCTATCACACGCCAACCAAAAGTAGATATACTTACGACAGTCAATTCTTTGAGAACTCGTTCCTTCTCTTTTCCAGATAACGAGTCGAGTCTCTGTATCCTTGTGTCAAAACTCGAGGCTTGACGCGCCACATCTGCCGCTTCATGTCCGGTGACCGCGACGATTCGGCGGATGCCCTTCGCTATACCGGACTCTTCAACGACAACGAAGCCCTTGATATCACCCGTTTTCGCAACGTGACTGGGAGCACGGTAAAAAAGCCGAATCGCTTTTAAGCGCCCTATAAATGAAAACAGAGAACGATGATACAAACTCACGTCCCACCGCAAAACTCCACACTCGTCTTCCTCCACTTCGGGTTCTCCAAATCCTTCGCCATCTCATCCACATCATACTCCAGACTCACAACCCTCACCGGATCAGGATACGCCTCACCAAATACCGCCCTCAACCCTGGAATCTTATACCCGCTCTTCAGATCAAGCTCCTTGCTGAACACTTTCACGTCCCGCTTAATCCAGCCCACGCTCAACTCTTCGATCTTAGCCAGATCCTGTTGTGATATTTGTGATTTGTGCGAGAAGTCGAAGCGAAGTTTTGTTGGGGCTACTAAGGAGCCTTTTTGGTCGATATGGTCGCCGAGGACTTCGCGGAGAGAGTAGTTGAGGATATGCGTTGCGGTGTGGTTGTTCCGGAGAGGCCATCTTCGGAGCTATAGAATTGTGTCAGGAATGATGCACGTCTGAGGATATCGTTGACTCACTTCGTCATACGTCGCGATAACCTCGTCTCCCACCGAGAGTTGTCCGTATTTCAGTACGCCGGTATGCAGGACATAGCCATTATATGATTGAACATTCGTAACTTCAAACTCTGCGACGCCGTCGATAGCAATGCTTCCAGTGTCATACTCTTGGCCGCCAGACTCAGCATAGAAACTGGTTCGATCAAGGATGATACCAAAGGTCGAATTATCAGGTACTCCCGCAGTCGCTTTAACGAATGAGTTACCATGGTAAATTGCTTTCACAGTCGCGTTGATGTTACCCAAACCTGTCGAGTTTCGTCAGGGTCGGTAAGCAATAACTTCGATTGGATGCATAGACATACCGAACTTGGCGGAATCATCTGTCTTTGGTACGTTGGCATCTTTTTCTAATGCCGCGAGACTATGAACATCAAGCTTCACAATATCCTTATCGCTCTTCTTCACCCCCGCCTTGCTCGCCTCCTTACTCCTGGCCTGCGCCGCGTCGAACTCTTCGTTATTGATGCCCAGCCCCAGCTCCTCCGCCATCAAAAGCGTCAAATCAACAGGGAAACCAAACGTATCATATAGTCTCCACACATCCTCCCCACTCAGCATCTTATCAGGTGAATTCAGCGCTTTCGACGCGTATTGTTCAAAAAGTTTTTCTCCACGGTCAAGTGTCCGGGCGAACGACTCTTCTTCTTCGTCCAAAATCTCTTTGATGTCGTCCGTGCGTTTGTGCAACTCGGGGAAGACATCGCCCAACTGTTCGACAACGGTCGGGACTAAAGAAGAGAAGAACGACCCGATCTGTACGCCTAGTTTTTTCCGCGCATACCGTGAGCCCCGTCGGAGGATCCGTCTCAGAACATACCCTCTCCCAACATTATTCGGCACACCACCGTCCGCGAGAGCAAACGAAAGAGTCCGGACGTGATCAGCAACAACACGATACGCCATATCTATTCCATCCTTATCATCCGCACCAAACAGCCCCGAATACGGTCTCGCTCCCGTCAGCTCTTGAATGCGCTTGAACAGAGGCTCAAAGATATCGGTATCATAGTTTGACGAGCGGTCTTGAATGATGGAGACGAGACGCTCAAAGCCCATACCGGTATCGATGTGTTTCGCGGGAAGAGAGCGGAGCTTGCCGTCGGGCTCGCGATTGTATTGGATGAAGACGTTATTCCAGATTTCTAGCACGTTGGGATCGTCTTGGTTGACGAGATGAGATGCATCTCGACCTCCTATGCGGTCGTAGTGAATCTCACTGCACGGCCCACAAGGACCCGTAGCACCCATTTCTATAACACCCAATTCAGCAAAAAAAAAATCAGTTTGATAATTCTATTTGTAACACACCCCAGAAATTGTCTTTCGCGTTTCCCTTCAGTATCCGCGACTCCGGCACGCCCTGTGACAGCCAGTATTCCCGTGCTTCGCTGTCTGGTTCGAGACCATTCTTAGCGTCTCCTTCAAAATACGTGACGTATAAACGGTCCGCTGGTAGCTTGTACACCTCGGTCAAGAGTTTCCACGAAAACTCGATCGCTTCTTTCTTGAAGGATACTTTGAGTGAAGAACAATGCAGCGTAAGAAATTCCGGCACACCTTGAAGTAGTCCCCAAAAGACCAGTTTCCAAGCATCTCGAAGAACGTATGATGATACGAATCCTTCCCCACATCGTCCAGATCTATGTCAAAATCAGTTCAAGAGGAAAACGGCCTGCGCTGGTCATCGACAGTTGAAGTACAACGACGAACCGTTATGCTTCCCACCAGCACGAATACACTTTTGCGAGTTGAAAGTCCGTTTCCACTTCGACATCTCCGAGTTCGGATCTACCGTTCCCAGAAATATCGTTTTGAACTACAAGAAAAAGAGGAGGAGATTGCACTTCCGTTAGCATCGTTCCTTTCCGTTCGACCCCAGAAGCACTGAAACACCAAAATGAATCACGCACCTGATTCATTCCAGCATTTGCAAACAACAAAGTCGGATCTTCATACGGTATCGTCGATGAAGACGGTACGTACGTATGCCCCCTCTCCTTGAAATAATCAAAGAACGTCTGTCGAACGCGCTTGGACGTCCACTCTCCCTCATACGGCTTGTACTCTCCCGCCATTGGTCTCGATAATGGGCTCGTGCGTGTGTATAAGGTCCTATACGGAAGATGACGGTAAGAAAGAGAGGAAGGGAAGATATTGAGGCGAGGTGTTCGGCGGGAGAGGGAGAGCATATACTTTGGGTTCATCGTGAGCGAAGATCACGGCAGATCACTGACTCGACGACGGAAGGTCACGTGCGCCTTGCCAGCAAAAAAGCGATTCCACGCCACGAAGAACTTCCCAAAATATTTATTTATCAACTAATTTAGGGCCTGAGGGGGTGCACTGCCTGTGTAAGTGATTGAGGGAGGTATTAAGTAGATTTGGGTATTGTATGTGTGTAGTGAAGATGGTAGTCGATGTGCAAGCGTGGGCAAGCCCGCACAAATACGACTCGAGATTCGGCTAGCTAGCGGTCAACTTACGCGGGAAACACGATCGGAAGAGAGTCGGAGAAGCGGACGAAACGGAAGACCCTCTGCTGAAGAGTGGGAGCGCCATCTTAGATTAAAATACTATACAGGAAAAAGTAAATTAGTATTGCCTTTCATTTAAGGTGAGCTTGAACTTTGAGGGATGATCCATAAAAGTGCATCAAAACGAGAGCGTTTTCACACTGACACGACCTTTCGCCCTTCGCTTTGACTTCGAATAACCTTTCTAGGATGTCTGAAAACTTTTTTTATACAGCGGCGTTCCAGATACGCGTCTTGATATACTGTGCACAAAGGTGGAACAGGGAAAATCACAATATCACTAGGTTTCATTTGGAGCAAGGAAAGTACAAATACATTGCTTTTATTCTTATGATGGTACAACTGGGATGATGCTTTGAGATTGGAGTCCTTTGATTACTTAGGGAGGTCTGAGGTCTAGAGTAACATTAGCGACATATTCCAAGTTCCATTAAAATGAAGGGGGCGCACTGCAGCATCACGAGTGACTTCAATAGTCTCCTGGGGCTGGCTCGATGTAGCTCCAGCCGAGGTACGAGCAATGGTCAACAGATCAACTATATCATAACCCAAACCGGCGTCAATAAACATTCCTACACGGAACGGAAGTCAAGGATAAAGACTCACCGTCGTCCTTGAGCCCCTTCGATCGGACCTGCTGAGCCATCTCGACCTCATCTTGGCTAAGATGAGTGTCCTTGCCTTGTGGGAGGTCAAAAGCGGGCTGATGAGCTCGGTCGATGCCGCCATCAGGGATATCAGCCAACTCGCGCTTGTCGAGCTCGGCATCCTCAAAGCCTTGACGTTCGTACTCGGCTTCATGCTCGAGCGAGCCCCAGTTGTGCGGGCCATTACCACCCTTACGAAGACTACTGTCGTAGCCATTTTTGGCTTCAGACCTAAGGATAAAATAAATGGCGTGATTAGAGACATTCAGATGATATCGGACCATGAAAGAACGTGACGTTACCTGTCTCTGAGGAGAGCACGAGGAGAGATAGATCGCTCGGTGCGAGTCATGATGAAAGAAGATGGCAATATGTGATGAACTCTGGTATTGTGGTGAACAGCAGTGACGGTGGTGGTGGTGGTGGTGATGTGAGAGGGATGGTGTTGGTTGGCGTCAAAGGGTTTATATACTGTCGTAAAGGGTGGTGCTGCGCCACCGGACGTCGAGGGCTTCGAGAGCTCGCGTGACCTCATAATCGCCTTCCTCATCTTTCCGCAGCCAACACACCAGACTTTCCCGATATTTCCCTGCTTTTTATCCTTATTTTCAATGTCTTTTCGCCAGAGTTTCGACTCAAGTTCCTCCATTGTAGACAAGAATAGAGACGACTAGAGGTACGCGGCGTGGTAGGGTGTAATGGTGTGGACATACCCCGCTTTCGTCATTCTTTCACTCGAGCCGATGACAAATACACGTTCAGTTTAGATCAGCTTTGTATTACGTAATTTATTTCCACTCCAGTTTTCTGCCGGTTTCAATTTCACTCATGCCACTGCCTCCGAGTCGACTTCGAGTCCTTCGGTAGTAGTACCGTATCAGCCATTGCTCAAGCCAGCTGCAAATCAGTCAAACCTGTGCGTTTTCATCTTCACTATCGAGTATGGCGCTCACTGCAATAGCTCCCCCACGTATCAGGCTTACGATAAATCAGTCAAATAAAATTCGACATCGAACCGACCGAAAGATTGAGAGCTTTGCACTTCAATCTTGGAGGATCAGACTCTGCACGGAACTTCTGCCTGAAGATTTGCTCGAGTCAATCGCAGATTCTGAACACCAGAGAGTCTGAGAAACTTCTCGAAGTGGAACTTGAAGTATAGGACGCTAGTTTTCTGCTTCCGAGCCACTATCGACGTTTTCTCTCTCATTTACAGTACTTTCATGGGCGTTCTATCTTTTTCGTCGGAGGTCTCGCAGGTCGAACGCGCTTTATGAAAACAAAGGGACGATTTCATTTCAGATGGGATTTATCGGAATGATTATCGTCAGCCTCGGCCCTCTGGTCGATTCCGACGAATGCAATGGAGGATAGTAGTGGCCATGGGATTCCAAGTTTTTCCCATCAATCCCTTGGATTTGGTGCGTGCGTGGGCATATACATCCCAACTCCGCTGCGTCAATCAATACTTTCTCCCGGCCTCCCTGCAGATCGCAACTCCGCAATGCATTCGGCAAAGCATATGTCTCATGTTAGCATGAGACGTTCAGTAAAGCTTGTCGGAGCCGTGTAACATCTTGAACCAACAAGACATTCAAGCTCAGATATGATCTTCAAGCTTTGAGCCTTTCTTAGACGTGGAGAAAATTTGTCTTATGTGAGTATTGTGATTGATACGCGTCGAGTCATTTATCTCAAATGATTTCGCAGGAAATGCCCTGACGCCTTCTTTCACCGACTGCTGCCAGAGGCAAGTGGCTCATGGAATCCTTGTAGACCCCCATTTGCTTCGAATTGAAATACTTGATGCGGAAGGTCCTCCCTGGAAAGGTTAAGGTTTGGGCCTTTCTAATTTAGTACACCGATAAAAATACTGATGGCTTGGTATCGCTCCTATATACAGCAATACCAGACGTCTGTCACTTTGAGGTGCTACATTATTTCTGCAGAGTACGTACGCGCTGTGTTTGTGGTAGCTCCCGTTCCATGGTTTCAGCATGTCTCTTGTGAGCCCACCGAACCTCTTCATATGCATTCTACCACGCTGACGATGGGTAACGGGACATTCAGGCAACGTTTGAGCTAGATCGATGCATTCCATGCTCGTCTATTGGTCAAAATAACTGGTCTGGGGGCGATACGAAATCACACAACTCAATGAAGACCACCATTTTTAACAACATTGTTCTCCCATAACTTATCGCATTACGATTTTCCCCTTTGCCATTGGTTGGACAAAGCACAAAAAGACAACTTCAAGTACTTCTAGGTCATCCCTTTGGGATTGTACACCAGAAAGCTTTTTTTCTGAACGCTATAAAGTGAAGAGCACTCGCAGAAAGAAAGTCCTCACTCTCAGAGTCCAGTTCAGCTCCTCGCCCCTCGATCCTCATCTATCTCTACGATGGTCTTCAAGCTCGCCGTCGCTACTGTTGCTCTCGCCGCCCTTGCTGGTGCTGCCCATATCAAGCGCGTTACTTGCCCCGATGGCAACGTCACGAGCGATGAAGCTGTAAATCACTTTGATACATTCATAGCCGATTGATTTTGATGTTGACCCACACCTTGATCATAATAGTGCTGTGTCTTCTTCGCATTGAGGGATGATCTGCAGAACAACTTGTTCGAGGGAGAGTGTGGGGAGGACGCTCATGAGGCACTCCGTCTCACATTCCATGACGCTGTCACCTGGTCCGACACTGGTGCGTTCCAAGGCGGAGGAGCTGATGGATCGGTTATTATCTTTGAGCATCCTGAGGTTGATTTCGTTGAGAATGCCGGTATTGATGATGGTGTCAATGCGCTCAAGCCGTTTTTGACCCGTCATCTGGTTACTGCTGGTGATCTCGTTCAGTTCGCAGGTGCCGTCGGTCTGTGAGTGACTGTACTTCCGTTTCTAATTGATGATACTGATAATGATCTTTTCTAGCACGAACTGTCCTGGAGCACCTCGTCTTGAGTTCCTTGTTGGTCGCCCCAACGCGACGATCTTTCCTGAGGACGGCGCTGTACCTCTCCCGGAAAGCGATGTTACTACTATTCTCAACCGTATGGAAGATGCCGGCTTCACTCAGGACGAGGTTATTCATCTCCTTGCTTCTCACACCATCGCTCGCTCCGATACGCTTGTCCCGGGTCACGAGGCAGTCCCATTCGACTCTACACCGTTCACCTTCGACACACAAGTTTTCCTCGAGGTACTCCTCGCAGGTACTGGGCTTCCCTTCGGCCTCAACAGCTCCACCCCGGGTGCTGAAGTTGACTCACCAATCCCCCAGTCTGGAGAAATGCGTCTCCAATCTGACTTTGCCCTTGCCCGCGACTCGCGTACAGCCTGTGAATGGCAAGCCCAGATCAACAATCAAGAGCTGATGGCAAACAATTTCAGGGACGCTATGAAGAAGTTGGCTGTTCTTGGCCAGATAACCACTGACTTTGTTGACTGCTCCGACGTCATCCCCGCCGCGAAGCCCGCAGTTGGAACGCCTGCAACGTGAGTCCCATTTAATAAGAAAACTCTTATGATTCTCACCTACTGGTTCTGCCAGCCTCCCCGACGGTACCACTTTCGCCGACATCCAGCAAGTTTGTGCAGATACCTTCCCTTCTGGCGTTCTTGCTGCCAGTAAGTATCGTCATCTGCATTCTCATACGATATACTGACTGAATGATTCTTTTCCCGAAGGCTCGCCCCAGGAGACGCAGATCCCCGCCTGCCCCAACGGGGATCTCAACCTCGATGACTGTCCTTCTTAGACCTCTTAAACGAGTATACACAGTAAGAAATAGTAGTGTGGTATAGGTGGTAACAATTTTCCTCTTCCGGTTTATCTTGGGGTATGTTCGCATTTGCGATGTATGTAAATAGTTATATGTACTTGGAAAATCAGTTGGCGATATAAAATGCCGTTTTGTGATGTAACGAAGCCTCACTAAACACGGAAAGCCGTGAGAAATACTTGCCCGGATAGGACGGCTTTTCTGTTCCCCCACCCGCCCACTAGTACTTCTCGCGTCCTTCGCCAATTCCCCCGTTCACCACACACCACATACCATGTTCATCACGCGTGTCTCACTCAGCTCACCTCTCAATGTCGATGAGTCTAGCTTGCTCTTTATAAGGGATATCAGCGAAAGACTAGTCTCTATTAAACACAGGAAATACGGTGATGTATGGTCAGAAAATCCAGAAGACCTTCCTTCGTGAGTGTCTTCAGTGTCTACTGACTTGCCTCTTGCTAATGATTTGAAATTGGAGGAAGTCTGCTCCGAGATGTTTCGCTTTATAATGCAAAGTCCACCACTTTCACGGCGATGAACAGAGCCAAGAGAGCGTTATCGATGCTCCAAACTGCGCTCGATCTCAAACTCGACTCGATGGAGAAAGCGATCGTCTCAGCATCCCGGCACCACGGTTTGAGCCGTTTGCCAGACGACGTCCTTCTCATGATTCTTCAGTTTTGCGATCCACCATGCACTAAATTGGATACGACGTTCTCTTCCCCCCCAAAGGACCAATGGGACTACGGCACGGACCGCGAAAAATTTCGGAAGCTCAGTCTCGTGAACAGACGATTTCGGGACTTGATTTATAGATCACCGCGATTCTGGAACGAGTTCGGGTCTTTCCACCTTACCCCAAGGCATGAAAGGAATCTTGCTATGGTACAGAACTCCCACACACAAATTTTCGGTTGCGGCAAAGCTATGGAGCCGGTAATGTCTCTTATGTACCGGTGCCGTAACCTTTATGTCGCATTAGGCAATGCGGATTTACTTCTCAATGGTTCAGACACGGTCTTCCCGTCTGTTCATTGCCTACGCATTGTTGGGGGTTGCCAGGAACGCCAGGAACGTGAGAAACGTGTCGATTTTATTCTCAAGAATTTCAAGTTTCCGAGTTTACGAGAGCTCATCATCGTTTCGGGTCGCTTCAGGTTTCCCCTGACGCCGATGCATTTGACCGGCCTAATTTCTGTGTCTGTCGGGTGCATGAACGTGAAAAGTCTGCCGGGTTTCATCGCATTCCTTCGTGGGGCACCAATGGTGCGCTATCTGAATCTTAAATTCTGGCTCGAAAGCGAAAGCGAAGATGATTTCGATCGCTACCGCGATCTCGAAGTAGTAGAACTCAATCAACTTGCTACTTGCGTCATTACGTTTTGCGCTTACATTACCGATTTCGATTCTTTGGAAGACAAGTCCATGTACCTGGCCTATGGGTCTTCGGAATCTGTTCCAATCATCTTCGACCTCATGAGGATGCCAAATATTGAATTGTTTGGATTGAAGTTCGAGACCAACAACGACTTTCGACTGGAAGCATTAGTATTCGACAAAATTTTCACTAATGAACGAAAGTTCGACAAGTTGCAGGATTTGGTTATTGAATTGCATACCGGTCCATCTATTGAAAACGAGAACGAAGATTTTGCTGACAATGTTCTCCTTCCACTCATATCACGACTTCCTTCCCTGGAGACCTTCACTTTCTCGAATCGATATTTCGCGGGCTTCGATCCTAATGAGGAAGGGAAGTCCAGCTTGGCTAAGCTGAAGTCTCTCCGGCTGATAGGATGCTCTTCTATGGATTGGCACCGTTTTTACGACCTTTTAATAGAGTTACTTCGGGACAAAGGATGCAGGCTCGATAACATCGTCATTGACCCAACTTGTCATATGGATCCGAAGGTGTGGACAGAGAAATTCTGGAACGCTTGGGGAAGGAGACGACGTATTATTTTTGCCTAGCTATTGCAAATAAATAATGCATAACTTAACACTGCACCTGATACAATGCATAATGTTTCCACCGTTGTTATTTGCCTAAGTCAGTAGATACTGTAGTGACCGGGAAATTAGAAACTTGCCTTGACACGGCATGCCTCTCTTCAAGCTAGCCCAAATTATTGACCTTGGCCCAACCCTCGTTCACTCTGTCGTATTCATCCGTGACACAACTAAGATCGAATGGTCGGAATGGGTTGTCGTAGGCTTGTAACCAATGAAATGGTGTGTACATATCTAGAGAGGGTCAAGCGGCCGTGTGAGGTACTTGTCTAATTCGGTAGGCGGTTGTTTCAAGATGTAACGCAGCTCGAGGGCTTGAAGGCACGGTATTTCCTTAGCGTCCTCCTCATATGTGACATTCACAGCCCTTCGATTATTCTTCAATTCGTTTTTGTTTCTTATATTATCAGCTCACAGTCATTGGTACGGAAGCCCGGTAGCCATGGGGCGGAACTTCAAAGTTCGAGCTCTTCATTTGAACAACACTGCACCTCTGGGAAAGTCTTAATGCGCGCGCTGCTTTTCTTACGGCCACAGTACGTTTCTATCTCCCGAGTCCTGGTATATAGGAAAGAGCCACTGACCTTTTTATTGGTGAAAAATGCATAAGACTAAAACTTCTCAATGTTCTTCCTGGTACCTCGGGCTTGGTGCACGCGAGCTCTACTCCGTGGGCACTTGCCCACCTTCATCACTTCATCCGGCGGTTTTTCCCAGCTATCTTGTCATTGATTGCAACCCGGCGATGAGCTTAGTAATCTATGTCGCATGTTGCTATGGAAAACATATGAATGCTTGTCGGGGCCGTACAACATATTGTGCTTCGAAGCATCTTCATTTCGACATAAGCTTTTAGCGTGGAACAACCTTCGCGGCAGTTAAGCAAAAAGAGTTATGGTGAGAATATTTTACAGATTTGAGCGAAATGACTCTCATCACTTTTATTTAGAAAGACTGGTTTCGCATGAAATAACTCGGCATTCACGGTATACATCTTCTGTCGGAGGTAACCAGTCTACACAAGACTCTAACGGCGTCGCCCATACAAGGCTGAGATGCATAGCGAGGAACGGCTTCCGGTGTTAATCAGGTCTGGAACTTTCTATTTTAATCGATGTGAACGTACTGAGCATATGTTGTAATCATCTCCTTTTTTTAGACATAAAGAGTCATTGTTATAGATTTTCCGTATAACTTATACGCATATTTTTCCTCGAGAAAGCCGGTTCCGTGGTTTTGAGCACGTTTCTTGTGAGTATACCCAAGCGCTTCCGACGAAACTCTCCACGCTAACTCTAGCAACCGCGAGATCCAGGCAACATTCCATATAGTTTAATGCTTTATTTGCTCATCAATTGGCCAACGAAGTCAGTGAACACAAATAGATACCGGTACCCTCAATCGATAGAAGCAACCAGCTCCTTGATGCCTTACGAATTGCGCGTCTCATAACTGGCTACACAAAATATGGATGGGCGTATTCGACTGGCAGCATGTTGCCGATAGACCTGCTATGGGTGTTCTCATTGCACTAAATTTCGTCTGTCTGAAAGATATATAAGAAGGCTCTCCCGGTGTGGTTGTTTCCTCACTCTCAGAGTCCAGTTCAGCTCTTCAATCCTCATCTACATCTACCATGGTCTTCAAGCTCGCCGTCGCTACTGTCGCTCTCGCCGCCCTTGCTGGTGCTGCCCATATCAAGCGCGTTACTTGCCCCGACGGCAATGTCACGAGCAATGAAGCTGTCAGTCGTCATTGCCCTTCTAGATTACAAATGTTGATGTCTACTTTCTTTGAAGTGCTGCGCCTTCTTCTCTTTGAGAGATGATCTGCAGAACAACTTGTTCGATGGTGAATGTGGAGAGGACGCTCATGAGGCACTCCGTCTCACATTCCACGACGCCATTACCTGGTCCGACACCGGTGCGTTCCAGGGTGGAGGAGCTGATGGATCGGTTATCATCTTCGAGCATCCTGAAGTTGATTTCGTCGAGAATGCCGGAATTTCCGATGGCGTTGATGCCATCAAGCCATTCTTGACCCGTCATTTGGTCACGGCCGGTGATCTTGTCCAATTCGCTGGTGCCGTCGGACTGTAAGCTCCTTTTGTTCTTGCTAATTAACCAATACCAACGGCGACTCCCTTTCTTTCAGCACGAACTGCCCGGGAGCACCCCGTCTTCAGTTCCTTGTCGGACGCCCCAACGCGACAATCTTTCCTCAAGATGGTGCCGTCCCTCTTCCAGAGAACGACGTCACGACCATTCTCAACCGTATGGAAGATGCGGGTTTCACTCAAAACGAGGTTATTCATCTTCTTGCTTCTCACACCATCGCTCGCTCCGATACGCTTGTCCCGGGTCACGAAGCCGTTCCCTTTGACTCGACACCATTCACTTTCGACACACAAGTATTCCTGGAAGTCCTTCTTAAGGGTACTGGACTCCCCTTCGGTGTCAACAGTTCCACCCCAGGTGCTGAGGTCAACTCACCAATCCCTCAGTCCGGAGAAATGCGCCTCCAATCCGATTTTGCCCTTGCCCGCGACTCGCGTACAGCTTGTGAATGGCAAGCCCAAATTAACAACCAGCAGTTGATGTCGAACAACTTCA
Source organism: Hymenochaete sp. R1 (assembly GCA_019400425.1). Taxonomy (NCBI): domain Eukaryota; kingdom Fungi; phylum Basidiomycota; class Agaricomycetes; order Hymenochaetales; family Hymenochaetaceae; genus Hymenochaete; species Hymenochaete sp. R1. The sequence continues at coordinate 75,355 of JAFREE010000027.1, forward strand.
GGAATGCTATGATGAAGCTCGCTGTTCTCGGCCAGGACACGACCAATTTCGTTGACTGTTCCGATGTCATCCCTGCTGCTAAGCCCGCGGTCGGCAAGCCTGCGACGTAAGCCTCGTTCGATCTCAAAAATTTTTACGCATTTTTTTACTTGTCCTATCAGCCTCCCCGATGGGACCAATTTCGGCGACATCCAGCAGTCTTGCCCAGAGCTGTTCCCGTTCGGCGTTCTCCCTGCCAGTAAGCGATGCAAAGTGCCTTTCTCCCCGACTTCAAGGCTCATAATGTATTTCTACTTGCAGATTCACCCCAGGAGACCCAGATTCCCGCTTGTCCCAACGGTGACCTCAACCTTGATGACTGCCCATCTTAAATCATTACAATTATGGTTATTCAATTGTATGTGTAAATTTCGGGAGTGTGTATCTTGAGCTCGTTTTGGGGTTTTTCTCGCTCTTCCTTTAAGGTATAACACCATTTGTATCTACTTATTTTGCTTTTATCGGTATTATGAAGGGAAGTTTATTTTGTCCACAACAAATTTGTCATATGTCGTAAGCCCGAGTCTACTTTGCAGCAGTCGCCGAGTCTTCGAAATGAACTTCAGCACTCGACTCTAAGGTATGCTCAACGGACTTCTTTACATAACATCTTTTGCTAATACCATCGTCTGTACTAGTTCTTGTACCAGGCAGGAGGCTTGGAAGTGACTTGTAAGATGATTGTCTCACATAGCACCGTTGTAGCAATACCGTGTTTAATTCCAAGAGAGCAATGCAGCATTGCATTACTCCCCGTATCCAAGGGACTTGTTTGAAAGACTCATTTCTACCAGGACAAATGATGCCAGTGCTAGGGACGTATGCTCAAGGAAAGGGTTGATCTACCTTCGTAAGTGATAGTGTTCCTATAAATGACTTCAACAGACAATGCTTATCTATAAACAGTCTCATGAAGGACCATGAGCTCTACGCGTCGAAATCAAAATAGTTTCCCGGCTGAAACATGCAGAAAATGCACTGTCAGCGCACTAATATACGCTCGATGTTAAGCTCACGCTGATGAAGAACATCTTGGTCAAAGCATCGCGGTACTACGGATTGTACATTCTACCACACTGACTGATCCTCAGAATCTTTTGCCTCTGCTGTTCTCCGCGGAATGAGAGCGTAGGAAGGGTTAGTAACTGCAATGATTTCGGTCATATGGACGAAGAGGCTTTGGAGTAAATGGAAGAAGGGGGGATATGTCGTGTTCTATGAGTATAAGTTTGACCGTACTTTACGAATGGTCTCGCAAGTCTTATGGAGACAATGACGATTTGCGCCAAACGCCTGTTTCTGTCCTGGAATTCTTTATTTTTCACTTCTCTCTTTTTTGTCCTTTGTTTTTAAAGGTCTCCAGTGTAGTTTGAAATACTCGAACACAATTTTTGCGTTTATTTCTAATTAACCTTGTTATTTAGGAATGAAGATAACGAGTAGACCAAACCCGGAATCAACTGTTGATAAGGGAAGTTCACTGTATTCGCGGAGAAATCCGTGCGACGATTTTCTACCATGATCTCTATGAGTCTGTTCCGCGTTCCGGCGAGTAATGAGGGATGATTCTTAGAATTAGCTCATCCGGAAGTCCTTTCAACCCATGAGAATGCGCTGTAGATGACACCATAAGCTCTAAGGGGTGACTTCGAACTTTAGTGTAAAACGGGGTGACTCTATGTCTCCCGCGGTTCGCCCAAAGCAGCAGAGTTTATTTGACATTAGGTATAAAAGTACACGGGCTGGGTGAGACTGTTCATTTCATATTTTTCATATTAACATTGGAAGACTCTGAGAAAGATCATCTAAATTGAGTGAGTGAGTTTTTGTCGCACACCTTCACTCACCAATAACGCGTCAAGCTTCTCATAAGGCCACGCGTCGTTTACTGGAATCTGACAACTATTCTGATCCAACTGAATCCAGTTGATGTCTCAGTTGAAAGAGGGCGTGTTAGATCTTAGAACGACCAATTTCTCTCCAAACACTCGAGAATGCTCTCGCGAGAGAGTTACGTAATAGACGTATCGGGTAACACCCTCCCACATTGTGAATAGGGGAAGAAAAGAATATTTGATTCGATCTTAAACTCGCACTGGCAAGTCAACATGATCCATTATTTCCTGTCTCTTCTTTGTCGTTTCTCCAATACGGTCGCTTAGAGTCAACTCGATCAAGCTGTCAAGCATCTCATTGTCTTGGAATTTAGACAGTCTCACGCCTAGGAAATGTAGCCTCGATGGTCCTGCCCTGTCCTACAAGCACAGTGCGCTTCTATCCAGAGGAACGACTTGAAAATATCGCACGCAACGGAATCGCCGAATTTTTTAGTTCTGCTTCATTGTCAAATTTCGTGATCGACTTCTCTGAACACGAGCCGGACCCTTGGTATCGACCCGCTCGTGTGGACAAATCACACCTCGATATTACCGCATTTGATACTTTCTCTCAGGTTCTTTCTCCCTTTGACCCTCATTGGACTTGGTGAGTCGTATGTTTCATATCATTATGGTATAATATATTTATGTTTGTCGGAGCCGTACGACATATCGAGCTTCGAAGTCATTTAGTTACAACATTAGCTTTTAACTTTACACCCCCATCGCCGCAGTGAAAGAAATAGAACTACTTTCAGATCTTCATTGAATGTACGCGAATTCGTCCTGCTTACATCGAAAGTTCTCACACTGACTGTCTTGGCACCGCCCGTCATAATGCTCTGTCAGAGATGGCCCAACTGTTTTATCCTATGAAAGCACTGTCGGTCAATGCTTACAGAGGGGGAATCCCCGGGGCTACTTTTGGTTTGGAATTTTCTATTGCACTGGACGGACTTTCGCTGATCATTTCTTAGAACTTGTTGCTTTTTATGGACAGGTCGTGCGTACTAACACGCCGGTATTATGGATCCTCTACTCTGCTCGGGTGCGCCCCCGTGAAAATGCACCCACTCCATGGCTTGATTTATGACCCTTGTGAGTCTACTCAGGCGCTTCCGACGAGTTCTACCACGCCCACTCTGTTGCTTGCGGGGCTAAATCAATATCTCCTGCTGTAAAATGCTTTTTCTGCACTTCAATGGGTTAACGAACCGATAGAGCACCAAGATGAACCATGCGTACTGATACACACCGTCGTCCTTGTTTGTCAGAGTTCTCCCATATCTTCGTGCATTACGATCTTGTCGTTTTATGACTGGCCCGCGGAAATGATGAATATCGTTTGTATGCTGCTCAAGTCAACATCGGAGGCCAGGATTATGAGAAATCCATTTTTTGAAACGTATAAAACGGAGGGGTACTAGTGTAGATGCTTCCTCACTCTCAGAGTCCAGTTCAGCTCCTCAATCCTCATCTACATCTACCATGGTCTTCAAGCTCGCCGTCGCTACTGTTGCTCTCGCCGCCCTTGCTGGTGCCGCCCATATCAAGCGCGTTACTTGCCCCGACGGCAATGTCACGAGCAATGAAGCTGTCAGTCATCATTGCCCTTCCAGATTACAAATGCTGATATCAACCTTGTTTGAAGTGCTGCGCCTTCTTCTCTTTGAGAGATGATCTTCAGAACAACTTATTCGAGGGAGAGTGTGGAGAGGACGCTCATGAGGCGCTCCGTCTCACATTCCACGACGCCATTACCTGGTCCGATACCGGCGCGTTCCAGGGTGGAGGAGCTGATGGATCAGTTATCATCTTCGAGCATCCTGAAGTTGATTTCGTCGAGAATGCCGGTATTGATGATGGTATCAATGCGCTTAAACCGTTCTTGACCCGTCATCTGGTTACTGCTGGTGATCTCGTTCAGTTCGCAGGTGCCGTCGGACTGTAAGTTATTTAGTTTGTTCGTGTTGATTGTAGATACTAATGTTTGTAATCAGCACGAACTGTCCTGGAGCACCTCGTCTCGAGTTCCTTGTCGGACGTCCCAACGCGACAATCTTTCCTCAGGATGGTGCCGTCCCTCTTCCAGAGAACGACGTCACGACCATTCTCAACCGTATGGAAGATGCGGGTTTCACTCAAAACGAGGTTATTCATCTTCTTGCTTCTCACACCATCGCTCGTTCCGATACGCTTGTCCCGGGCCACGAAGCCGTTCCCTTTGACTCTACCCCGTTCACCTTCGACACACAAGTTTTCCTGGAAGTCCTTCTTAAGGGTACCGGACTCCCCTTCGGTGTCAACAGTTCCACCCCAGGTGCGGAGGTCAACTCACCAATCCCTCAGTCTGGAGAAATGCGCCTCCAATCCGACTTTGCCCTTGCCCGCGACTCGCGTACAGCCTGTGAATGGCAAGCTCAGATCAACAACCAACAACTGATGGCAAACAATTTCAGGAACGCCATGAGGAAGTTGGCTGTCCTTGGTCAAGACACAACTGACTTTGTTGATTGCTCCGATGTCATCCCTGCTGCAAAGCCTGCTGTTAACAAACCCGCAACGTAAGTCTTTCATTCAGTCTCGCCTCATACCTTTCTCCGCATTTTCGTCTTACTTGCTGTTTGCAGGCTCCCTGACGGAACCACCTTCGCCGACATTCAGCAAGTTTGTCACCAACGTCTCCCCGCGGGTATCCGCCCTGCTGGTAAGCATTAACTTCTTTGACTGTCCACGAAACGTAGGGCTGACTTGTCTCTTAAAGCATCGCCGAGGGAGACCGAGATTCCTGCCTGCCCCAACGGTGACCTCAACCTTGACGACTGCCCGTCTTAAGTATCCGAAGTCAATAACACAATATAACGAGCTTCGTAGGGATATCTTTTCTTCATATTGGGTTTCCACTCATCCGGCGAGTTTATTGACTTATTATTGGGCTTTGATGTATTTATCTAGATGACTCGTTGTAAATGATGATGCGAATGTGATGATTAGCTATGAACAATGTGTGTGATGGAATACTAATACAGAGCACTTCGTGAGTTCAGTCTTCACCATCCACGTTGATATCCCTTTCGGTCATTGTCAATCTTGGTCTCTTCTTCTCCCTCGCCCAGATAGCCGGACCCCGACCCATGGCAAGAGCAAAGGGATTCGAATGTACGGTTGAGGTGCTTCCGCTTCTGGAGATAGGTTTTGCTCGGGAAGATGTAGGTTTTGTCGGCTCCTGACTACGAGGTTCTTTCGCAAGATCGGGACATATCTCCAGCAGATCTGGCGGAATCGTATAATCGTCGTCCGGACGTGAAGCAGGCCGCTCGCGGGCTTTGCCCGTAGTTGACCTCGACTTAGACGGCCCAGCTCTCGATTTAAGGTCTATATCGGATGCAGTCTGTATTTTCGTCGAGGATTCGGAGGACGAGGGACGTTTTTCAGGCAGGCTCGATGGATGAACATCCAAACCATCAGAGCTGAACGTTGTGAGATCGATGAATTCCGAGTTGGGTAGCTTTGCTTCGCAGTCTGTTCTAAACGGGGCGCAATCGCCGCTATCTGGTGCAGGAGGTGGAGATAAGGCTATAACAGGGGGTCAGAGCTAGGGAACGTCTTGACATGAAGATGACTCACTATTTGAAGGGATGTCTAAGGCGTTGAACGAAGAGGAAGGAATCTGGTCATTTTGCGCGTGTTCTATCTCAAGCGAAATATCCACTTCGTGCGGCAGACAATTTTTTCGCTTTATCTCAACCTGGAGCGCGGCAACATGTTGAGCAGAGTAGAGATTAAAAAGATAAAGAAAAACTTACCTTTTTGAGCAGCTTCAGGTTCTTCGCTTGCTCCTTCTTGAGCCTTTGTTCGAGTTCCTTGTTTTCCTTCTCTAACGCAACCCTACGATCTTCCTCCTCCTTCCTTCTCTTGCCCAGAGTCGTGATGTCAGACTGCAAATCTTTCATCACTGTTTCATGGTCTTGGACGATACTCGCAACAACGCTCTCGTACTCCCTCCTTTCTGACTTTACACGCTCTCGACTCTCGTCTAGTTCTCGCTTGAGAGTAGCCTTTCTGGCGGAGAATTTCTTTTTCTCTTTCGTATGTTCGCAAATCTCATCTATTAACGAGTCGAAGAGCTGAGTCCGTCAGAAGATGTAGAGCGTTGATAGGAAGGGGCTCACTCACTTTCTGTAAGCACGAGACGGCGCCTGCTAAGCGTGACACAAGATGCTTGTAATGTATGTGAGTTTAGCAGGATGTTGAATAAAAATAAACATGGCCGACCTTGTGCGGCCCTTCCTCCATTTTGTCACCAATTTGCGATAAGACCCTACCAGCACGAACAAAGACCACATCGTCATTGAACCCGCTTTTCAGAGACTCTGCAACTAGTGAAGAGGGATCGGCATTTGAAAGTTTCTCTATCAGGCATATGACCGATTGTGAACCGGGAACGTTGATGACTTCGCCCGTTTCTGTTAGGGTGATCTTGGGCGTTTCTTCCCGTGGACTGTCATCAAGCTCAGACACATCGTGCGACCCAAAAGATAGATAAACAGGTTGCAGTTCGGGCTTCTGTCCTTTCTCCAGTTTACAAGAAAAAGCACAAAAGTTGAAGGATCTGTTGAGTTTCATGGCGCATTGCCGACAAACGATGTGGCCTAAGACAAGTTGAAAAGGGCGGGAATTTAGTTTTAGAAGTCACACGAAGTCATAGAGCCTTCTTACCGCATTGTACAGGCTTTGCGAGAGCTGAGGTAGGTCTGTATGGTTCTTGGCAAATGTTGCAATGAGGCAGATCTCTGTAGATGGACATGGTCAAGATGACAGACGGAGAAGAACCTGAGAAGCGCGTCAAGCGCGTCGGACTGCAGAAGTCGCGTGACGTAACACTCACGTGATGCAATTTGCAACGAGCGCGGTCAGTGCGGTGGCACAGCAGTGTGCCGTTAACTCCGACTCTACATTCATCTCGATCCTTCATGAATTCCCAGCTTCTTCTCGTCGCGTGGGCGCCTAGGCACTTGAGCACCTCCGACGCGATGCAGATTCAAAGAGGGTGATGGGTCTATGTGCTGGCTCGTGGCCATCATTGATGCGATTCTTCGGCGAGAGTCATCAATACACCATTTCTCCCTCTTTTTCAAAATCGGAACAGCGCACGACTCGTAATGACCCCCCGCTCATGACCGTGCCTTCTTACTAGCAGCGAAACTTTGGAAAGCGGCCTGGGTAGATGTATGTATGTGATCTAACTTTGACCCGCAACGTCTCTATTGCGCCTGTTGAGCAAGTTTACGGCAGCCCTCTCCGATGGTTCGTCAACTTGCAGTACTGTTCACAGGCTATCGGGACCGTCGACATCACACCGCCCCACTCGGTTTACACTTTTTGTGGGGGAGCGGCGCTCGCCTTTCACTTGATGCTTCTGGCGTAGGATCGTTGGTGGCTTCGGGCCAATCACAAGGTCTAACCGTGGCGTCATTTAATTTTGACTTACCTGCGCGAAGGACCGACCGACCGAGTCCGGCACTTGTCTCCTCAGACTAATCCTCATGCCAACCTCATGAAGGGTACGTACTCAACGTTGCCTTGGATGCCTAACGGAGTACGCCGATATTAAGCGAGGGCTTCCCGATTGTCTTCTTACTTCACTAGCTCTTGAATAGACTTCACTGACAGACATACTTTTGACTTTTGATAGACGTGCATCGAGGCCCATAACTGAATCGGAACTCCTCTGCGACTGTGGGAAGCCAAGTAGGGTCCTATTAACTTCGCGCAATTCTGATCCATTAGTTAAATATTAAAATTTCTACATTAGAATTTCCGGGCGTACACACGAACGAAAAAAAAGGGCGGGATTCTTGCATTCAGGTCTGTTTCCATGAAAAGTTGATGTTGCTATAGCATAAATCCTGGACTATCGGCTTCGCGGAATCGATAATCGATTAAATCTGCTCGTCAACAAGCGCCGAAACCCATACTCATACTCCAAGCAAAATCAGAAGGATACGCATATGGATGTTATCTACACCTCGTGTACACGCGTAGGTTCCTGAAGGCCCATAGGGGCGTGTATGTACGTGTTTTGTGTGGAGAATCAGTGCCGAATGGCATTGTATTCAAATAACGTTCATGCACACACTCACATGACCTGAATCCCGATTCTTAACACCTACCGTTCGGGGTTCGATATCTCGTAAGTTTTAAATCAGATACGCTGCTTCTGCGTTTGATTTGCACCCGCGAATACCGTATGTTTTGATGGATAAACAGTTCAGGCGAGCTTGTAGGCCACAGTCCAAGTTTGCGAGATTGGAGCTTGATTGGTTACATTCGCGACATTCCCTACTAGTGCTAGTGCTGGACCTGCTGGTGGACTCGCTTTCTATGTGCGCCGGGATCGGACACACAGATCCGAACAGCGCAGCTTTATCCCTATCAACTACCCCTGTTCATGTGCGTACTTTGAGTCCGGATCTGTTAGGCCTTCATGCATTCTGCACACATTTGCTTCATTAATGCTGCAGGCGGTGGATACTTCCTCTTGTCAGCTGGCCCACGACGATGAAGATGAACTTCAAAGGGTAGATTGCCTGTTGATGCAGATAAATGAACCCTGAAAACCATTTTGTTCCGGAAGAAGGGTGCTTTGTCGTCGTTCTTCTTCGTTATGGGTTAGACTCGTTTTGTGCTTGACGTTGTGAGGTACGCCTGATTCATTTCTTCCCTAGGGTACCCAAGGTATCCAAGACTCTCCCGAGAGCGTGAAGAGAAAGTGCTGCGGTCACGAGGGGCGTTACAAACATCGCTCAATCAGCTCATCTCGACGTAGTGTCTGCAAACCAACTCGTACCAGCCAGCCTTTGCGCGCGGGAAACACGATGAAAATCTGCTTCCGTCATCCGAAATAAGTAAATAAACTCGACGTCGGCGTGCGCAGATTTCCGGATCGGATCGCAGATCGGCTGCAAATAAATAAATAAAAACAACTGTGACTGTGACGTGGTGTGACAGAGGTCAGGTTAGGCTTTCTTTCCAGTGTGAAGTTAGTTGCGCTTGATAACTACTTTGGCCTTTCTCGCGCGCGAAATATGCATCCTCTTCGCTCTCTTTCTCCTACCCTCATCTTCTCTGTGCGCCGTCGTCATCGCTGTCCGCAGTTATAGCGTTATTGGGGGCCGTCGTGGGCATCGTCAAGACGCCTGTTTCGTGTCCAAAGGCCAGACTCAACTCGTCGCTACGGTTCCGAAGACTTCAGTGACTTCTTATCCCATCTCCTCGCCGAATAACCCGGGTGCCCGAAAGACAAGCTTAATTCTGCTTCCACCAACTGAATTATACGACGAAGCTTGATCTACGAGTTACATCAGACAATCGAAGTGCTTGGAGAGGGAGAGATAGCAAGTGCGTTTATACAGTCTCGACTGGCACGGTGTTCCAGAACCAATCAAACCGTGCTCAGTAGCTCATAAGAAAGAGTGGAAGACTATTCGCTTGTCGATGGTGCAGTGAGGCTATATGCATTTGAATTCCCCATAAAATTTAGGTGAGTTTTGCGCCTGTGTTGTCCGTTCTTCCACTCAAAGTATTTGGCCTAATTGGATTCATTCGTATCAATCATCGACCTGTCTCCTGGTCTATGGATCTCGTATAGCAACACGACAGGAACAGTCTCCCCGGACTCGTCATTGAAAGGGACCGTCGCCTTCCATTTACGCATAATTTTGCATCCATTTCTTTTCCGACATCTACGCACTTGAACCACATCGTGTATCTTTCTCGAAAGCTCCGGTGTGAATATCATCGCCTTTGTGGTGTCAGGTAAGCCCTCGCGGTCTCGCCTATTGACTTCTCGGATCCATTTGAAAGTTAGCTCTGAACGAGTTTATCCCGATTTTCCGCGCAAATAGAGTTTCTTTCGTACAGAAATTCGTGCCGATTCAGCCAATTGTATGTACGTCCTTCTGAACGCATGATTCTACAAGAGAATGGCTGACCGTCGAGTCAATCCACGTTTCTGTCACACGCTCAGTGCCACAGCCGTCGAAGGAACTGTTTTTGCCGACTCTGCCTATAATACCCTTTACAATCGGGACGCCACACACGTCTTTTACAATTCCCCATTCACATCCGAAGTGCGATCAGCCAACATTTCTATACCAGGGATGTATACGCACGCTCAACGGACGCCTGCACACGACCCTCGTGCTTCTACCTCATATTTCTTTCCATCAAATGGGATAAACGCCGATACGTCAGGCGCGCAATCTGGTTTTATCTTTAATGGCCATAACACGGTACCTAATCAAAACGCGTCCCAAACACATCTTACCCTCGCACAACCATCATCTTCCTCTCTAGCATCGGCGCTTACACCATCCAACACTAACGCGAGAGTAACTCACGAATCCCGAATGCACCCTACCCCGGAAATTTCGAATCGAAATGGAGAGCCCCGGAATACGTCGTCAAACTCAGTCGCGCAGGCCTCTTTCTACTCGCGTAGTGAGCATGCTGTCTTCCCTGTTACTCACGACCAAGGGGTAGGACCATCAATTTTGCCATCCGATGTCTCTCGGCGTCATCCCCAGCCTCTGTTCCTGAATGCAGCCAGTTCCGATGAGTTGCAGGCCGCGTATTCGTGGCCGGCCGAGAGTGCTCACTCCCATCCACATTCCGACAACTTTACTCCGCAGCTTGGATACTATTCCGATAACAGCCATCCAGACGCATCGATGATGAGTCACTACTATCAGCCTCCTTCGGAAGGGAACGGCAACTACGGTTCTGTTGCATTAAATGGTCCAACGTTCAATGAATTGAATATCCAACCATGGGCGTTCAACCACTTTCAGCCTGATTTCATTGGTTTACCTATGGGTCTCGACTCCAACATCTCGTCTACGTGGGATCCCAACATCTCTCACATGAGTCTTCCAACAACAGAGTCTAATTATGCCTTCAACGGCATGGGGCAAATCGATCGGCCAATGCCGGTTCATGAAAGTGAAGTGCTACTGGATCGGCGTCCTGAATCTGCCTCCGCTCAAACGCAGGTGATCATCGGTACCCGATTTGGTACCGACCAACGGAACCAATTGTATGCGCAGCAGGAGACAAACGTGGATAGGGCTATCTCTGGAGTCGGGAATGGCCAAGTACCTTCGAGCTTTGTTTCGTATGATACTGAAAGCTCGAATGAATGCGTACGTTCTCTCTAGCCGCTGCTCCAGTCTAATTTTGGCTCATTACTGAATATATTTGTTCAGGCTGAAGCAATTCCCACTGCGTTATCTATCCCGGTTCAATCGGGATTCTCACCGGCGACGACGCAACATGGGGCTTTGCAAGCCGACGCGCGCTCTCAGGCTCGCGAGGACACATCGAGAACGGGAGAGCTCATGGCACCCCCATCTGTTCCAATAACAAACGTTCACGAAGGCGGCAAAACCTATCAACACTCAGATATCAACTCATCTGTTGCTGGACCCTCTCGGGGTTTTGGCGGACCTTCGCGTTCGGAATATTCTTCAGTTAGAAGTATCAATGATTCCTCGTCTTCTTCACTGGCATCCGCGCAAGCGCCATCGAGGACTAATGCCTCGGAAGTCACAGATGGTCCTTCGGTTTTCTCTGCCAAATCAATGCAAATGGCAGACGCCCTATGGCTACAAGCACAGCGAGAAAATAGGCTTGCCCTTGCGGAGACTTGGCGAATCCGTCAGGGTTCTGAGCCTCCAGCGGAAATGCGCATTCTCGAAACAAGCGCTCTCGGCCGAAGTAAGGCGGGCGATAAAGCGCTTTTGGTGGCTTTGGACAAGGAGAAGAATAAACGGTCAGTCGAAGCTCCAGCGGCTTCTCAGGAGCCTGTAGTATCGAACTCTACCGATAATGTGAACGAGGGTACCCAAGTGACTAACTCTTCTGATACGGTAATACCGGGTAAAGAAGGCAACAACGACTGTCGAGAAGACGTCCCAGGCGTGGAGTCATTTGACGAAGAAATAGGCGATGACTGGGTCCCAGCACGAAGTGGACCTGAAATTCTTGCGGAGTCTGGAGCTCGGTCGAAAAACGTACCAAGAACCTGTGGCGATGGAACACTTCTCTCTCCAATTACCCCCGAAGGAAATCGAACATCCCTCGAAAATTCAAGCGCCGCCATCCAATCTTCTAAAGACCGCGCGGGAATGCGTTCTCCGGAATCTTTATCTTCGTCTGTTCTTCAACAAAAAGTTGTTCCATTGTTAAGACATGATGGTCATCTTGCCTCTCACGTCTCCGGGCTTGGTGGGACCTTTTCGGAGGCATACGATGGCCGTTCGTATATTCCTGATGATGCAGAGCCTGACCCGAACCATCTCATCAAGGCTCCTCCTGGGGCCCGTATTGGCGACAATCCTCTTTTAAACGGTCTTAAGCCTCACCCGATGGGTATTCGTGGGCAGCGTTATCATCAACTAATGGCACCTCCGCCGCAGACACTCGTCAGTGCAGTCGACGAAATCGTAACCTCTCCTGATAATGACCAAGCGGGCGATACGCCGCCTCTTGAAGAGACTGCTCCTAATCGGAGCACAAAACTCGGAGAGATCACCGATAAGCTGCTGAAGAAGGGAGAGTCTGGTAATGGCTATGGCTTTGTTGAAGGTGGATCGCATGGAAATTATGCGGACGGTGGCTTGGTCAACGAGTTAGAGCGGAAGGCAAAAGCTGGCCCACGGCTCAAGCTATCTACGGATAGGAAAGTTCCTCCTAAGATGGCTTGTCACTTCTGCCGTCAACGCAAGATAGCTTGCGGACCTGGCAAGGGTCCTGACGCGACTTGCAAGTAAGTCTTCGCTTCAAAGTATCCTTCATTATGATTTGACCAACGCGCGAACCCTTCTAGCCAATGCCAAAAGCGCGGCCTTCAATGCGTTTTCCCGGCTCAATCGCGGAGAGGCATGCGAAACCGGAAGGGGCGCCTTGGACAAGCTGGCAATCCAGAAACTCAGGACGACGATGGCTTGGACGATTCAGAAAATCCAACGACGCCTATCTCACCTGAACCTCCCTCGAACAAAACGAGAGCCGTCAACAGAGGCAAAAGAGGACGGGGACGATCAGGTACTGGTGGCTCGCGCTCGAACATGGAGCGGAACAACGACGATCTCGGTACGGTCAATGAACAGGAGGGTGAGGGTCATCAGATGGCAGTCGATGATCCTTTAGCATCGATAGCAGCCGAAACGTCGACCTCACTTGCAAATGTTCCCAATTCGTTTGGTCCGTCGCTCAGCGGTGCCTATCCTGCTCCTACCACCCTTCATGCTCCTTCGTACGAATCTTTCACCTTGGACTTCGGCACGAACATGGGCACTGCTAATTTTTACACTGACGATTCTCGAGGACATTTTGGCACTTGAATGAATTGTATCGTGTTATCTTTGCTTTCTATTTGGTTTATATTTACATAGGCACATATTGATGGACGTATTGATCCCCATCGCTGCACATACAGGATACGTTCGCTTTCCATTCTTCTATCATGTAACTATTCGCTTCGTTGGGTTCTTGTTTATAGTGCCATGTTCATCTCATGCTTTCGTTCCACGTCACTTCAACGTTTCGTCTTCATGCAATATCGCTATCGAGCTTTTTATCGTGGATCTGTAACTTCGTACTTGATGCCTTTTTTTCCATTTTTTCCTGTTCTTCGTAGCATTATATCCACATTTTTCGTGTAGCAATTATTGTTGACGGAGCATCCACGAACATACAACCTTAAACGTCCCACCCCAGCGAGATCTCGTAGGGACTGTTCGACAGGCCGAACTCGCATTGAGCCTTCAAAATCAGGGATTGCTAGAAATATATTGATTTATGGAGCTTCCCACTGCATTGATTGATACAGTAAAACCATTCATAAATCAAGATGTGAAAAAAAATGTTGAGGCGTCCAACTACATACCTTTATCTCTTTGCGAATTCGATATCGCTGAGCTCTGAGCTTGGAACCTAGTCAACTCTTCTTTTAGTTTAGAGAGCATTCGACTATCGAGAACGCAGAGAAGAACGGGATTCGCAAAGTTCAGGATGACGTTGCAGGAAGACACAAAAATAACTCACGAAACCCTGTCGCTGCCGCTCCTAATAGCCCGAGATACCGATTCTAGGTTCTCTTGTTTTACTACCATAATGCTCGAATAATAAGTGTTCCTACCGCAAAAATACAACATACTGGTAATCTTCTTTGGTGCTGACCTGAGGCGTCATAGACATGTAGGTTGCAAAATACTGAGAGCACTATAACGGCGTAAATAGAAATTGTACCCAAAAGTGTTCTGAGAAAATATGTAAGTTCGAAGGGTCCAGTAGAACGATTGTCCACATGCACCTTCTTGTCATAAGCACAGACTGGCCGACAGGGTGATATATTAGCTTAAATTTTGTATAAAAAAACGAATTGTAACGCACTGGTATCATAGAACAGAAGACTTAGCATTGCTACAAAGCAATATCACCCTACGATCTCCATCTGAGAAATATTGACCACGACAATTTTGTAGACGTTGAGGGGTTGCGTCAACTCATTTCTCATCGTTAGGTTATGCGCCTTTAACGGAAAGTCGAAAAGGTGATGTGAAAGAAGTGGGGACAGCATCTCGAGCTCACCATGTCTTATATCGACCGTGGAAAATACAGAGCCAACGCGTACAAACCCACATTTCAGGACCATAGCAACGCCCCCATCACTCCCAGCAAGACGAAAAATGAAATTGAAGTTGATTCTGAATGATATTCAAAGCCGGTGGTCCGTGGTCCGTGCTTGCGATGAAAGTCGAAAAGAGCAGTACAGATGTACTGTACAGGGTCGTCAATCATAGCCAATACCGTCTTGCTGATAGCAATCTAATGTGGCGGGTTTCGTGGAGGCGGCGTCCCCGATATATTTTTTCTTTGAATAGCGCTCAAAGACGGTAAATGACGGCCTTAGAGGGACTGTGCGCCAGCCTCCAATTGCTACTTTTGAGATCAGAGTCAGCCAGTGCAGCAAGCGACCATGCATGCCAGTGGGCACAGCGCGGCATCGGGGATAGTCCTCCCAACTATCTGTGATGAAAAGCCCCAAATAGCAAAGTTGGTAAATCTAGGAGATCAGGATGCGTTAGTGGGCATCAATATATTATCGAGATGATCATACATACCAGACTGTGAATGTTTCAGCGGAGTGATTTACGTCCGAGTCGTCTTGTCTTCCCTCAGTTGCCTAAAAGCTTTTGAAGTTGACGAGAAAGTCACTGCGCACCAGTCATTCAACAAGACTGCATGTTTATCCAGTGGATCTTCGCATTAGAACCAGACCTATCTATCTGTGAAGACTGATGTTGTCGTTTAAGCAAGACAGTATGAATTCTTGCATCTTAACTGACCAATCTTGTCCTAAATTAGTAAATGTTTTCCACAGTCACGCACTGTGCATCGCTGCAAGCCAAAGGGCAAAGGGTCAATGCTCGTCGTCCAAAAACTCCTAGCTCCTTCACAATTCTTGCGTCAAGACAGATTTTCATTCTACACTCATCGCAGAGGAACGGAGGATCCTACGCTTCAGGATGCTCTGAGCTGGGATAGGATTGATTCAACGGCACGTTACATTGGAGAAACCTGTCTATATACAGGACGTTATCACTTTGGACAACATGCGGTAGAAGTACAATGGAGGTTCAAAAATATGGGGATTGGGAAGCAGAGGACCAAAAGAAAAGAGGAACGAAACGAATGAAAAGGCTACGAGTGCTGACGTTGGCGGCGAGTCGCTCGTTCATCTAGGATACGAATATCCGATGGCGGAGCATCTCAGCGAACGCACAATCGATCACACTAGCGCTACCTATGACGAGTCCTCTCTACGATAATCATACAAGGAAACAAGAAGAAAACAGAGAATGAAAGAGACGAAAAAACAATGGTATCAAGGATGGTATGAGGTTTTTGATTGGTTTCGGTTAAGTGGTGTGGAGGCTTGAGCAGATGTGATAGTGCGAAGGAGTAGCGATCCCACATTGATGAAGGACAAAGAATGGGTATAAAATCCAATACATCGACTTGCTTGGAATATGGTCCTGCGGGTCCACTCATACAGCTCTTGCGATTTCCACCACCACGGTGCACTACCCAGGGCGGTGTTGGAAGTCCGCCTATCCTCCGACGTGCAGGTCAATCCCCATGGTCTTTAGTGCGCCCGAGCTATTGTCAAAAAGTAAGTACGAATACTTTGATAATCTCTGTGAAGACTCACAAAAAGACGGAATATCCGGCGCGTAATGTTATCCACTATCGTTCAAACAGCTCTGCCGGGAGTATGAGAAGGAACGGTTATGCGATCCAAGCTTTCTTGCGAACGGAGACACTGGTCAATGTATTGCTGACCCAACGCGAACTTCGATTTAGGAATCAACAAGCCGGCGACCGTGCCATCAGCATTCACAAGAAGGCGAGGCCTGCTCTTGTCATCACCAGAAATGGCCTGAGCCTTATCTGACTTCGTCTTATCGTCAGTCGAGGGCGTTCTCGAGGGGCCGGCAGTGGCGTTAGTATCGTCGGCACGAGTTGGTGGGGGAGTGGAAACCTTTTTCTTCTTCTTCGGTGATCCGCCTTGCTCTCTTTCATTGAATCGGCGTTTCTCACTCCTGACGTCTTTCCCGTCGATGAAGAGTGGGATTATCCTAGCAGGACGAGGTGGAAGCGGGAGTGCATTCGTTTGCACAGTATTCTTATGTCGACGTCGATGGCGAGGTCGAGTTTTCGTGGTCTTCGATCGTTTACGAGGGCGGTGTTCACTTTCATTATTTGATCTCTCCCGTTGATGTTTCTTGTAGTTTTTCGGTGGAATAGGCAGGAGGTCTGGAACAGGCGCTTCAATAGCCACGGCTGGCTGGCTTGTAACCGGGGTAGGCAGACGAGTAATACTAATATGGTTTTTGACCCGTCGAAGTGTCTTGATTGGACGAATCGGTCTCGGAGCCGGAGTTTCGGGATCATGGACGGGTGCACCCCCCTTATCCCAGTGAACGTATTGATACTGACAGTGCCTCTTCGGGAGCCTCGCGATCTTCCGACCGTTCACCTCGACAGGTCCAGCAACAACTGTGGTCGACGAGAAGACTCGGACCGAAGTAGGTTGCGACGCAGTCGAGGTGCCCGCCGAAGACTCTCGAGGCGGCTCGGTGAGGTAAATGTCGGGGAGAACGAAACTGGGTTTGGGCTTGATGATAGGGCGGTTGTCGAGACGTTGATCCTCCGTAGGCTTGCGCGGAGACAACTTGCGTGACTGTTTAGAGAGGCGTTTGACGCGTGAGAACTCCTTGGCAGACAGGTACGTCCAGTCTTTGCTCTTGATGATTGCAAGTGCGCGCTCATCGTTGATTCCGTCCTTTTCCAAACCGTATATACCGTGCTTATCCTGCCAGTCTTTCGTCCAAGATTTATTGAACCGAGGGCGGTCGCAGGGCGTGTGCACAAAATCCTCGTGGAGCAAGGGCTGGCGATCGAGCCGGCTCACTTCGAGCTTGGCGATATACGACAAGATTTCGTCCGCAGTTGGCTTTTGATCGGTCTTCTGGATAGTCCAGTAGAGAGGCGGGCTGCTTGGTTCACTCTCTGATATTGGCTGACCAGTCAGACCGGCAATGCGTCGTCTTGCACCTGCAACCAAAAGAATGCGTCCAATGGGGAAGTCCACGTCTTCGTCACTTATGTAATTGCTGACGTAGAGACGGTGGATGTCCTCAGGTGAAAGGGAGTTGTCGTCCCTATTATCGAAAATCCCAAGCTTTTGGGAGAAGCGAAAGTAATGGAAGGCGAGGCATGCCGTCTTTGCGTGGAAGACTTCGATGTGAGGAGCGATCATTTCCGGCGGTCCTGGCCTCCTTGAGAGTGTGTCGTACATGTAAATGTCGAGACCACGATTACTGCACCAAGGGCGGGTGTGGGCGTAGTTGCGAATACTAAAGGTAGGAATGTTGTACCTCTTGCTAAGTGCGACGAGGGCATCGGGACATTCAAAGGCACGCTTGAGGGCGGCCTCAAGGGAGGAAGCATTAGCTTCTGTCAGATTATACGTTGTGGCCTCACCCGGCTGAGTCAGTTTTGGGTCATTGCACGATTTGACAGATGCGCTCACCTCTTCCTTGGAAGTGGCCTGTCCATTACCGCGGGTTTCGGTATCCATAATCGCAATAGCACTGCCGTCGAACGATGTGGTTGACTGATGCTTGGAGGCTCGCTTGCCTTTATTGTTATTAGTGTCGCCCTGAAGCTTGTTGGAAATAGCCTGCGTATC
The DNA here is from genome assembly GCA_019400425.1 of Hymenochaete sp. R1. Taxonomy (NCBI): domain Eukaryota; kingdom Fungi; phylum Basidiomycota; class Agaricomycetes; order Hymenochaetales; family Hymenochaetaceae; genus Hymenochaete; species Hymenochaete sp. R1. The sequence continues at coordinate 93,592 of JAFREE010000027.1, forward strand.
CGTAGGGGTGCTAAGGCCGGTGAAAAGCTTTGCAAACTTCTTAAAGCTCATCGCGAAACTGCAGAGATTGTCAGGCGGTGAGTGGGCAACGGTATTGAAGGTTGTGGGCGAGCGACACACAACGACGAACTGGGAGGTTCAATGTGGTTGCGTCTTGAAGAGGTGCTTTCTGAAAAGATCGCTGTGCTTGGTGATCTAATGATTCTTACTGATCGAAGGACTAGACCGAAAAGGTCGTCAAAAATGGGATTCACAGAGACGACGTGATGGTAGAAGAACAAGAGCGAACTGGGTGAGCGCGACGCGTCGTGTGGGTTTATATGCTTGAGGTTGACCTTGCCTCGTGGCTTTAAGCGGGCCCCTCTCTCACGTGGTCGCTTACAGACTTCTTTTGTTCTTTTTGTTGTCCAATTACGATGCGTCACACTTTCAGTCACGTTTACGCAATCGATTTATGGCAATAGCCGTAGAAGACCCTCGACTGTGCTTGTCGTTGTGGTGGGCGGTAGGAAACTGTGGTAGGTAGCAAATCGATTTACAGTGCAGTTGTCACAGCAAATCACCTTTTGCATGTCTTACAAGCTGTAAAAACGTATGCCAATGCCCTAATTTAACGTTGGTTCTATACGTAGCTGAAAGTTTGACTTTCTGAGGTCGTCGAGACTGAAGCAGCGAGCTTTCCAGGTATTCGGAAGTATTCAAAATAAGGTCAAATAACGCGTACATAAGAACAAATATAACCAACAGACAAGCGGTATATACAACGATATATCATTATCCCTACCCAGATCTCTCTTTGAATTCGATTTCGCTGTCTCTCAAGCTCAAAATCTCATCCTTTCGTGCTGCCTCCTCCTTCAGCTTAAAGAGCATCCGACGCTCGAGGACGCATAGTACTGCAGGATTTGCAAAACTCAGGAGAGCAAACGATGCGTTCAGACTAGCGTAGAGGACCCCACGCTGGACGATCCGCAACCCACATAAACTGATCGTTCTGAATGAAAGTATGTTTTCAGGAAGATGTGCTTAGACTAAGGGTGAGATGACTTACGCAAAGAAATAAACGAGATTGTCTGCGACGATGAAGCTGACGAGATGAGAACGTTTTTGCCCTAATGATATCTTTCCGTACACCCTAGCTTTGTATAATACAAGAAAAAGGAGTATAGAGACGTTGACCAGTGGAATCACCCTGCCGCAATATATCGTCATCATCATACTTGCTTTTCAAAAAGGGGAAGGTCTCATACCAATAGAACGTGTATATCAATAGAGATGGCGCTCTGCGCCCCCCACAGAAATGCGCAGCTTCAAAATACTCGAAGTTCTGAACGTAAGCTGAAAAGATTTACTTGAGTGCCAGCTCATGTCAAGAGCGTTCTTCCCATACCATTCTCAATGAAGAGTAACCAGATCATTATGGCGAGCGTGGAGGTGAACTCGATGAAAAATAGCGATCGTAGAATGCTCGTAATGCATTGGCCTGTATGTGCCATCAAGTTGGTTTTTCACGACCAGAATTTTTTTCACTCACCAGTAGAGTATAAAGCCGAGACTTTTAACATGAATACGTCTTCGTTCATTTCAGCTGGTGCTCCAGTAGAGAATTTTCAAAGTTGATCCGCTTACAATTAAGAGAAGCGAGACTGAGCCAGTCTGCGTAGAGAATCAGTGAAGAGTAGTTGTTAAAAAGTAAAGTGAACATACTTGATATTTCTCTAAGATAGAAGCCAAGGCGGCCTAACACAGTGTCATTCTCTTGCCTTCAAAGGTTCAAAGCCGCTAGTGTGAGCTTCCTATGGCAAAGAAGCCAGACTTACATCTATGCACCAGTGCCTTTAGCTGAAACGAGTATGATTAAAAGTGGATTGAATAACGCACAGAGTAACGTTGGCCGAGTATGAAGTGAGTGCTTCCCATCATCCTTAACATCTCGGAAAATAGTAGAAAAAGGAGAAGCCCTTACCGAAACCCGTCGATGCGGCACCTAGCAGCCCGAGGTATCGGATCTAACGCCCTTCAGCTTTAAAAATGAATAAGAACTTTATCCTCACTGCAAAGTACAATATGCTAACGAGCGTCCTTGGCGCGGACTATGGACGCCGTAAATTCACTAATGAAGATCTTGTATAGTGGTCGGCACATCTTACCCAGAAATGTTCAACCTTTAATTTCTTTCAGCTCGAATGATCTATTAGAATCAGCGGGCCACGCGTACCTCTTTATCGTAAGTATAAACTGAGGAACAGAAACCCAATTGAGCTCAATTTCGTTGAGAACAATACACGACTCACTAATGTCGTATAGCAAAAGAGTCAAGACTGCCACAAAGCAAAATCGCCCAATAACTTGCGCACGGACTATCGACACCAGTAGTTTCTTCGCACCGTCACTGAGCACTAGCGTATCAACTGTTAATAGGTCGATTGTTTCGAATGAGAGCATAGGACAAGGGCACTGGATCGCGTGGGGTCGAAGAGCGGGAGGAATACATCTGAAGCCTGCATAACTTGAACTTATATCTAGCGTGGTGAGAGCATCGGTATAAGAAATAGCGAGTCACTGACCATCGCCTTACTAGTACGTCCGACACGCTACACCGATTATCACCTTCTACGCAATAATTTACGAGTCACGAGGCGTTCCGGATGGTAGCAGTTGCCTTGGAGGTACTTTGATTGCAACAAGGACGCAGTGCATTTGAATAGGATCGGCGAACTTAGCTGTATGCCACTGGTGATGGCTATTCAACGTATCGTTTCCCGGGGAATCGGCACTCCGAACATGGCTATCCTTGATGGGGCGCTCTCGTAAGGCTTGAGAAAGGTTAGACGATGTCAGTAGCGGAGAAACGGATATGGAATTTAGAAAGAGGAGATTTGGACCAATCAATCGCAAGTGCTGCCGCTGTCCGACAAAAACAAATGAATTTAACTTTAGAAAATGTAACTGAGCGCTAGATACTCTTTAACTCAGTTACAAATAACATATTGATACGGAACCAAAGTGGAACTATGTATAGCATAATAAAGGAGAGTAACTTAGGTAAGATTTCCAGAGCTCTTAATTACCGAATAATAAATATACCGATTTAACCCGAGGAGAAAATTGAGAGTATCGCAATGGAATGCGCCTTTATTAAGACGGACAGTCGTCCTCGTTCGTATCGCCGTCGATACAGGCCGGAATTGTCGTTTCAGCACCGGCTGCAGCGAGACTATCAGGGATTGCCGAGTTATTGATAAGGAAAGTGACTTACGGTCCGTCGAGAGAGTGGGGAAGGGTTTCTGACAGACGTGCTCGACGTCTTTGATTCCTTTCGTCGCTGGAAAAGTCGCACGCTTCTTGACGGGCGACTGAGGAACGGGAACAGCCTCAGAGCAATCAATGAGGTCTTTGCGGTTGTGCCCAATGATTGCCATTTTGGACATGGACTTCGAAATTATAGGGGGAAATGTTAACCGAGTAAAATGAACGGCAAAGAATAAGACCTACACTCTTGAACGAATCCATCATATGCTGCTGATTGTCAACCATCTCCTGCCAGAAACACGCCGTCCGTTGGTCACGCGAAATGGCAAAGTCCGACTGAAGGCGCATCTCGCCCTCCTCGGGAATACCCGAATCAACCTCGGCACCAGGAGGGCTACTAGACTCGTTGAACGGTTTGCCAGTGCCCTTGAGCAGAACCTCGAGGTAAACTTGAGTGTCGAAAGTGAAAGGTGTTGAGTCAAAGGGCACGGCATCATGTTTTGGTATGAGAGTATCGGAACGCGCGACGGAATGCGAGGCCAAGAGGTTGACGGTGTCCTGCGGAGAGAGGCCCGCGTCACCCATACGAGCCAGAATCTTGTCAACCGGATCTTCGGGGCGGGGAACTGCCCCAACTCCAGCTGCAACTGTGGCATTGGGGCGACCAGCAAGGAATTCCAGACGGGGAGAACCAGGGCAGTTCGAAACCTAGCAAACTCTTGTAAGTTACAGACGCGACCATTGAAAACAAGAATGCTCACAGCAACAGCGCCAGCAAACTCCAGGAGATAAAGGGAGTCAAAAAAAGATCTCAATTAATACTTTGCTCTGGAAGACTCACTTGAACAAGGTCACCAGCAGTGACATTGAATTGACTAAGTAAAGGGAACAAGTTGTTGACCGCGCCGACGGTACCGTTGTTCGCACCTCACGAAAGGTTAAGCCTTTCTCTTAGTCATTTTAGGTCCTCTGATTTAACTCACTGTCTTGTTGTTCTGTAGTGTTGAACAACAGAATTGAGCCATCTGCACCATTCCCCCTTTAAAACAGCTTAGACACGGTTAGCAAATAGGAAGATACTAACTTACTGAAATTTTCCCGTTCTGGAAAACCCAATTGCATCGTGGAAAGTCAAACGCAGAGCCTCGTGAGCTGGATCGCGATCAATGACAAGTATTATTGCCCATATGCGAAGCATCGTTCTCTTACCATCCTCCGCACATTGGCTATCAAATTTCTTCGACTGAAGCTCGTCCGCAAGGTCGTAGAAAACGCAGCATCGAGGATTAACAGCGCTATTCTTGCTGTTCGGGCATTGCGATCTCTGTCAACGGTGCGTTAGCGCAATCTTGTTGTACGATAGACGATAGAGAGAAACAACTCACGTGGAGCGAAGCTCCTGCTACCAAACTAGCAAAAGCGACGAAGGCGACAGATAACTTGTACATATTAAAGAGAGAGGTATTAGAAGGAAAATAAGAGTGAAGGCGTTCGTAGATGTAAAGAATCTAGAGTTCTGGTCAATACTTTCGTGTCTATCCCGTCCTGTTCTTTTATACTTATGCGCCCGCTCAAACCTACGTGCAGAACGTGAGAATACATACTTAGGAAGTTGAAACTCCCAAGGAATACTCACCATAAGTCATTCATACTGGGCCACTAACAATCGAGAAAGCTGTAAGCTCTGAGAAAATCTGGGACGCTGCATGGTGTTGCCCGACGCCGAGTCGTAGACTTTGGGCAATCTAGGCTGTGCACATAACTGTTGGAGCCGAGGATCATCTTAAATTGAGAAGGAAACGAAAGGGTCAGCGATGTGAGGCTCGTTTAGACATCAGGTCCATAGCAGATTTTGAGTCATAAATTTACAGGTCGTGTCTTCCCTGAAAAAGGCCTGAGATTTTCGCTGGTGCTGTCTTGCTGCATCGGACCTTCTTTCGACGAGGATTCGACTTCAGTGCGAGCAGATGGCCATATAAGCTGTAATCATTGACCCGCTTCTCATTTCCCCCCTAAAAAGCGAGTTCCAGAAGTGAAGCATACAAAAAAAATAAGCATTGTACAATACCTGAAATAAACTCCTCCGGGTGCTAGAACGTCACGCTATTGCCTCGTAACAATTCTCACCGACAGTGAAAAGCGCTCACTTGGCACTGGCGCGCGTAAAATTAAAATGTGGGATTATGATGTCTTCATCGCCTAAACCCTGCAGGAAGAACATCGGAAAGCGGTGTTTGGCTGTTACGTGAAATGCGTAAGGAAGACATCCAAGACCCCAGACATGGACTTCACGTACTACCGGATCTGCATTTATACGATCATTCTGTGTTAAATTTAGCGATGAAACTCCATATGAACGTTCCATCACGGACAAAGTCACAACTCTGAGAACCAGCGAGTCGCGTTCACCTGGATTCTCTTCTAGGAACGTTCATTTTGGAAAATCTTAGCGCAATCATAGACATTGACTTATTGCAAGTGTTAAAGCAATGGCGCCTGCAGCTAAACATATTTCAATATACTTATATTTGATCAAGACATCATGAAGACGAGCGAAACACTCACCAACATTTCAGATCCATATTTCTCACAGGCACGCCTCGAACGTTGATGGCAACCGATTATGGGAAGGCATTCGTCCCAAGGGTGCGAAATACTCTTTCCGGTTATGATCGTCGGTTGCTCGACGGCTGAATTATGTAGATAGCATAGCTCGTTGCCCAAACCACTTCTCTAACACACCGCTACCCTTCCAGATGTACATGCAAATAAGTCGTCCCACACACAGGGTCATGCACCACGTTCTCACGTCGGTAGGTCCAAGGTCACGCATTGTTCCGTTCCTTGAAGTTTCAGACTGCCAAATTTCAATCGGGATGAAAGAGAACGATCACGAATAAATAATTGCTCATTATGTTTGTTGCTTTGAATGTGGTTTGACAATGAAAGACATGTAAAAAAGGGACGCAACAATGATATTTAATCACGCTTCGAATGCCCTGAAGCTCCAGCAATAAGCGTAGAAGGAAGTTCCTGGTCACCTACAGAGTACAACAGGGATATGGATCCAAAGGCAACAATGATGATCCCAACAACGGTACCTGCAAGGAGGACGAACGATCTAAACCAACCATAAACGTAAGATTACAAGTAGAGTATCATTTGAACGGGCTACTCACGAGCTGATATCTTTCCTCTCGCACGCCTCGCCTGCCCACTCTTCCAATTTCCCTGTCTCATCATCCCTCGTGGCACTGCACGCGCACACAAAGCACATCCGGCCAATCTTATTCGCTTGTAGACAGCTGCCATGGCCAGAGCAACCATCGGTGGCGTTCCCGCAAGCTTCAGCAGTCGTGAAGCAGGTTGAGATGCCACTGATAGGTTGTTGCGGAGAAGGGAGTGGGAAGGGCGATTGCTCTGGGGGTTGCTGGCGTTTGTCGTTGATTGTGGAGAAAGAGAGAGTAGATGGAAAGGTGATAAGTGCTAGGGAAAGCTTCTTGTCATTTGCGATAGCCGATTCGAAGAGCGCTCGCGTCGATTCAGCTGCGAGACCATAAATCTCGCTCTCTCGACCATATTCCATCCGTAAGTCATCCAAGCCTTGCAGACTCAGCGCTCCGAAGACGCCGGGTTCATCGGACTCGATGACGGTTACAGCCTGGGTCATCTCGGAGAGAAATTTGTCGGTTGCGGATGAGGGATGGGCACCAAAGACGTCTATGAGGCGAGGAAGGGCTGCTGAGGCATGTGGCGCTTCGCTGAGGACGGTTTCATAGACATGTTCTGCACGTTGAATGTACGAGGAAAGAAGCAGCGAAGCACCGTCATTACCAGCCGATCGTGCATTTAGGGTGTAGTACTGGCTAAACGACGAGGGTAAAGCGTCTTTCCAGTTTGTCAGAACCAGGGACGTAACGCGTAGAAATTGGGAGACTCACCACGGGTAGACTCCTCGCTCATCGTCATCAGCAACGCATTACTCCCCCCGGCGCCTACAAATGAGCCACCATGTAGTAGCCATTCCACGCCGTATGTATCTTGAACCGAATCGAACTCCTCCAGTCCAAGGTGATGTGATACCACCGCTCGTGCTTGGGTTGGCGAAAGAGTTTTCGGCGACGAAGTGAATGGTGGGTTTGAAGGATGTAAAAAAATGCGGACTCCAAGGGCTAAGTCGGCGAGCAAAAGCAGGAGGTACCCCTTGGTCAACATTTTGGTGTCGTGGTGGTTGACCGACAGTGACGAGGAAGACCGTTCACGACGACGGCGACCGCAAGGCATACAGCTAAATTTGGAAATAATCAACACGTGACTTTATGCTGCCTTGAAATTTCCCCTTCGACCTCATATGCATATAGCTTTCTACCACCATCATAGCCTCTACCCACACTATAGCGAAGAGGAGAAGAGTTAAAGTTTATACGAGAGCTTTCGCGCTGAAATTTCAGCGATAAGCGGGCCTGTTATTCTGTGGAACTTTTCCAAGGAGACTCCAAAACTCGGTGCGTATGCGAAAGATCTTGTCCTAAAGCGTGGGCTTCTGATTATATCTTAGACTCTCACTCGAGGAAGCTTAGAATTGGCATTTCGATAGTTTCACTACTCCACGGGACTCTACGAGATTGAGTTCTGTAGATAATACGATCATAGAACGAATATATCAAGCCTCGTTAAACACAGGAAATATCATACTAAACGGAAGCTAACTTCAATAAAATGGCTACAGCGGTTCACCATCATCGGCCAACACTTAAACAGGTGATAGTGATCCGAAATCGTTCATTGTCGCTTTTCTAACTCAGCTACAGACCAATAAGCCTTTCAAATCCAAACATTCAACCAAGTCAGCCTTAAAAGATCTCGCGAAAGGTACTTCCTTGCCAGAAGGTTTTCTAGTATCATCACTTACTCTTGCATAGGCAAAGTCAACAGGCAATCACCCAAGGCTGCCCACTTTGGTGCCCAATCGGATGCTGCTCAGCTTCGAGCTAACAGAAAAAATACTGCCAGACTCACCCAAATAAAGAAGCGGCAAGAACTAATCTCGTCAACAAAAATATTCAACGGCATTGATGGGGCGCCCCGCATCGTAGCTGTCATTCCGCTTACGAGTGATGTAAATGCAAGAAGAGCGAGTGCGTCGCTTGTGCGGTCGCTAGACGCCGGATTAGAATTTCCACCTGAATTAGGAACGTGGAAAGTGAAGTGCGTCGAAGTCATACAAACTTCTCTGCTTTATTCTGGTACTCAAAACAATCACCAGAGCCGATCGCTTCAAAACGTCCATCCAATTCCTCCACCTTCCATACCGCACCCTCTTTGCCGCCCTCGAAGCAGCCAAAGTTGCTGACTATGTTATTTTCGTCCTATCACCGACCATCGAAGTTGACGGCTGGGGTGACACCCTTCTACGTGCCCTCCAAGCTCAAGGATTGCCTGAAGTCGTCGCGACGTGTGTTGATCCTGAATCAGACACTGGCAGTGATGAGAGGACTCAGGCGGATCCAAAAGGAAGAGGGTTTGTACTGAAGAGCTTGACGAGCTTTATGCAATACTTCGTCCCATCCCTCAAAAGAGTTTATGATCTTTCAATATCGAGCGATCGATCGAATGCTTTAAGAGCAGTATGTGAAGGGAAGCCGAACGATGTTCGTTGGAGGATGGGAAGACCCTGGGTTCTTGCCGAAGAAGTTTCGTGGGCAATGAACACGAACTCAGATGTACCTATCATACCCGGTGATGGGGGACAAAAGCTCGGGCGCTTGCATGTCACGGGTGTTATCCGTGGGGCGCCGCTTTCTGCCAACAGACTCGTTCATCTTCCTGGCCACGGTGATTTCCAGGTTGAGAGAGTTGTGTCAGCGTCCCTCCCGCGCTCTGGCCGAGGCTCAAACGGGCGCACAGAGTCAGGAATGGAGGTTGAGCCGACGACGCTTGCTGAGCCGAATGCGGATGATGCGGATTCACTTGTGAGCACGAACGTGCCCGATGAGACGATGAACGAGCAGACGTGGCCGACAGAGGACGAGATGCGCGGTACTGGCGTAGATGTGGAGGGAACAATTAACAGTTTGAGAATCCCGGATGCGAAGAAAGGTACAACCCCGAGACGGGTGAAGAAAGTGCCCAAGGGTTGGAGCGAATATCAGGCTGCATGGATTGTAGAAGACGAAGACGAGGGTGAAGATGGCATTGAGAATGGCCGGGAATTTGTCAACGATGAAGACGTTGGTATGAAAGATGATGCTAGCGAGGAGGAAGGTTCAGAAAAAGAGGAAGAAAGTGATATGGAAGATCTTCCAGAGATCACAACAACAAATGGCGGAGAGGTTGCCTTCAAAGACTTGGATATGGAGGAAGAAACCAGGCAGTCAGTACTCACCATCCTCTTTCTAACTCCCAGCGCGGCCTTCTTTTCGTTTGTATGCTCACTCGATGTCTTCTAAGGCTGGATGAATGGCGTTCTCGCTCGCGTGCCAATGAGGAAGCTGAAGATGCCGAATTTCCCGACGAGATCGACACACCGAAGGATGTTTCCGCGCGCACACGTTTCCAGCGGTACAGAGGCCTACGCTCTTTCCGCACGAGCCCTTGGGATCCCTACGAAAACTTGCCAAGAGAATATGGGCGGATTTTCCAATTCGAAGACTATAAGCGGACAGAAACCAATGTGAAGAGAAGGGCAGAAGCGGAAGACTATGGCGTCGCGGTTCGTACTGGCTTGTGTTCGTCGCGTGGATATTAGTTGTCTAACCATTTTATAATGATTGGTTGAACTCATCCAGCCTGGAACGAGAGTGACTATTACACTCAAAGACACGCCCGAAAATGCCTCGCACTACGATCCAACCTACCCGTTCTCGCTTTTCGGTCTTCTCGAGCATGAACACAAGATCTCTGTCCTCAACTTCTCAGTGCAGCGTAATACTGAGTATGACGCGCCCGTGCGTTCGAAGGACCCTCTGGTCCTTTGCTACGGCCCACGCCGTCTCAATGTAAACCCCGTTTACAGTCAATTAACACGTGGTGGTGGGAAGGGAGCGAATAACGTCCACAAGTTCGAGAGATGGCTGAGGCATGGGGTGACGAGCGTGGCGAGTGTCTTTGCGCCCATTACTTTTGGAAACCAACCCTGCATGCTTCTGAGAGAGACTGAAGATTCACAAGGTAATCAATTCTCTCTCGCTCTTTCTTTAATTGAAACTTACGTACCCCTGGTGCAATCCAGCCCCTGAGCTCGTTGCGATGGGTTCCTTCCTGAACACAGACACGACTAGAATCGTCGCGAAACGTATTGTTCTCACAGGACATCCCTTTAAATTGCACAAAAAGACTGCCACCGTGCGGTACATGTTCTTCAACCCTGGTGCGTAGTCTATCATTGAGCATCAAGTATTCTTCTCTCTAACAAATCACTTTATGCCTCCAATGATCACAGATGACGTCCACTACTTTGCTCCTGTCCAGCTTCACACGAAATATGGTCGAACCGGCCATATTCGCGAATCTTTGGGTACGCACGGATATTTCAAAGCGCATTTCGACAGGCCGATCACGCAAATGGATACTGTGTGCATGTCTCTGTACAAGCGCGTTTATCCTCGATGGGCGACGATGTGGAAAGGGCCTGCCACCGTAATTTCTGGAAATGACGAGGCGAGGGATGTGCCGGACGAGGATGCTATGGAAGAGTGAGTTACTACCGACGAGTAAAGCAGTGTATTATTAGAGTCAGGATATTGCAAGATCACTTCGCTTTGATTCGTGTTTGGACTACCACTGCTAACCAGAGGGAGGATGGAGAAGACCCTTAAAAGAGAGCGTCAGCTCCTATCAGTCGACTTATCAAGCTTTGGCGAATTCTAGTTATTAATGCACATGAGCAGGGAAGATCTGTCGACCTTTTTCTGTCACGAACCCTTCTCTTGACCTTGCCTTTTTAACCCCCCCCCCCCCCCTTTTTTTTCTTCCTTCTCTGAAAAAAAGGAAGAGGATAATCGCGATTTGCTTCCTGGGGAAGGGAGGTCTATCATAGTAAATAGCAGGCTATTACATCTTGGGTTTTGGCCTCAACGACTCGTCCTTTCACCTTTCAGTACCTTCAGGTTTGTACTAGCTAAGTACCGCAAAGTATCCCAACAACCTGATTGGGAAAGAGCAAACATGACTGGACTATAAGCCTGCAGTCTTTTCTCAAGCAAGTATCCCCTTTCACTCTTTGGACAAGTACGGATTCAAACCACTCGTCAGTTCTTTTCGTCCACTTATCTGTCCCTGGAGCCTTAATTCCTCGGTAATGAGCCAAAGCTCTAGTGAGTCCATAGTTGCTATTTCTACTTCGTATTTTATATTTAATCCAGAAATTGCAGATTATGATAGCATCCCGTCCACTGCGGGAGACGCGGGATCGTCAAGTCGCCAAGGTCGTAAAGGTGGTCGAGGTAACGACCAGCCAAACAAATCCAAAACTGAGTCAGAGCTGAAGAAGACTGCAGAATGGAGTGAAGATTGGACATGGCAGAACTGGGCCTCGCACGTCAAGATGAAATCCACCAGGATCGATGGGGAACATTCCCATTTGTATCGCGCCTTTGTTCAGTCTCTGCATAACGAAAGCAAGCCGAGTACTTTACAGATCCTCAATCGAAAAAGAATTTACCAGAAAATTCTTTACGACGATTACGACTACGCACTGTCTTCTTTCTTCAGTGCCCTCGAGTTAGAGAAGCAAAGTGAAAACCAGGATGCTATCATCTCCCTCACGGAATGTATGGAACAGGGTTATAAATTCCGAGGATTATTCGAAGAAGGAAAGGCATATCGACTGATGCAGTTGAAATACCGCTTCGAATACGAGAGGGGCATGGATCCAACACAGCAAGCCTCTTCACGCCTCAATTTCTTGAAACAACTTTCAAAAGATGTTGGTAAATGGTTCCAATACATCTACGACGAGCTCTCAAAAGGAAACAAATGGGAGTCCGAAAGCGTCAGCAAGTTCGTCGCCTTTTGGGAAAGAGACGCCACGCTTCTGAATAATGCTACCTTCACCAGCATCGGCTTTTTGGAAAGCCATATGACCAACTTCGATTCTGTCGTTGTTGATGATATGAACGCACACGGGCTCGATCCGGGAGCGGAGCAGACGGTACGCACCAACCACACACGACACGCCTTGAAATGGGAGTTTATGAACGACGAAGACAAGCATGCGAAAGCGAACGCTCTTCTTTGGCAGTACCTCTCATGGCATTATTATGCTGACGTGTGTTCTGAAAGCATCACCGCTTTGACGGAGGCTGGGTTGCGGAAAGAACAGGCTGCGGAAGTAGAAAGGCTGAGAAGTCTTCGACACTCCCTCCAAAACTCGACAAGCTCAATGATTCAGACTCACGGACACCGGCTGCATGAGCTGCTTGATATCGAGAGCCTGCGACACATGTATCTTGGAACGAAATCGACGGAGCTGGGACGACTTAAAATGCAGTTTCGCCGCATCCGCCATAAGAACATTACAATACGTAGACTCGAGCAACGCATCTCGGAAGCACCGACAGGTAATTCACAAAGCTCAAGCTCTGCTGGTTTCTCCGACTCCCTCAATTTGGAAATAGCCAATGCCAAAGCCTGTCTACATAAGTTGGCAAGCCGATACCACAAGAAGTTCATAGAGAATGCGTTAGCTTTGGGTCTCACTGAGAAAGACAAGGCTGACCTTGACTTTCAAGGTCAACGTACTGGGAGGACGCAAAAGAAGAGGCCCGAGCGTGAAAGTGATGAGAAGACGGGACATAAAAAGAAGAAAATCGACGATTGAGAAGAATCCATGGTTCTTTCTTTCCTACTTCAATATACGTACAAGTTGTAACTGTGCGGGCTCTCGCCACATTTTTGACAAATGAGATCATTATTTCACTTTATACAGGCAAGTAAGGAAGCGCTTGGCGCGACCCAAGGCATCACGTCGACGACTGTACGTGACTTTTCTGTACCTTTGCCTTGTAATTTATACCTTCACTCGAAGTTGGAAGCGATGCGCGCGAGTGCGTACATAAACGACTCGGAGGAATGACCCGACTTCGTTGTGAAAGGATGTGTCGTCTCGCGCATGATATCAAATGTACAATTTGGAAGAAAATTACCGATATTATCAAATGGGGATTCTATCAAGCTCTTTGAGCGTCCAGTACCTCTTGAGATTCTCCGGCTGCAGATCGGCAACTTCTTCGTCGAGGTGGGTCATGAGAACATCCCTGAGAGGTATGCATTAGTCCATATCAAAAAAAAGTAGAACCTAGGTAAGGACAACGATACCGGAAAGAATCAAGACATTCCCGCATCCGTTCGGGCGAGTATTTGGTTGGATCCAAACGGAACTCGTGAGTGAGAGCATTGAGTCGGATGAGACCTGGGGAGGAGAATGCCAGAATTCGATCGAGCACGGAGAGCACAGACATACGTGAGCGCAAGGCTAAAAATATACATTTTCTTTCGAGGCGTACCGTCATGGATACCCTCGTGCGATTTTTTGTGTTGTTCATCGTCGGCAAATTGAGGCATCTTCTTCGCCAATTCGGGGAATATAAAGCGCTACGTTATGCGTTGAGAAATTAGAAACAGAACAAGTAATTGCTGTTAGAAACGGTATCACTTCTTCAATTGAATGGTGAGCTTCAAGATCTACGGCGGAAAAGTTGTTAACTCTCGCACGCATGCTCGATAAGCACGGGAAAATAGTCTTACGCTTCCTTAGACTGTCCGCCTCTCGTAGGTACATAGTCAATGACATCTGCTTCGAAAAGGATCCATCGGCTAGCTTTGATAATATTTAGCGTATGTATCGACAAAGTCGTGAGATAGCACTCCTACACACTTCGTAGACTCGATTGACTAGAGAATTTGACATAATCAAAGTCGGCTATAGGCTATCACTTCTTGAATGGGTTACTCACATTCCACTTTGAAGTGATCATGAAAGTACTCCATGGTCGTTGAAAGCTGAAGTGGAATGTATCTCGTATACACTTTTTTTAAGAAATTGTAGAGGAATGATACGAACCTTCGCCCAACGGGTTTCTTCGTCATCAACGCCAAAGTTCCTGAACATAGTTCTTGATTGACTCTTAGATTGGACAAACGTACGCAAAGTAGAGTGAGTTCCTTGAAGCAGACCGGCGAGACGTGAACGCATTCAATGGGTTGCCACCACAACCCGGTCCGACAGATTCTACGGCTCTTTATACGATTTTGCTAGGTAGTTGCTGAGAAAGACATGATAATGTGGGGTAAGCCAAATCGCGTGAGTCTTATTGGCCTTTTGCCTTATGAGTATGAGAATTAATTGCCATATTTGGGTATCGGGCCTGTCCGGGACAACGGCCAACGGGATGAAGCTTGTGAATGAATTGTGCTCATCGTTCTCTTTTGCCTCTTTCCTCAGCTATCGACGCCGACCAACACCGACTGCGGTTAAAGAACGCCGACAGCGGCGAGAAGTAACTGTATTCGGTAACACCCTCTTAAAGAGCACGAGAAAGAGAGACTGAAGAAGGATGTCGATGACAGCAGCGAACAACCTCTTTCGCGCATCGGCGGTCTTGCGTAGACCTGCTAATCGTGCTCTAGTCTCGAGGGCTATTCAGCAAAGTGAGTCTAATAATCAATTATCGTAACGTATGAAGAGGACTGACATTGCGTGGCTCAGCTCGGGCCAACTCCTCTGCTTCTCATTCACCCGCATCGTACCAATATGTCCCAGGAGGACGTGAGTGGCCACGCCTTTACCTTCGTTCAGCGCGCATGTGTTGATTCTATTTTATAGCCATATACAAGGGCGAAGTCAACGAACCAACCCCTTTCCCTCCACCCAACAAGGCGCATGGGTCCAATCACTGGGCATTCGAGAGACTTCTCAGTGCATCGCTTGTCCCTATCACCGCTGCAGCCGCAGTGACAACAGGGAGCCAATATCCGCTCGTCGATGCGGCCTTGGGCCTTTCTCTGATCATGCACAGTCATATCGGGGTGAGTCACTTCTTCTTTCTTTTTTGTCTCGTTGCAACAGCGCGAAACATATGGCGCACTCTTGTTTTCCCCAAACTTAATCTGATGCCTTCTTCATGTTGCAGTTTGAGTCTTGTCGTGTCGATTACCTCCACCCACGCAAGTTTCCTCGGCTTGGGCCTCTCACCAAGTGGACTATACGTGGACTCACCGCTGGAGCTGTTTACGGTGTGTTTATGTTCAACACGAACGACATTGGTAAGTCTCATCCTCGCCTTTTTGTATGTTACTTCTCTAAATAATGCCCGCGACAGGTCTTTCCGAGCTCATCTCACGAGTGTGGCACGCATAAGTCTCTCAAAAGCCTTTATGCACCAAGAGCTTCACTCGCGCCTTTCCCCTTTTGTTGTCTTCTATTTTGTCCGGTAGTCATTAATGAAATCGCGGTTGCGACTCGCATCAAGCTTTGCATAGGTGGATCAACGGAACACAAAGATGAAAAGCGGACGTCATGTACGCAGTATGAGGGATCGACATTCTGGCATTACATCGATTTTGTGACATTACGCTACTTTGTTTTACACAATTATACAAGATAGCTGGGATGAGGCAACCAAACTCAAGTCCGTAGGAATTGTACAAGAATGGCGGAATATCGAAAATTCTTTGAAAACATAAGGATAGTGTTTGTGAGCGTGAGCAAGATGTGCAAAATAAATAATGTGAGTTCATGACGCCTATGTGTCCAATGGATGTAAGGAAAGGAAAGGTCGACTCAAAAAGAGCGAGTAAACGAATGAAAAAAATGAAGGTGATTAGGAAATGACCATCGTCCGTTTGTGGGCAATCCACTTTTTCTTTAAAAAAATCATACGTTTCATCGGAAATCACTTCCAAATGATCTCACAAAGAGGGGAGAGGGCTAGGGCAAGACTTTTCCACATCTTTTGACGTGCATTGACCTTGTCCATCCAGCTTCGGATACGCAGCCGACTTTGTCGTGAGCGCCTTCGGCTGTGGCACAGCGTCTGAGCAGTCGATTAGAGAGCCACGCTCGTGCCCAATAATCGCCATCTTGGCCATCGAAGCGCGGAAGGAGGACATCATATAGTCTTGGTTATCTACATTGATAGAAAGACAATCGAATTGGGTTCAGGTGGGTGGGTGGTAAAGGAAGTGGCAATTGAGACTCACTGATCATCGACTGCCACGCACAACTCGTTCGCGAGTCATGTGCCAGATTGAAATCAGACGCCAACCGCATTTCGTTCGTCTTCCACTCTGCACTCTTCACCTGGGACGGCGTCGAGCTCCCATTTCCCGACGCCGAGCTCGGCAGGGTACTCCCATGTCCAGGGTAGCCCGTCCCCTTCAACAGCACATCCAAGTAAAATTGCGAATCAAACACCTCTGGCGTTGAGTCCAATTCCGGCGAAGAGTCGTCGTTCCCTGGGTTTGAAAATGCTGGAAGAGATCGGTCGACGTGTCCCGCACGCGCGATACTATGGCTCGCGAGCAATGCTACAGCATCATCTGCACTCAACCCAATATCTTCGAACCTCTCGATGACTTCGTCGGCGGTGTCGAACGGCGCGGGCACGGCACCATCCTGTGCCGCACCTTTAGCGTCTGGTCGGCCGGCAAGAAATTCAAGACGAGGTGCACCTGGGCAATTCGTGAGAGCGACAGCTGCGGCAAATTGGACGAGGTCTCCGGCAGAGACAGAGGAGTGACGGGAGAGAACGGGAAGAAGGGCTGAGACGACGGGTGAAATACCTGCATTGGCAACGTAGCTAAGTTCGGTGGTGCTATAGAGAAGGAAAGAGCCATCGGCGCCACCACCGGTGAAGGCGCCCGAGAGGGAGAATCCGACGGCGTCGTGGAAGCTAACACGAAGTGCAGAGCGGGCTGGTGATATCAAAATAGTCAGTTTTTTGTGTGATTGGGGATTATAGACGATAACTCACCATGGGCTCCGCACTCGTTGTTAAAGACATTTTCTTGAAGATCGTCTACAAGAGAGTAGAAAGGCTCGCACGTGGTCTGAAAGAAAAGGATAGAGCCTACATTAGTCTTATTTTGGAATTTCTCTAGCATGAATACCCACAGTTCCAGACCCAGAAGTGTAATTCGAGCCAGAGCCAGAGCCAGAGCCCGAACTTGAACCAGTCTGAGTAGCTGGCCCTGAGCCTGAATAGCCCGAACTCGAATGGCCTCCACCTCCACTTCCACCATAGCCTCCCCATCCTCCCCATGATGGCCACGAAAAACCAGACCCGCCCCCGCCCCATGGACGCGCTTCAACCGTACCCGCATGGAAGCCCATCAACAGCGCCCACAAGGCAACTGACGATGCCACACTAGTAAAAGACCGACCCGAGCTCAAGCGCACCATTATCACCGCACAATAAAGAGTTCGCGAAGGGAAACGACAGCACTGGCAGCCGGCGCGTGGCGAATTGTGGGCGGTAATTGGGGATAGTGAAGCGAGAGCTCATGGCCGCTCGTTTTAAAGATGTCCGGGGGCACCAGTAAACGGGGCCAGAGACGTCCCAGAATAGACACTGCGGTCTGCACTGGTATCCTGGTCGGGATTGGTATTAGTAGTAGCACTCCGAGGAACCCACATGGACCAAAGTGCAGGCTGAGGTGTAAGAAGCCCTTGGATGTGGCGAGTGGCATATGTAAGAAGAACGATTCGCCTTAGCGATTTGCCAGGAGGCACTCAGCATTTAGACTGAGTGTTAGCTGTACAAAATCTGAGGGATGAATTCAGCAATTTTACCAGATACCGTAGAAAGAACAATAGTGAATGAAGGGATTTGCTAGTTTGCGCAACGACGATGCGGATGGACACGCGACTACACGCCTGGAAAGCTCCGGTGGCGTACGTATCCTGGAAGCCCAGGAATAACTCGGATATGCCTCACATGTCAAGGAGATGAGCAACCGCCACGCTCAATGGAACAACTGTCGGGACCGAACATACCATTGCAGCCCATGTCGCATCAGGATGCCCGGCACATCGTCCTTAATTGGATTCCCAGACCGACATTGTTTGTGTGGCGTTTACGATTGGCGGTGCGGAAGTGTCTATTCCTCGGTGATCTGGGGTATCATTTACGACCAACCGACGTCAAGAAAAAAAGATCAGAAAAAAGCTTGTAATAGTAAGTAACGAACGGGAGGAGCAAGGATGGAAAGGGTCCACAAGTACCTGAACAAGGAACTTAAGAAACTTCCGTGTTGTCGAGAAATTTTGAAATGGAAAAACGTACGAAATAATTTCTATAATATCGTATTGCCAGATGATGGTCTTATTGCATATGCACAAGTTATGCTTGTGAGGAGTCTTGTCTATGGTCCATGAGAGCGCCCTTGCATCACCCTGCCTTCCAACAGGCTGTGTTTCATAGTCGCTCGTACCTACCGGATCAGCCTACCCTTTTGAACGTATTATTTGACAACAAAAAATTGATTCAAAGATGCAACAAAATGCAATCCATGAATAAATGAATCCGCCGCTCGTGAGTTCCACAGAACAAAGCCCAGACGTGTCTGCGTTTGAGATGATCCAGGTCTCATTCCATCACGCAATCGATTGAAATGGCTTGAATCCGAAACAATAAATCGGTGAATTATCAAAAGCAACGACATGCAAGAAAGGACATCATATACGACCATTATACACTGACAAAGGTAGCAAGATATCAATACCCACGTCGGCTCAGTTACCACAGAAGGACGCTCACCCAACATAACCTAACCTTAGGATTCTCTAATGCCTAAATTATACACGAAGCGCAAACTTTTCAGGATTTGACAGGCAAGCCGAAGCGTTCCGCGCGTTTTCGCCTCCGTTCGGCCTCCTCAGGGTCCGCATCCTCAACGGGGACGCTACGTTTGGTCCCTGTAGACGACACCTGCTTGGTGGCATCGATGCCAAAGCGCGCTGCCCGAGATTTCAGCTTCTCTGGGTTCTGTACCAACGAACGGAAGTGAAGTAGTGTTAATACAGTTAACCAGGTGCTGACTTCGTTGAGAAGACATACTTCGTCGACGGGTAACACCCCTCCCTTTGTCCTCTTTTGTGTACTTCCATTTCCAATCGCTCCTCCATCAGCAATAGCATTCGAAACGTTCGTCTTCTGAGGAGTGGTTTTCTCTTTAAAAGGAATGCCGAACCGCTCCGCGCGCGCGCGCCTCTTTTTCGTCTCTTCGTCTTCGTCGACAGACTGGGTCGAAGAAGCGGCATTCTCCTCTACTGTTGTTGCCGTATCCACAGCGCTAGTGGTGTGAGTAGTAGCTGTCTACAATGGTATTCAAGGAAAACAAGTTGAGCGGCCCGAAGAATTCCACGAAGGCTGGGAAAACGAACTGAAACGGCGGTTGTCAAAGGTGGCTTCACTGTGCTCGTTGATGGGTCAGAACCATTCAGCCTGGAAGCCGTTAGTCGGAAGCCATTAGCCCCGAGATGAATATACTATCCATTGTATTCAGCTCACTTTTCAGTATTTGTGCCATTGGCCTTTAGAGGTGCGGCGGCTGCAGGCGTGGGCGCTGTTGAGGTCGTAACCGGAAGAGAAATCGGCGCCGGAGAAGCAGCTGCACCACCACTGCCATACTCTTCTTCATATTTCTGCGTGGCCGCTCGACTTGCAATAATTTTGGTGATGAGCTCGGGTTTGTTTGCTCTTGGAGGAATAGTCTCCTTAGATTGCTCTAGTAACCGTTTGAGCTCGACTACCTTCAAAGCTTTCCTGTTTCCGTTAGCAATGGAGTCAGTCGAGAGTCTCCAAGCCTCATTTAGCCCTTAAATTCTTACAGCTTGGCTTCCATGATCAACGTACGTGCCTTGAGCGAGTCTGAAAGCAGGAGGGCGAAATTGAGCTCGTGGTGCGTGTAGACAGAGCAGACGAAGCTGCAGTCGAATTTGAGTAGACGACGGTCAGGCGTGTTCTTGTCTGTTAGGTAATACAGAGATCGACGTTTTAACATTTACATAATTTCCTTTTGACGGCTTCCTGGTGATCCTTGAAGCTCTTCCACTATGTGAATTTTATTCTGTGGGTAGAGCAATCATCGTTCACTACTTCTTTTGGTGCTTGGATATTGTACACGTGGAATCGATGCTGAGCCTTTGAACAGTCATAATGCTGGGGTACGTGAACTTAGTCATCGACGGGTGAACTCACGCTGCCCTGGACGTTCAAACCCTGTCGCTCGCAGGTGGGATAATATTATTTTCTACTTTGTCCACAGTGAAGAGCTGCATCATATTGACCCCATGGATGCGATATAACCATATGTAAGTGAGCTACGAAGTTGATGATCTTCTTTGCATTCACCAGTCATCTCGCCAGTTGCCACCGAAGCAACTTTGCAAATGCATACAAGCCGCTATATATCAACCCCCAATCACCCCCGGCAAGCCCCTCCTCGTCTTGCCTCGTATCATCTCCTCTCTTTCTCACTTTTGTAGTGCTTCAAACAGAATCGCTTCACCCCTGACTTTTGTTGCGAAGTCCAGATCACCTTTCCCAAAGGCTCGTTGAATGTCTCACAAACGCTCTAACATTGAGGATGCTTCGTCACCGTCACGAAGCTCCAAACGGCCTACTACCAGTGACACATTGAGCGGATCGGGCGCCTCGTCGTCCTCTCTCAGAAATCCAGAAACTGTGTCACTGGTGAAGACTGCTGAATGGTCCGAAAGCTGGACCGTTGATGACTGGGACAACCACTTGCGCCACAAGACGGATGAGCTTGATGACTGCGAGATATGGCTCTATAAATCGTTCCTTCATTTCATGAACGATCATGGCGGTTCCACTCGTACCGACAATGGTGACGACGTCGGCCACACTTGCGTGAGCCCTATACAGATCATCACTCAAAAACTAATTCTGAAGAAGATCATCTACGATGATTACGAGTACGCTCTGGCCTGTTTCCACTCGGAACTCGATAGACTCGCGGATATTAAAGAGAGGGAGGACGAAGCTGAAGCTCTCAAAGACTTCATAGAGCGTGCCACTTCGTTTCGAGAGTCCTTCGAGGCGTCTGCAGACGAACGAACGGCGCTTCTGCGAGGGCAATTTCAACGCGAGAACACGAAGTCGCCAGTGGAGCAGGCCAAATCACGACTTGACTTCTTAGAAGCTCAAGCCCGCAGTGTCGATGAGGAAGCCAATATCGTCTTCGTTTCTCTTACGAAGGGAGCCGATTGGGACTCTGACGACCATAAGAGCGCGCTTTCTCGTTGGGAAAGGTCCTTAATTGTACTGAGAAATACCATGCTTGGCAGCTTCGACTGGCTAGTCGGCCCCAGAGTCATTGAAGACATGGGAGCTTGCAAAGATAAACTGAACCCGGGCATAGAGAAGGTCTTCCAGCCGAGCAAACTCGAACCATCTCCCAGTACAGCTGGTGGAAATGATCGGAGGATCGAGGCAATCGATCGACTATGGGAATTCCTTTCCCGACATCATTATGCCGAAATGGCCCAGGAGTTTAATCGCGCAATGAGGTCGGACAATATAAGGAAAGACCACGATGCTGAGGTTAAGGAGTTGCAGTGGTATAATTCCAGACTCCGAACGCGCGCATCTAAGGTTATCAGCTGCAATCGTAGAATCATGTTGGAGGAACTTGGGATAGAGGATCTTCGACTCACATCACTCGGTACGAATGACACAGATGAAGGCAAACTCAAAAAGAAATTTCGCCAAATACGGATGCATCATACTGAAATCAAGAGACTCGCTTCCCAGATCGACAAAGCGACTCGGGGCGAAGATAGTTCTCGCATACCAGTAACAAGGCTTAAGGCTCGTAAAAAGTATCTATCTGACAAGAACAAAAATGAGAAATGCCAGTACAGTAGTCGTATTCTTCAATTTAAAGACGAACTTAATCTCACCGACGATGATGTGAAGTTTCTCTCTCCGAGATCTAACAGCAAGAATAATAAACGAGAGGGGAACGCCGGGGAGAAGTCTGGAAGTAGTGGAAACAGGATGAAGGGTAGTGGCAATAACGAAGAATGACCTAATATGGTGCGGCCGGCTTTTCCTTTTTCCTTTCTTTTCAGAGCTCACGCGCCGTTTACACAGCTTGGGAGTGACCTTTGGTGGAAACTTACTTGAAACTCAAACTCTGAATGACAGTTCAGCTTCTTCTCGCCTCTCTTCTGTCGACTTACGAAACCGTAGTTCACGAGAGCCAGCCTGTGTATAACTTAAATATGTTTTACGAAAGTGACTAGGAAGTAAGGAAACAAAAACTTGAAACCTTTTCATCGAATAAAGGACGAAAATGGTGATAACACAGACGCCTGTACATGACGTTGATTGATGCGGACAAATAAATAACATTGGTTATAAAAGGGACGAAAAGGGAGCGGAGAAAGACTGTGGGTGAAGCATACAAGGCTGGTTACAATGCCAAAATCTTCCGGCTAGCGACAGTCTGTAGACTGGTTTGACGAAGGGACGCAGTCCTGCGTGCAAAGAAAAGAGAAACCATATGGTTCTATAATTATCTGACCAACAATATAGAAGCTTATGAAACTGTATGACGTCGCTGGTTAGTTTGCTATTGCTAAGCTCGTAGAGACAAACTTTGTAAACGCATACGAACCACTGGCACTGTATTTAACCTTCGTCCATCTCTTCTTCCCCCATCCCGTACCATTTCAGGTTACATCATCTTTCGCTCTCCGTCGATACTTGTTTCATTTCCCAAGCGTCTTCACGTTTGTAGAAGGCCACTCCTCAACAAAGATGCCCCACAATGCAGAAAGCCTCCCTGCCGAGAATGTGGTGAGGGGGTCGACAAGGACCGATGCAGAGCCTTCGAGACCTTACTCCGAGCTGGTGAAGACTGCGGAATGGTCCGAGAACTGGTCCCTGGATGAGTGGAATGCGCACCTTCTCGAGAAGAATAACACCATTGATCACTACACGTCCGAGCTTCGTGATTCCTTCATGCATTACATGCGTGAACATGGATCTACTCGTGCCGTCGATAATTTTGTTGACGGCAGACGCGTCAGTCCTATACAGGCCATCACGCGGAAGTTCATTTCCAAGAAGATCATGTATGACAATTATGATGTCGCTATGGGGGTTTTCAGCTCTAGGCTCGATATCCGTAGCTTGAAACGGGCCATCGCTTTTAGGGATGCATTCGAGGCGTCTGTGGACGACCGAGTTACAATTCTGCAACATCAGTTCCATCGCGAGAGTGAATTGTCGCTTCAAGATCGGATTGATTCTCGACTCGAGTTCTTGGAACGTCTGGCAAGCGACGCCGACAAAGAGGCTACCATCATATTTGATGAGCTTGCAAAGGGAGTACAGTGGGGCTCCGATAGCCTTAGCGGAGCGATTTACCGATGGGAAAAGTTTTCCTTATTGCTGAGGAACGTCAAGCTCAGCAGCCGACTCTGGCTTACCCAACCCGATTTTATCGACGACGAACGACGTCGCAAAGCCGGGCTGCATATTGATGTAGAAACAGAGGTTCGACCTAGCAAAGTATCTCCATTAAAGGAATCAGACGTCAGTAAAGAGAAGTCACGAGCTGTCGACCATCTCTGGCACTACTTCGGTCATCAACATCACGCCGATATGATCCAGGAGATCCTGATAGCTATGAAATCGGACGAAAAAGTCAAAGTTTCTCATGCTCCTGAGATCAAAGATTTGGAAACGGGGCGAAACAAGTTACGAATAAATGCTGTCAACGGCCACAACAACTCACACACGCTCTTAGAGGAGCACCTCACAGTGGAAGAGCTCCTACACATGCAATTGGGTACGATCAGCACGAAAGTCGGGAAACTCAAGAAGAAGTTGCGCTTGATGCGGCTGTATCGCAGTGAAGCTGAGCTACTAAGCTCCAAGACCTCCGAATTAGTCAATGCAGACAGCCCGGACCCCTCGATACCGGGCTTCGAGCCCTCAATGGAAAAGCTCAAGAAGCGTAAGCAGTATCTCTATAGACGCGTCGAAGCCGATCGGCGTCAGAACAAAGCTGCTTTCATTGAGCATCAAGATGAACTCAAGCTCACCGAGGACGACAAACTCTTCCTCGAATTTCCGGGATACAAACAGACCCCGAAGGAGATTACTGATAAAGCAGAGGGGTCGGGGTCAGGCTCGAGGAAAAGGAGTCGAGGTAATGACAAAGCTGGGTCGGGATCGAGAAAGGCGGGTCGAGGCAGTGGGAAAGGGAAGAAAGGACCTACGAATGACAACGCATGATGCGGTACGGTCCGAACAACGGCTCAATTCACGTCGTATTTCGCCACTTACTCACGTTTTTGCAGGATAGGAAAGGAGGTCACAAATTAGAGACTTGTAGTGACGACTTCTATCCAATGATCCCGCCATTGACCCATATATAAAGGCGTTGACCACACTTAGCAGCCGAGCCTGTATATAATGAATTATTTATCGAAATTCATATTACTATCAAGCTACTCACATTTATGCCCTCAAAGACAGTGTTTAGGGCACTATTCGAATTTGATGGGAAGCTTCCGGGTTTCTTGTAAAGAGGTCGAAAACGATGGCCACACAGAGCTTGCTCATGATACAAGTAATGCAACAAAACATCTACATACAAAATAGGCATGGAAATGGTAGGAAAAGAAAGGCGAAAGAAAGGAAAGAAATACGAGAAACATGATAATGTTCACCGTCGGTTCGTCTTCCCCATCTTGCGCTTTCCCGCGAAAAGATGTTTTGGCTGCGTAAAAGAAAAAGACACAAAAAGTCAGCTATCTATACACCATCCACAGGAAATAATGACATGTGTTCTTCCTTTGTTGGACTCACCATTTTGGTCTGGATAGCCCGGTCTCCTTCGCCAGCTTTTGCATGATAGTTGCGCTCGCGCTGCCCTAAATTGCGCAGTTTTACGGCTTTGGATGCTTGCTGGATGATGCAAAATGCATGTAAGAAACAAAGAAGGATTGTAAGTATCAAAAGAAAGAAGAGGCATACCGCACTATCCCGCATTCCTGAAAGTTGTCTGTTCGACCTCGGCTCCCGACCCGCAAGTACAACAGCCCCAGAGTTCGTCTTCGCACGTTTCCTCGGCGTCCCATCCCCTTCTTCATCAACATCCATCCAATCTCCTCCATCGCCCTCCTCACCATCGCCCTCGCCGTTCTCATCAACCTCCATCCCCGCATCATCATCATCTATCTCTCTCGCTCTCTTCCTCTTCGCACCCTGCACCTTTGCAATCATCTCCGCCCGCTCCTGAATCCGGCTTGGGTCAAACCCGGCCTTCCTCAGTCCATCCGTCAACTCGTTCAGCGTCTTCAATCCCGCCGTCCTCGGTAGCTTCGCGCCATTTTTCATTCCCTTCTTCAGTTCCTGACTCTTGAGCCTCTTCACCTTCGAGTCGCGCATCTCTACCTTTTCGCGTTCGTCGTCCGAGTTCCAGTCTAATTCTGATGCGTCGGAGTCGTAAAACCCGTCAGCGGCGAGCTTTTCTTCTTCGCGCTCGAGTGCTTCGAGCTTTTCGGAGATGTCGGGGTCGATGAAGTCGGCGACGTTCTTGCCGTTCATAATTTCGGGAATAGAGTCGAACTTCCACTCGTCGTTCTCCAACAGGTAGTTCTCTGCGGAATTTTGAAAGAAAAGCATCAGTACCAAATACTTCATCGAAATCGTAAGATGCACTTTTGAGATTGATAAGATAAACACCCGCTCCTCCTTCCTCCGCTTCGATGTCCTTCTCTAACTTCCTCTTTTCCACTTCCTCCTTGTCCTGCTTCTCTTTCCTCGCAAGCACAACCTCAGGGATAAACGGCTTCCTCTCCAACTCATCCCTCGGCTTTGGCTGCGCGACATGAATCCGATTAATTACCGTATTAATCTTGCTACCCTTCATCTTGTTGTCGACCCTATGCGTCAACAACGCATCGCACGCTGCATTTTTCACGTCCATGACACCCTCCTCCGAGTAACACGACGTCTGCACGCACTTGACACCCTCCTGTTGCACGATCTCGTTGACCAGAGCGCGCGAATCCTCAGGAAGTTCCTCAAGCTTGCACACGTCCGACTTGTTAAGAACAAGCAGGACAGGTTTCCCTGTAAAGAGGGGCTTGATAGAATGGAACAGCCTGCACTGCGCCGCAACCGAATATCCACACTGTTCGCTCGCGTCGATGAAATATAGCACACACGCCTTCAAATGCGCAAGCGCAGTAATACTCTGCATCTCAATCGTGTTCATCTCCTCCAGTGGATGGTCAAGTACCCCGGGCGTATCAATCACCTGCCACCTCAAGTACTTATAATCCAAATGCCCGACGAAAAGCGACTTGGTCGTGAACGCATACGGCTGTACGTCGACATCCGCCCTCGTCACTTTGTTCAAGAAGCTGCTCTTACCGACGTTCGGATACCCGCACAGAAGGAGCGTGCGCGTGTTGGGGTCGATGGCGGGGAGACGTGCAAGGTGCTGGCGGACCTGCTCGAGGTACGCCAATGGGTCTTTTTGCCGCCGCATGACGGTCGCCATGCGTCCGAGCGCGGCACGTTTGAGCTGTTTGCATCGGTATAAGCTGTCACCGAACTTGAGGAGACGGACGTAGTCTTTAGCGACTTGGTCGATGAGCGAGCGGGCGGTGCGGAGTTGGCCGAGTGCAAGTTTGTAGTGATTTTTGTCGTACAGGACATTCATTAAGGAGGCAAGGAAGGGGTGCAGGTCCTGTTGAGTGCAACGGGTTACTCGCCGACAAAAGTGTAATACAAAGGCATTAAACTCACGTCGAGAATAGGAAACTCAGTCAAAATCGCCCCCAGCTTCTCATCGAACGAATCCTGTGTAAACTTGACCTTGCGCATATAAAAGTTCCTTATTCGACTGATCTTGAAGTTTTTGTGTATAACCTACAAATCCCAAATGCAGCGCAACACAAATGGCAAGTCATCGTCAGCACTTCACTCCCTCTCATGTTGACAAGGTATGCGATGAAAAGTGCTTTGAATCATGCATACGAAGAACATAATTACACACCGTCGGCGTCTTCCTCTGCGTCTTGTTCAGTACAATGTCCAAAAAATCCGTCGCTGTCGGAACAGGCGCGATAGCCTTGAGACCTTTCGTTGCCGACATATTGATGGTCCGTCGTTGTCGTTGTTGCTGCACGAAACCTGAGGCGGGCTCCCTGGATCGTATCGTTTGTGCGCAGCTGCTTTCGACGACGATCATCTCACCCCTCCTTCCGCTCAAAATTTTGTGTCACACGGCACGCAAGTCACATCACGGTCACAGCTAGACTGAAATCTATTTTAAGCTCGAGACTTCACAGACATCGACAAATTTATAATAAGAACAAGATCTAAATATAATTCCGTGAATCACAAAGTAGGCATCTATGTACATATAAACATATGTACAAGTCACAGCACAAGTTCCGCTCGAATCTTCTAGGGTAACAACAAACCCAGTCGTTGAGAAGCCCGAATTGACCAAAGATGGGGACGGAAGAGGACAAGATTGAACGAGAAGAATCATTCGAAAGACAAGATCAAACGAAAGAAAAGAAAGGCAGGACGTTTCAAAGGAATACAAAACAGTACAGAAATCATAGAGAATCGTTTATGAAACGAGTCGTCCATGCGACAAAAGAAGAGGGAGAACATAACGAACGACACAAGCAGAAAAACGAAATAAGGCGAATAGATATGTACAATCAGAGACGAGGCGAGGGGTGTCAAAGGGATCTGCAAAGACAGCAAAGTATTAGCAGGAGTCGACAGGGGGCAGGGCTTTCGAAAGAAAGAGGGTATCGCTACACCCCAGCTTCGCTCATAAATTAGACGGGATATAGACCGAAAACGATGAAGTGGAGTTTTTAAAAGGAGTTTACTGTCAACGGAAGAAAGAACAGAGGAGAGAACAGAGTTTTAAAAGAAACAGAACAGATAACAAAACAAAACTTAATAAAAAATCGTGACGAGAATGATATCAATCATGAACGTCAAAGAAGATCGAAGGGTGCAAGGATCAATGAACACAGATACGGGTCAAATTCCAAAAAGCAGGAGAAACGTCTAATCCCAATTAATGTGGATGCCTCCAGCAACAGGCACCGGGCTCGCCTGGCCAACCCCACGTTCGGCTTCCCGTCTCAACCACTTCACTGCCCTCTTATCCTCCCGAATGAGCGGCTCAAGCAGCGCAAGACACTGCCTATTATGGTCCTTGATCCAAGCGATCTCGTCTCTGTTCAAGAGACTATCGCGGACCATCTTCGTTTGAATCGGGACGACGGTGAGACGCTCGAAGCCGAGCCAGACGTCTCCCTGGAACTCGTTCTTGGTCTTAACTTTTCGCACGAGCAGGGCAGACTCGATACGAATCCCGAATTTACCATCGGCATCTGATTAGGAGGCGTATCAGTCGAAAGTCGAATGGTCGGTAGAAAGGAGAATAACAGCTACTTACAGAAACCAGGTTCATTCGTGATAACGTGTCCTGGTGTAAGCGGTACATCCGAGCTGAAGCTATGCGGACCTTCATGTACGTTTAGGTAACTCCCAAACCCATGACCAGTCCCATGCAAGTAGTTAAGTCCATCTCTCCAAAGCGCATTCCGCGCGAGAACGTCCAATGCACGACCGCTTGTTCCCTCGGGGAAGACGGCGCCGTCGATGGCGATGTGTCCTTGCAGTACCCGCGTGAAAGCCTCGCATTGCTCGACTGTGGGCTGGCCAAAGTGAACGGTACGTGTCGTGTCAATCGTGCCGTCGCGGTACTGAGCGCCAGAGTCGCTGCGATTCAAACGTCAGAGACGGTTCATATTTAGAGACGAAACTCGAAATTAGAGAAAGCTTACTTAAGGTAAGGCGTCCCTCTTTCAATAAACTTCGAGGTACTTCTTTTGGGAGTGTAATGGGGTAAAGCCGCGTTAGCTCCCGTCGCGCTCGTCGTCTCATACGCAAGCCCTTCGAAATACTCTCCCTTTCGCCTATACTCTTTCAGCCGCGCGCCAGCTTCATACTCTGTCACCTCATAGTCCTTCGAAATCTTGTCGTCGAGCCAAGCAAGCCATCTCACGTACGCTGCGCCGTCCCTTAGGTACGCGTTACGCATGCCTTCGACCTCGGTTGGGTTTTTGACAGCCTTGAGCGAGTCGATGTACGAGGGAGACGGAGTGATGGTGTAGCGGAAGTGCGTCAGGAGGAGGGAAATGGCGTAGGAAGTCTCGTCGGAAATAAGGACACGTCCATTTCCCCAATTTGGCCTCCTAAGGAAACTCCACAGGTCGTTGTATTCACGTAGGTCAACGTTCAATCCGTTCAGGTAGCTGCGTACTTCATCATCGACTTTACTCAATTCGACGAAGAGCACTGCAGCGTCGAGAGAGATGAAAAGGTAAGCTTGGAAGACAGGGTTGTAGGGTATGTCCCGTCCGCGGAGGTTCAGCACCCACGCAATATTCGACAGACTGCTCACGAGGGTAGCAGCATGTTTTTGTGACTCGGTCGCTGGGCCTGGCTTCGCATACGCAGGCCTAGCTGGAGGCTGGGATGAGATCCAGCCCCTTATGGTGCTCAACTTCGTTCTCGAGTCCTCTCCGGCAAATTTGCGAGGTTGGCGGAAGATCTTTTCCTTTGAGCGGGAAGGGCGGCTTTTCCACACAAGATCGATGAGGTTCTGAGCGGGGAAGACAAGCTTGGCACCAAGTTTCTGGATAGTGCTATTCAACGCGGAGGCCTTGGCGTAGTTTATGAGTCGGGCATCCAATCCCACTCGGGAACCATCGGTGAGGCGTGTAAGAAGAAAGCCTTGCCAATCCCGTGGGCCATCGATGATAGGAGCGCGAATCAGGTTCCAATTGGGATCTAATTCATCCTCGGCTTGAAGCCAGTAGCGGGAGTCAGTGACGAGATAGGCGCTCGTCTTTGAGATTATTGCCACCCCCGCCGAACCGGTAAAGCTACAAAACAAGACAAATGTCAAAATCGGAGATTTACAAAGACACAAACGGCGCCCTTACCCTGAGATGAACTCCCTGCGCTTGTCTGACGGTGCTACATATTCAGATCCATGAGGGTCCTCACTGGGCACGATGCTACAGCGCGAAACAGTGTTCAGAAAACGTGTTCGTCAAGCTTAAAAGACATAGGCGACGCACTAATAGTCCAAGTTATCCTTCGTCATCAGCGCCCTCAGCTCCTGCACCCTGGCACTCGTGTCAACACGTTCGATCGGCTCGTCGATGTCGTCGAGCTTGCGCTGAAGAGCTGAACCGACAAGCGTGCTCTGAGAGTCTGCGGGCGAGAACGGGGGTCTTTGTGGAGAGTATCGGCCCATGCCCATACCCGCGGAGCCTTTGGAAGCACCTGACCTCCCAGAGCTTTTGGAGGTCTGCGTGTTCGATCGCGTGGGTGCGTTACTCCGGTGAGGAGATGAAGGCGATGTGCGGGGCGATTCGTCAACGATGGTGGAGAGGGGTGGTCTGACTGGCAATGCTGGTCCCGGGGACACGATAGAGAACTGGGATGTGTTGAGTGAACGCGAAGTGAAAGGAGTATCACCACCCATGGGATTGGTAAAAGTAGCATTCGTGGACGTCGAGTTGTTGCGCGTGAGCTTGGAGCCACTTTTTTTCTCTACCAACCCCTTGTCGACGTTGACACCCTTTTCCTTCTGCCTCGCCTTCCCTAGACCCCAGCCAAAGCCCCATCCCAGCTTGCGCGGCTGTGGTGGAGGCGGAGTCGAAGCACGGGAGGGAACATTGTAAGATTCCGAGTCCGTCTTGAAAGTGAGTTTGTCACCCTTTGTGGTTACAGTTTCCGACGAAGAGTAAGAGTTTGCCCGTGTCAGGTCAGCAGGAGAGCCAACTGAAAATGATCTTTGAAGTGAGTTACGGGGAGAAGGGGAGAATGAGCGAGGATAGTTGTTGTGAGAATCGTGATCGTAAGACTCTCTCCTCGGCAGATACGAGCTTTTCTCTGAGAACGTCCTCGAGGGCGACAGTCTTCTCTCTTTCTTCTTCTTCCCACTTCCAAACGGCAGACACAACGGTGGTGGTGGGGGCGGCGGGGGAGGTGCCATTCGTTGTCAACGTCGGGAACGGTGTGAACGGTGGTGATGGTCAGGGTAAAAGAAGGGGGATGTGCAGACCTGCGAGGGACGACCGACGGGACTTTCTTACGGTCCTTCTCACACGCGAAACCCGAAAAAGTAATTTCATAAGCTCCGGTGAAATTTTTGTTTCAACATTTAGCTTTTTTGCTGAATAAGCTAATAGAAATGGCCAAAACTGGCGAAATTTGTATGCTGACTAATCTATTGTTCTCTGCTTCGGGCAGACACTCCGGTCCGATCAAAAAATCATCATCAATGCTCATTTCCGACTGTCTGAGTCAATCTGCTGCTACCTCAACCTCAGCCACCTCAGCCTTGCACA
Source organism: Hymenochaete sp. R1 (assembly GCA_019400425.1). Taxonomy (NCBI): domain Eukaryota; kingdom Fungi; phylum Basidiomycota; class Agaricomycetes; order Hymenochaetales; family Hymenochaetaceae; genus Hymenochaete; species Hymenochaete sp. R1. The sequence continues at coordinate 125,300 of JAFREE010000027.1, forward strand.
CAAGGAGTCCAAGCTTTTTTTGCATGGCTTGCTCCGTTCTGCTGGCTATACCCGTATTTCATTTCGATGCTCATCTGACCTCCCAGCTAGCTTCGCCGGGTTGCAGCAGAGAAGAGAAGGTGGACACGCAGGTGTACACGAGTTCGTCTTCGCCGCCGAATCTTCCGAAGTTCACTGACTGAGCTTTGGCAACCGCCGATGCCCTCTTCCTCTTATCAATTGCCCCAGAACCTTCTCAGGTCAGCCTCTTTCCTTCTTGAACGAACACGGCCCCCAATAGAGGAACGTGGCCTGGACTCTGCTTGCAGTTTAAGATGATCCTGTGACTATTCCTTACGTTGTTTACGATGATTATGGATTTCCGGCGTTCAATACACGGAACTTGCTTATGAAGCCGATTGACAATGTTATCCGCGTGTTCGGAGAAAGAGACGGTACAGGAGGTTTGTATAGAACTAGTAAGCATCAATTGAAACCCGTTTTTCTTATGTATTTTAATTTTTCAAAAAAAAAGTCCCTCTCAATCTGAACTAGCGTCCAGACGACAAACTAGTCTTGCTGCCAAAATAAAGAGCGCAAGCCGAAGAGAATGACTTGGGCGTCCTCCAAATCCGTGGAATGACCACAGCTCTAGTACTGCTTCGTTGATTTCTTTGTTCAAAAGATACTCAGAATGAGGCTGAAGTCTTCAGCTTCTGGTCTACCAGAGCAGAGGGGCCTCGATCTTCTCCTAAACACCTCGGCCTAACGTCCACCTACATCTCATCAAATACCAACACAACTTGTGCAATGGTTCTAAGCATTCCTTCGCACGCTCATCAGCTCTGCTTAGACTCATAACGACGACCTGCCCAACATCTCAGTGACTTAACCCTTTGTGCGCGCACCGAAACCGCGGTATCGGATGCGTAAGTCCCACGCGCATGGGCAATAGCCACGGACGAGGGAGTCGAACAGCGCACGAAGATAGCAAGTACAACGGTTCATTGGTATTGCGGAACCCCTACACCGGACGGGTTTACACTGGGACGAGGGTGTATGGAGAGTTGGGACGATCCACTGGGTATGAGGTATTGTAGTGATGTTGATGTTATGGGTGAGCCGCTGCGTAAAATTTCAGTCTTTTCTCTCATTCTCATTTTGCTATATGATAGATATTGGAGTGCGAATACGTGGTGCGAAGGCAGAGAATCAATACTCCTCAGCTCTTGTTTAAGCAATTGAACCTACCAATTTCAAAGTCGATCACTTTCAGATTTGACTAACATGCAATGATGGATCAATCTCCCAAAATAAACCAGCTCACGCTAACTATAGTCATCGTCTGCAAGGGAAAGGACCTGAAAATGATCCTGACCGGTTCCCCACGCTGGTCATCATCGGCACGTTGCATACTCGCACGGCTCCCTCCTTTTCAAGGCAACGACTCCCGAACACTGGCCCAATACACCGGGCACCCCTACCAATACCCACACTGAACCCGACGACCGTTCGCGCCATCGCACCCGACTCCATGGGCCGATACGTCCTTCCTGTGAGCGCCTTATGTTTTGCGTATACACGGCTTAAAAACGCTCTACTAAATTTATCTCATGTTACATGTCGCCGGCGCCAATCGCAGGACTCCCGTTCGCCCGCCCTCCCGTTCACCCACTAAAATCGTTGTAACGAATTCGTAAATGGACACTTTGGCTCGCCCCTCCTTCACGCACGCTATGCTATCTTGGTCTGAGAGCGAATTAGCGGGCTAAGAATGGTCCATGGGTGTCTTCTAACAGCGCAATTAGGCAAGCGAAGGGCGTTGCGATGTTTATCAACCTCGACGGATTACGCTTTACAAGCTCTGTGAGTGGTCCGTTGGTGAATATCATGTCGTTCCTGGACGCTCACGGATGCTCAGAGCAGATAGTCGCAGAGAATAACAATATGCTTTCGCGCTTTGATTTTTTGTAGCACTGAAGAGTATAAAAGATGCAGAGGAAAGGACTAGTGTTCTTCACTCCTCGGGTCATCACTCATTCGGAGCACTTCCTTGCACATCCCTCGGTCTCGCCATGGTCTTCAAGCTCGCTTTTGCCTCTCTTGCTCTCGCCGCTGCCGCCAACGCCGCCCACATCAAGCGTGTCACTTGCCCCGACGGCAATGTCACAAGCAACGAAGCAGTCAGTACTAGTGTCCTTTCTGCCCATCCTGAAAAACAAATTACTGACCTTTACTTGGACTACAGTGCTGTGCCTTCTTCGCGTTGAGGGATGACCTCCAGAACAACCTGTTCGAGGGTCAGTGTGGTGAAGATGTCCACGAATCACTCCGTCTCACTTTCCACGACGCCATCGGGTTCTCCAAGTCTGGAGCCTTCAAAGGCACTGGAGCTGACGGTTCAATGATTCTGTTCGCAAACCCTGAAGTGAATTTCACTGAGAATGCTGGTATCGATGATTCTGTCGATGCTCTCTCACCGTTCTTGACTCGTCACGACGTCACCGCTGGTGATCTCATCCAGTTCGCAGGAGCTGTTGGAATGTAAGTCACCACGATTTCTTGTTTATACTTCTATATATTAAAGATTCTTCAGCACAAACTGTGCTGGTGCACCTCAACTCGAGTTCCTTGCTGGTCGCCCCAATGCAACCTTCCCAGCTGATGACGGCACTGTCCCTCTCCCAGAGAGTGATGCCGACACCATCTTGGCCCGCATGGAGGACGCTGGATTCACGCCTGCAGAGCTCATCCACCTCCTTGCCTCCCACACCATCGCTCGTTCCGACACGCTCGTCCCAGGTCATGAAGCCGTCCCCTTCGATTCCACCCCATTCACCTTCGACACTCAAATCTTCCTCGAGGTCCTCCTCAAGGGTGTCGGTGTTCCCTTCGGTGTCAACAGCTCTACACCCGGTGCTGAAGTCGACTCGCCCATCCCCGAATCTGGTGAGATGCGTCTGCAGTCGGACTTTGTGCTCGCTCGTGACCAGCGCACGGCTTGTGAATGGCAAAGCATGGTGAACAACCAGCAATTGATGATGAGCAACTTCAAGAGCGCGATGGCCAAGTTGGCGGTTGTTGGACAGGATGTGAACTCGCTCGTTGACTGCTCTGATGTGATCCCCGCTGGGTTGGCTCCGAACGGTGTGCCCGCTACGTACGTGCCTTTCTTTTGTATGACCGTTGATGTTTGTGAAACTGATGATGGTATTGCGTAGTCTCCCTGCTGGAACGACCCCAGAGGACATCCAGATCTCATGTGCTTCCGCTTTCCCCTCGGTTGCTTCTGCTCGTGCGTATCTTGAAACTTGCGTCTTTCTTTTTCAATCTCTGACCTAATTGTTTCTTTCTCACAGCATCCACCCAAGCGACCCAGATCCCCGAATGCCCCGACGGTGATCTTAACCTCGCCGACTGCCCGTCTTAAACGCCAAGCAACAAGTAGTTAAAACAGTAATTTTATTTTTCTCTTTCTCCGAATTGGGTTCTTTGGGAAGTCGTTGTCATTTGGGCTTGAGTCGAGTTTCTTCGCGCTACTCGTCTCGATCCCGGATGGAGCGATTATTATTAATAGTATATGTGTATGGTTATTGAAATACGCTAGCGCGGCGAAGGCTCGTGTAAATCCTCTCCTTGGGAAAATACTATCGCTTATAGCAGACAACGAATTTTGTGCTACGAGACGGAAACATCTTTGTTGCCAGAATCGGTGCAAGAAGGGCCTAGTCAATCAATCGAGTAGGGTAAATTATTGGAATTGATTTTTAATCTAGGAACCTCTCATTGCATTACACTATCCTTTGAAACATGCCTACACTAACACTGCACTCTTTCCACCGCCAAAAACTTTTGTAACATACCTCTCGACACCAGAGATACTGAATGCTACCAACCCAACCATAGCATCTGGGCGAATGATAACGATGGGGGGACTACCAGTGCTAGTCATTCCGTAGCCGTTAAAAGCGTACCCCTCAACATCCTTAAATACGTAGTTCAAGGTCTTGGGATGTATCGTAGAGTCAATGTCTGGGCTAGAGACATCTTTATAGATACCAATGGGAATGATCAGTACCGTTTGCAGAGTCTGTTTCGGGAAAGCGACCAAAGACCTAAGGAGACGTTGTGTATGTTCTGACGCTGACCTATCCGCGAAGACGAGCGCAGTATGCACGTTCGGTTCGAGAATATCGAAGAGCCTCGTTGGCTTCGACTTTCCAGAACCGGCGTGAACGCCCTTTGCATGAACACAGTCCAGGCCCGGCGCATCAGGCGCCCTATCTCCTGCTCTCACGACCTGCCCTTCAACACCATAAGCATTCCTCTCATCTATCTCCGCATCCGGAAATCTTTCATCATAAACAACCTCGCTCCATCGATAGTTCACATCCAGCTGGAAAAGCTTCCGGTCGCGATACCACCCCGCGTCCTTCGCGGACTCGTCAATGTCGGCCTTTGTCGCATCTGCACGCTGGAGGAGTGCGTGGAGGCCTGAATTTCCGGAGAAGGTGCGCTGATAGAGAGTTGTGGTGAGGTTGAGCATTTCGGCGATGACGGGGAAACGCTCGTTGGTGTAAGAGTTGAGAAGTGTAGGACTTGCGAGGCCTTTGAGGACAAGTGCGAGCTTCCAAGCTAAATTGAACTGAGCGTAGTGATGGAAGATCAATGCTCGGCCGTAGATGTCTAACTTTTAAAAAGTGCTCACTGAGTCTTGGATACTGGAGTTCATACCCTGTCCTCCGGTTGGTGGATGCGTGTGTGCAGCATCTGATTCAGTGTCAGTCTACCTATTGGAAAAAGAGAAACAGCAAGCAAAGACGAACCTCCAGCAATGAAGACTCGCCCTTTCTGGAACGACGAAGCGATTCTCAAGTTCGGCCTGGGAGCATCAGCGACAGAAAGGGTTAATAATTAAAGTAGAAGATAGATGTCCAGAGTTTTAAGATATAACAAACCTCCAATCGCCGTGTGCCCGCAACTCGACCAATTTGATATCATCTCGCGATGTGATGCGCAGCAGCTCCTCTTGAGCTCCTTCGAGTGGGTTTGCTTGTATATTGTCATAATTTACTTCGGGGCCAGTGAAAAGCACGGAATAGAGGTTGGGTTCTCCCGCTGCCTTTTGCATGCCAACGCTGCACCAATGCTTAGCGTACCCTACAGATGTTCGATGAAAAATATGACCCACATGGAAGAAGACTGGTCTCCCCAAGTGAACACGCCCTGTTCGAACGACGGTAAGCGACAGGAGTTCAGGTGGAATTAGTATGCTTACATTATCATACTCCATACCTGATATAATGGCGTCGACAATCGCTATCCTCCCATCCTTTCTTGTTTCCCCTTTAAACTCAAAGCCTAATGCCTTCCTCACCGCACCTTTCGCGCCGTCTGTTCCTATTACGTACTCGTAGTGAGCTGTCTCAACTGCGAGTTTCCCGCCAGCTGCCTTTTCGATATGCACTTGGACTTGAACGCGTTCATCGTCTTGCTCAAGCGAAACCAGTTTGCATCCAAGATCAACGTGGCCTCCCAGCTGCTCGATATTCTTGCGGATGATGGCTTGATGGATGCATTGCCCGAGAACGACGCCCCGCGTCTATAAGCCGAGAGGAATTAATATACAAACTTGCTTTATTAAACCCTAGTACTTACTATTGGCATAGCAGGTGTCGGTTCGAGTTTCTCGGTCACATCGAAAGTGTGCTTGATCCGATGGGGATCTTCCGGGTCGAACACGTGAAACAGCGGCCATTCCAAGCTTGCATTTCGGACATCGTCAGCGATCCCAAGGAAATGCTCTATCTCAAGAGTCCGCGGCTAAACGGACAAAGAAAAGTGTCAGAAAAAGCAATGGGAAAGCCACGAGATCCTAGCAAGTCTCCCCAAATCTCACCATGATTCCGGTACCGCGCTGGGCAGTGTGAAATTGGACATCCTTCTCGATAACTCGCACTGATATCCCATTTTTCAACAGAGAAAGCGCAAGTATGAGGCCCGAAGGGCCTGCACCAACCTATGGCAGTTTGTAAGCATAGGTGTATGGACTCAATGAGACAACAACAGTTGACTTACTACGAGGACTTGAGGGGAAGAAGAGAGACGCTGGGGTCGCATATTGTTTGAGAAAATATAGAAGTGCTGATAATAGACTGAGTAATCCCAGAGTCAATCCCTTTTATATCGTCCATTCCATACATATTTTCAGATCCAAGCAGAATAACGTCGGGTACGAATGGTCCCTCTCGATGGAGAAAGGAAGGACAGGTAGAATCAGTGACTCTGCGAGAGTGCAGTACGCGTTTTCTCGGCTTCAGGAGGAGCGCACAGTAAAGTGAGGTGATTTTGACTCTCCGGAGGTCCAATACAGATTCCGTACTTGCCGACGTGAATACGTTGCGTACGATTATAGCTGCTGAAAGACTTCTTCCACCAGGGTACGCGCACACTCTACGGCATCGAAGACATCAAAGGCCAATCCAGTGTCCAAGATCAGAAACAACATAGTCCATTTTTAGCACATTTGAAATAAAACGCCGCTCATTCCAGAGAACCGACGCTGGGAAGTCTGACATGAAGTCAGTAGCAGGCATGTATTTCAATCGGCATGGACGACTCACTTTCCGTGATTGAGTTAACAAGCCTTGGAATTGCATCGCCGCTTATTCATGTTATTCTTGACGTATATGGAGGCGCACAGCCGTTCTCGTTAAAATATCAAGCATGCTATGACAACATATGAATAACCTCTACCCAAAATTGAAGATATTAGGTAGAAGACGAGTTGTGTCGGCATGGGAGGCCGCAATTGAGCTGGGTTCTGAGTTGGAGTTGGGAGGATTCTGAGGAGGGGTCTCGCAACAAATTGATCGACACTCCTATTAAAGGATTGCATCCTATCCGATAAAGTCGGAACCACGCATTCCAGAGTTCGCAGCTTACTTACATACATAAACAACCGTGTTACAGCATGAACCGGAAATGAAGAGTTCGTGTGTGGAACAAAACAGAACAAACCGACGAAAGGAAAAAGAAAGCGTAGAAGGGGAAGAAAAAGAGAAAAGCCAATAATGATACAAATACAAAGCGCATATACCGTTGTTTCGGGTTTGCTCCTCGCAGCTCGGGTTTTGTTTTGTGGACTGCTCTGGGTAGGGTGGGATAGGTCACGGTGGTACCCGCAGAAGGTCAAGAGAAAGAAAGCGTTGTGAGAGAGAAGGGGGGGAGGGTTGCATCTCCTTCGAAGGAGGCTATGCAGATTGTTGAGGTGAAAGGTCCAAAGGCGGGGATGATCAAAGGGAAAGTGTCGCAATGGGTAACGCGAGGAAGTTGAAAAGTAGAAAAGATGGAAGAGATCGACCTGATTCGATGGGAATGGTCGAAAGCGCATAAGATGAAGTGTACGTACCAGTCGAAAGCGAATGAGGGCTCGAAAAAAAATAAAATCGCAAGTGTCCTGTCCACGGATCCCCAAAGAGTATCGAGAATATCTACAAGAACTTGCAACGCAAAGAAAAATGATGGCATGGAAACCTACAAGGTCGAAGCTTGACCTTCCACCTTTCGCCCCTTTTCTTTTCCCTCTTGTCACAGACGAAAAACTTCCTACCCATCCAAATCAAACCCTACTCCAACCGCCCTCCCCCTGAATGGATTTTGTCCGTTTATCCCGTTTGAATTCGACGGTAAGGCATGGTTCCCTTCAGCACCCGCACCCATGTACACGCCCTCATACCGATGCAGATGTTGATCCCCAGCACTGTAACTATCAGGCGACATCACCACCACCACCTCCTCCTCCCCTCCTCCACTTCCGCTCGATCCACTCGCAGCCGCCCTCAACGCCCTCGCAGCTCCCGCCGCCCCGCCCCTCCTCGAATCAAACGTAAACGGGTTCGGGACCGTATACGCCCCGCTCGAACTCTGCGTCTTGGTCGTCCCTTTTGAGCTGTTCGTCTTTTGGGTGACGCGCGAGTTGTGCGAGGTGTAAGATGGGCAGCGCTGAGAAGTTGAGGAGGCGTGAGTGGCGTGTGTGGAGAGCGTGAAGGCGGAAGGCGGGGGCTGGTCTTGGTCTTCCAGTTGGTCTTGGTCTCGACTGGTCGCGGAAGGTGGTCCCTGACCATTGCCATTGACGTTTGCATTGTGGCTCCCGCCGTTTTCATTGACATTTCCAACGGCGCTGGCACCGCCGATGTCAGAGAATGCTCCATCGAAGAGTCGCGCGTTCGGTAAGACGGTCGAATTCTCAGTGGGCGAAAATGTTGCTTGCTGTTGTTGCGGCTGCAGACGGTTGTCTTGCGAATTTTGTGCATACGGATGAGACGAAGAGAGCGGAAGCGTAAAGGTGGGATACGATCCCTGTCCAAAGATATCCCCATTCAAATTCAACGCATTCGCACTGGCATTAAGGTTCCCATTCCCTGACGTGTTCCTGCTGACGCTGAGTTTCGGACTATGCGGAATGATCAAAGGCTGAGGATGTAAGTACGGCGAGCCGGGTAACGAGCGAGGTGAGTGCGAAGAAAGCATTGGCGAAAGTAAGGGCGAGACCGAAGGTCCATTCATACCCGCTGTCGGTGTGGAAGCTAAAAATGGAGATGGATGGTACGGCGGGGACGGAAATGACGATAGACTTGGATTGGGATTGCTGGTGTTACTTGTTGAGCGGTGAGAAAGTGGAGGTGGATGAGGGTAAGAAGGAGGAGGAGCGGCATGTCGCACTGAAGTTGCGTTTGGCGAATGGCTACGGGCGAACGAAGGGTGGAGGATGGATGAGGTATCGGTGAGGGCTGCGGACCAGTCATGTGAGCTCTGGAAGTTAAAAAAATAGATCGTGGAATCAGTAAAAGGGAAATCTTAAGAGAAATTACTCAAAGGTAATTGATCAAAGAGCGATAATGAAAGAAGGATAACGGGTTAATAGAGGAACACCGATGGGAGAATGAAGTGCTGGGACCTCATGGAAGGCAAGATACTAAACTTACCTCGGTCGGCGCTACGAACGCCCCCAACCCAAACCCTTCCGTCGGCGTTTCCGCCGTCACTGGGCTCATCAGCGACACCGAGTTGAAATCCTGTCCCGGCTGGCGCGAGATCAGCATGACATCTGCGCCCTCTCCCAATTGCAGCCTTTCCTGGATCTTCGCCTGAGTCCTCTCTTCAGCTATACGCGCATCGTCCCCATTCGCGTCGAGAATAATGTTCGGTCTGGTCTCATTTTCGCGCTCGGGCCCCATCGCTTCCAAATTGGTATCAGGAAGTAAATTCGGCGATGCCGTCCTCGAGTTCACAGACTCGGACACGTTTCGATGTTCTTCATTCGTTCTTCTCCCACCTACGATCACAAATCCTTCTTCCGTCATATCCGGCGTCGTTCCTGTCCCCAACCCAGTTCCAGACCGGCTCCCCCTGTCTCCTTTCCGCTCTTGCACAAATTCACCGTCGTTACTTCCTCCATCTTGAGCTTTTACCGCGCCGAGTTCGTGTGAATGGTCATGTCGGCTTACAGGGCTATCCTTATCTTCGTCGTCTATATCGAATCCTCTTCTTCGCGTTCCGGGGACAACAGACACGGCCGGGTCTCTCCGGAGACTCGTGACGATTCCATGGAAGAAGCGTGAGCCAGGAATAATTGTCTTCTGCCTCTCAGGAGTGCATTGAGGAGATACTTGGGCCTGTGACGGAGGGCTGCTGGGTGTCGAAGTCGTTTGATGCGGCCGAAGTGGTGGTGAAACAGTATTTGAACCAGGACCAGAGGGAGAGGTAAGCTGGTATGGCGACAGGAGACCGAGCTGTGATTCCGAACGTCCATGTCCGCTGCCACTCGCACTCGTCGCAGGTGCGACTCCCAAAGCCGAACGTCCAAGCCGTACGATTGTCGACGCGAGCGACGTCTGCGATGCTCGAGCTTGGCTCTGCACATGACTTCTCAACCCTTCCTTCGCCCTCCTCGTACCTATCCCAGTTCCGTCAACATCGGCTTCTGCATCCGAGTCGGAATCAATGTTCCAGTGCTCGCCCCGTTTCCGTGTGTGTACCTTTGGTCGGTCGGCGAGGAGTCCACCGAGACGTCTCGGTGCTTGCAGATGTGCGCGTTCCCAGGCTACTGCGACTTTGCTCTTTTTCCGAAGAGGTTGTGGGCCGTCGTGTCTCTCGGTTGTATTCGCATTGATGTTGCCGAAGCTGAGAGTCGAGGACGATGAACTTTGCTGATGGTGTTGAAGTACAGATGGTCGAGTCTGATGTTCTACGACAGATGTGCGATTAAACTGTGCGTTGGGTTCTGGAAGAGGAGTGTATCGCTTCTTGAGATTACGCCGGTACAGAATGAAAAACCCCGCTGCGATGAGCGCTACAGCGACAGCAACGATGATGGGTACAACGATCTGGATGGTTGTCCAACCGTCTCCTTTCTGCCCGCTTGCATCTGTCCGTGTTTGCCATTGTAAATTTATTCTTAAAGATGCAAGAAAGATCATGCGCTGCGCACCGTCTACTCCGTCCACGTCGGGTGTCTGTCGCGCAGACAGTCCACCCTCAATGCCCTCCGACTTCTACAGCACGCCGACGCCATCGCGAGAGAAAGAAAATCATCGAGTTGAGTTAGTGAACATTGTCTCAGTGCAAAACGGTCGATCGTCGCGAGCGTACCTTAACCACTGCCACCACAGCCGACGGGGGCAGCGCATAGGTCCGAGCAGCCGACGCGAACAAGACAAGGACGAGAGCTGCAGCCGCTCTTCTTCTTGCTCGATGCCACTGCCAGGCCATTATGTTGGCAACGCAGAGACGATGACACTGGCAGAGGAGCTGGTGATGATGGTGGAAGGAGAAGAAGAGAGTGAGGGTACTGGACAGGGTCGGGGGAAGGGAGGGTATATTGACGCCCAAGGGCTAGGAAAGGTCACCGTGCGAGTCCGGAGCCAGAGCGCATACATCCACTTCTTCTTCACTACCGCGACTCTCTACTCGGCCAATCGTTTCCGCTCTTTTTTCCCCTTCCTTGAAGTTCTTCGCGCTGCCCGATTCACTCGGACCATTTCATCTGTTTCTCATCTGATGAGCTGTCCGGGACAGGATCACTGACAAAAGCGTATGATGACAATGTATATGATGCACCGCTGCAAAGCACTCAAGTTTTACCCCGCATTTTCAAATCACTCATAGGTTCAGGTAACGTCGACCGACACGTAAATCTTCTGCGCCCGTCGTCAGATTACCGCAATCGTGAAAGGCTATCGTGTTTCCTCGTGTCTTCGGCGCTCACGACTACGTGTTTAGACACAATGCACCGTCCTCATTGCACTTATTTCACCGGACTGCCTTGCAAATTCCCTCTACGCTGGCCTACTGGCCCCGTCTCGAGCAAAGGATTCATCATGCAACACACAGCTTCTTTGCTCTATATCATATTACTCCCATCGAAGGAACAGGTCATGCATTTCTTCTATTCCGGCTTAATACACTCATCGAACCCATCTCTGGCATTTGATGAACCTGCTCCCAAGTCGTGATCCACAACAAAGCTCAGATTGAACACATCTCCCCTCATAGTCCACCCTTGCTCTGCAGCTCTGCACTGATCAATGAATTTTCCGACACTCTGATATCAGAAGAGGAAGAGGGGACCGGTGAGGGTTATAAGAGCCCGAGGCCTGCTATCGACGAGAATTCGCTGTGTGAGAGAAGCCGGAGAATACTCGCATTTGCTTCCGCCAAGATCCGCAACCGGCGCCGTATCCGGCGTACGTCGGCTATGATTCCGGCAACCCACTAAACGTATTCAACCCAAATATGGTAAATAATTCGGAGATCACGGCGGCCGCACGTATTACATCCGGAACCGGCTATCCGACCGCGCCGGGGACCTTTGCTACGGTGGGATCTTTGCCTCTAACCATCAAATTCAATTCCGTTTAACCGATTTTACTTCAGTGTTGAACTTTTGCTTTTACTTGGCTCGGACAACAGTTAACTTATCATCACGACTAAAACGTCCACGGAAAAGTAATTACACGTTGTCAATTGATCAACCAGCTCACTCTCACAACGTCTTGGAAAAACTCTTGACTACCGATTATCTGAGCACGGCAATCATGTGAAGAAGTAGTCGGTCGACCTATACGCCCAGCGATCATCAAGGACCTTTTCAGCCGCCTGAATACTACTGCAGTAGACCTCCTGTGCTTTTTGTGCTACACGCCCTGAACCCGCGGTCCTCGACTGGAGCAAGCCGCAGTGAACGAGAGTAGGTAGCGCTTGAATATTCACCGGTGATAGATTTACTCTAATTGGGCCGGACTACGACAGACCCACAGAGGACAGTGTATTTCCTCCTTGGACTTGAAAACTTGCCCTGTGTTTCTTATGTGGTGAGCATTTTGCATGAGTATCTGACCAACGATAGGCTGAACACTTGCCCATTCCTTGTTTCCAAGTCGCAGATCAGCAAAAGATTCTACATGCAATCTGCGCTCAATTACTGCATATGGAGGCTAAATCGAGTGTACAGGATGTCAGACGCGCACAAAAGAAGAGGATAGGATTGGATCCAGTACTAGTGACTATTTGTTTTGTGTTTCATGATTTCTGGGGGTCGGTTGATACTGTAAGTCGAAGGGATAAAAAGACGGTAAGGGGTGATTAGCTATTTCTTTTTGCCTCCTGAGCCTGTGCCTGAGCCACCACCACTCCTTATCACCTTCTGCACCATACCACGAAAACTACCGCTCCCTTTCCTCCTCTTCTCTCCCTCTTTCTGCTCCGCATGAGCCAGATACTCATCAGCCTTTGAAACCTTTCCTTGGATCTCCTCGGTGCGCTTTTTAATCGCCTCACTCATAGAGCGGAAGACAAACTCGATCTGCATGTAGAGAGCTTCAAGAGCCAGATCATGGAGGTCAACAGCCTTAAACAGCGCAAAGTCCTTTGCATCCTTATTCTTCCAGCTCTCAATCACCGCCAGAGCGTCCTGCCTCCGGCTGTTATAGAGAAAGTTGAGAATGCCTTCGGCGTTCGTTTCGAGGTTCAGGAGACTTTTGAAGCGCCTCACCTCGCGAGCCCAGTGCCTGACGCAGTCAGACAACGACGAGTCTTCTGGAGGGTAGTGCAAAGTAAGGTCCAAGGGAGAGTTGATATGTTGCACCAATGCTTTGTCGGTAATGCGAAATGCCCATTCGTCCCGGACTTCGTCAATAGACGCCAGCCCTCCCCGCATTATGTCTGTAGCTTTGAATATATCATGGCCGTGGACGATAATGGGAAGCGACACTTCTCTGTATTCCTTGATGGCTCCGAGAAACTCACCATAAACTTTCTGATACACGTCTTCTACAGGCGTGAGCTCCCCACCACGGTACTTCGCCTCGAAGAACTGGGATGGGGAGGAGTTGAGCGCATCGCCAAACCTGCGTGTTTCATCATGGGACAAACGTTTATTCAATTTCTTCGCGAAGTTTGTAGAGGCTTCCTCGAAACATACCACTCGAACGGTTTTGAAGGCGTAACGGAGTTCATAGAGGTCGTTGTGTTTGCCAGGCTTTTTAGCCTCCAGCTGGAAACCAATCGTCTGGTCAAAGCGATCTACTTTTCCGGATGCTTCAAAGATGTAGATCGGGATGTTCTCGAATCCTTCAATAGATCCTCGATGGTCACCATGGGCTGTTGCTTGTGATGGTGCTGATGCAGTGTGGGAACTCACTACAGGCAGAAGAAAAGTATGTTAGTGATGATGGACGGACTCAGATACGGGATGCAAGTGCCAGTGGTTGTGAGGAAAAAAGAAAGAGAAGGCTCACTAATGAAGATGCGTAGATGAGATTTGGCTACAAGATTTAAGCTGAAATCACGATTTCGATGAACGTCAATGTGAAGGAATAATCCAAAGCAAGAACTTGAATGAATGCAATAAGGGCATCCCCTTCCTCATATCCCCTTCCTTTTCAACGTCTCACCGTCTCATCAATTCTTTGCAAGTTGAAACGCAAAGATAACTCAGCAGAAACCAGTCCCTAGGGATAATTTCTTTCACAAGCATGAGAACCACTGATATCAATCCTTTGCTTCCACAAACTTCAAGTCTGTATGCCAGTGATGTGCTGAAATTGATAGCATGGCCCATCTCTTTGTGTGGGCGGCGTCGTCTCGAATGAAACAAAATAGAGCAGTCAGCGTTGGGCAGACATAATATACCTAGTTTTCGTCCGGCTCCTGCCGAAGAGCCACTAAGAGGCGTTTCTCACCATCCTAGCCCATGAGGTAAGCACAGTCGCAAAGTGGGTTCAACACTTACTTTGTTCACGGTGGATGGCACTCTAGCGCATTCGCGATTCGAACTCACTGTGATTCCAACCCAGCCTGAGGTTGTCCGAGTCTCAGGCTGTTAAAATGACTTGGAGCTCGTTGCCAGATCATGGGATATTCCTGGTGCAAACCGAATCTAAATCACGTTTTCCAGCTCCAAAATGAAAACTACTGCATCTCCGAGTCAATGGCACTCAATGCTCCGGTGCCAGATGCGAGTGCCAGTGGTAGCTCTTGCACAACCAGACCAGCAACAGTGCTTAGTGTGGGATTATACTCACCCGAGTCGTATTGGTTTATTACTACTCTGTACGGGATAGCCAGCCGTCAACTTAATTGTAAGTTTGGAAACGCGAGAGGACTCACGAGCGTGTTGAGCCGAAGAGACCGACCATCAATACCCAGTCAATCGAATGTGGATGAGGACGAGCACAATGATTGATTAAATGACCCTGGTTGGCGTCGGTAGGCTAGGGTGTATGATGGCGTATGATGGCGAGAGCAAGCCATCTGTATCATCCGTTTGAATTTTGAAATTGAGCTACTGGAGTGAAGGGAGCAGTGTAAACTAGGCGATGAAAGCCTTCCAAAACAGTCAGTCGAATGCGGATGACGCAGATAATCGAGCAAGGCTCGAACTTTGAGCCTCCAAGAGAAGAGACCCCAACTTACACCAGACAGTCAGAGAAAACCTATTATTTCGCATTTTGTATCCAGAAGGCAGACGAATAAAATCGATACGAAAAGAAAGACGAGAAGAGATAAAAGCATGGTATTAACGCAAGCCTCCCCCTGGCTCCTGGCTCCTGTCTCTTGATCCCTGAATCATTTGAACATCTACCCAGGGAGGATAATCAGTTATAAGGAGAGGCAAAGAAGCAAAGGGAGGAAAAAGAAGACAATTATACTAACTACGTTTCAGAGAAAAGGTAGACGGGGAATCGGGAAGTATCAGGAGCAATCGAGTACCACAAGAGTAGAAGGGAAAAAAAGAGCTGGACCGAGAAACGGAATGCGAGAACTGATACGAGCAGGAAGGTGAGAAACGCAAGGTGCTCGGGGTAGGGGAGGAGGGGCTCGACATTCGCGATGCGAGAGAAATCGTACATGGGAGGCACATAGGCGACGAAACGCGACAGACGGACGAAAAGGGAAAGGAAAGATGAAGCAGTGGATGTAGGTAAGAAGAACTACCGTCTATCGATTCAATTCGATGCGATGTAACGGGAAACGGGAAGAGCAAATATAAATGAAAAGCCGCAGGAAAAGCATCACGTTTTCCTTCATTCTCACCCCTTCTTCACCTCACCTTCCCCAACAACCGATATTAACCAACTAAACTAGTAACTGACACGAACGGGCGAAGAAACAAAAATAAAGAACAAAGAACAGACAAACGAACGAGACTAAGACGTGAGGTGCATTCAGGCTACAGAAGACCACACTCCCGTAAGTGAAGCTGGAGCAGGATGTCCTGAATAGCGCTCAAAACGACTGGAAAAAAATGCACATTAGTTCTATTTCAATCTCCCAATCACGCAAATTATCCGGCCGAGTCGGGTATCCGTGAAGAAAATAAGGGAATGCAGATGGGGTAGAATCGATCACTCACACTTGATCTGCTGGGTGTCCGTCGCACATGTGTAATGTGCATAAATTTGTTTCGTCGCCGCGTTCTGGTTGAGGGATACGAACCGATGGAGGAGGTATTCGCACGCGGCATCATAGTTGTCCCCACCGTTGTAATCAGGGAAGTAATCACCCAGTGGTGAATTCGGGAGTTTCTCCGCGAACAGATCGATTTTGTTGAGGAAAAGAATCTGGAGGCGTTCGGGACGCAGGCAAGATTTTGCAAATTTGGTTTATGAGTTTGGATTTAGGTCGGTAATTGGATTTATGGGAGGTAGTGGTGGTGATGCGGATGTCGGGATGTTGTGATAGGAGGCGCAAAACGTGAGAACTTAGGCCTCATCGGAGTTAAAATAATGATACTCACGATGGAAGTCTTGACGAACCAGCGCGAATTGCAAATAGAGTCGAACAGCGTGAGCGCCTCTTGCATTCGGTTCTGATAAAGAAGCGAATTAGAAGAGCCCATCACATCGTATCAGTGCACCGCAACGCGACACAATTGATTGCTGCAGAGCGAGTTGAAACGCGAACATACCACACTCTCATCCTCATACAGCATCTGATCGTATTCGCTTAGCGAGACCAGGAAGACGAGCGCTGTGACGTTTTCGAAACAGTGTATCCATTTCTTCCGATCACTTCGCTGTCCACCGACATCGAACAGTCGGTAAGTAAGCTCGCCGACTCGGAACATCGTTTCAGTAATACCCGTCGTCTTGACACGGGATCGCAGAATATCCTGATCTGTGGGCATGTACGTATGATCGGCCATACGGTCAATCTGGTTGAAGTAGCTGAAAAAAAACAGTCGAAGTCCATGTTAGATCAAACATAGTAGTAATTTGACCAGAACTAATTAACTCACTATACGGCGGAATCGTTTAGTTGATATTCCCGACTTCTCCGAACTGCCTCCTTGACGCCCGGATCTCTCCAAAGTGCGCGAATAGCATCTGCGACATCGCGTGGTAACGAGTTCGTTTCAATTTGTCCGGGGAGGGAAAGCACAAGTGCGCGGCGCGCGTCGTTCTGCGGCTCAAGTTGAAGGTCGAGTTGCGGCATAGCCTCAAGAATGGCGCTAAAGAAATGAATTACAACGTCAGAATAGTCCCATGACTGGAATTCAAATGATGTAGAGGCAAAAGCCGAGGCATCGGATGAAGCGGCGCAATGTGGAGCCAAATCACGATACGAGATGAGGACAGAGATGAAGTCTCAAGACTCGTTGCAGCACACAAGCATAGAAGGACGCTCGGAACCAAGCACAATCGAGAAAGGTAGAAAGACGCTGATGAGTGTAAATATCGGAAGCGCGGCACGGCGGCGCGACTTTGGAACAAAGGCACGACCAGATGTTGAAATGCTGCCTCTGCTTCCCAACAAATATGAAATAAAGGAGAAACAGTGTTGCTCACCGCATAGACTGAATGGTGTTAGAGAAGATGATTTCTTTGTACGAGTCTCGTTCTTGTTCGTTGTATCCGCCATGATGAATGAGCTTCATTTGCTTCAAGACTGTGGACTAATAGCCATTTTGATGGGATGTGAATAGTGGCCCGGAATAAATGAACGCTTAACGCACCTTTCCGGATTCACCAGCCCCGAGAAGCAACATTTTGATTTCATTTTTAGCGAGCATGCGGTCCCGTTTGAGCTGGTTCTCAATCTCATCGTTGCCTACAAGAATGCCAAAGAGACCGGTTCAGTCCCTCTCTCACCCGTCTTATATGGTGACGCCCAAACAGCGAAAGCACGTACGGGCCTTGGCCTCTTCGTCAACAGCAGTAGATTGCGCGCAACCCATTTTTACACGAAAAAGATTGAAAGATGAAGGAGGAAAGGAACGGCTGTGTGCTGAGGGTGTGCTTTGACTGAGTGACTGAGTGGATGGTGGAATAAGTATATATGGTCGAGTGATAGGGCGATTGGCTGCCGGCGGTGAGCGTGTGCTTGAGCTCGCTGTCCTTGAAAGCAAACGATAGCAAGGAGGGCTGTCGCGGCGGCGAGAACGATGGCGGGGAAAAAGGAGGAAGAAAGGACGAGGAGGAGGTGAAAGATGGAAGGAAAGAAGGAGAAGAGGGAAAAGGCGAGTGGTCGACAAGGAGAAAATCAGGACGAAAACGGAAATTCTCCGTCTAACCGAAGCCGACAATCGCTGCCTCTTTTGGTGCAAAAATATTTCGTTTTCTGGACAAAACTTCTGTTTAGAAGATTCCCTCGGTCAGAAACTTTGACTTTATGTCAGCATTTTGAAAGACTTTTTCCGACGAAAATTCGACATCTCCTTTCAAACTCTACTGCCGAGACTACCGATATAAATGCTCTGTGTTAATTCGCCTTCCTACCGTGACCACTACTTCTATGACTCGCGTCGAACAGCTTCAATAGTACTTCGATATCCCTTGTTGAGCAGAATGAGTTAGTTTCCCACCAGAAGACTGCGTGTTTGTAACACTATTCAATTCTCGAAGCTCGCCGTATCAATAGCATCCGTAGTTGCCGATCCTTCGGCAAAGAGAATTCTTTTCACTAACTTATCTGGGCCTTTTGTCTTCAAACAACATTGACTAGTGGGCTTGAAAAGACAAGCATGCCCATATTCTATTTTGTTTTCTCGCTTTCGCCCTGTTTACTCCGTCTCTTACGCTCGAAAAAGATCAATGCAACTACCCAAGGTAGACGAGGAACAATTCCTTGTCTCGAAGCACAACCTGTAACTGCCAGTGCGGGAAAAAGGAACAATGTCGATAGAACACAATTTAAGACCAAGGACTTCGGTGCTGCCAAAATTCAAGGCCTAGGGCTCCACAAAGTACTCGCTTAGCTCAACAACGTCGAATGATTCCGGTTGTGAGCTCGCGTATCGAAGGTGTGAATTGCTCTGAGAAGATGCAGAAGTCAGGGATATATGGATGACGCGAAACGACCTGTATCAGTGTATATAAATTCTATTCAAACTTCGCTCCCGACGGTCCGACACACAGACTAGCGTTCCGTTCCCTGAATATCCCTCGACTCGAGCTCGGGCGCTCGACGCGTATTTCGATAACTAGCCGGCCGGCGGAGGCGGAGACGGAGCTGCAGGTGTCGGAGGTGGTAAGATCGGAAACGCCCTCCTCGGCTTTTGCTGGTGTTGGCGCTGGCCTTCGCTTCGTCTCGTCTCGAGAGCGAGAGCGAGGCTGCCGCTGCGCGCGCAAAGGACATCACCAATAATCTTTGTCCTTAAAAAACACACTTTTAAGCACTAATTTTCGGAGAAAGGACCGAAATAAAGAACTCTTTTTTTGGAAGAAAAACCCCCCACATACGAGTTCCTCCAAGCGCCCCTAACTGTCCGGAAAAGAGGGGCAGCCCATCCAGGTCTCTAAGACGTCGCATACACTAGATCATCTGTCTCTGTGCTCTGGAATCATAGCACAGATATGAGATGCTACCTGCAATAGTAACTTAATCTGATATCAGACTCCCAAGTCATGGTCATCAGACAAACTCAGACAATACTAGCGAGGCACGAATGTAGATTGACTTTCCGGAGAGCACCGTGACGAGGAAGAGAGAACTGAGACACCTTCGGAGGACACCTACACGTTTCCAGTGGACACCGACTCGGATTCGTTTGTCTCGGAGCGCCCCTAGTGTTCCTTGCTATACGTTTTCTTATGATCCCATAAGCATTTTTCACGGGACTCCATCTGAAGTTGAGAAAATAATGTGGCGCGTGAGACGTGTTTCGGGATTGTTATTGCTTTACATTGCAAGTACAAGGACTGAAACGGTACGCGATACAGAATTTTGAGATGACGACCTTTCGGGAAGAGAAGAGAGCGGAGCAGAATGAATGAAATGAGAGCTAGTTGTAGTGATACTGCGCGAAGAACAAACGAAGATTCCCGGAAAAACAGTGTGTAAAGGAGGTAATAATGATAAATGCGATGAGAGAACCGATTCCCACGAAAACGAGTCGTAAGAAGTAACACAGACCTAGCTACGATGTAATGGGGATCACAGTCCCAGACCCAGAAACGGATGTGCAACAGCTTCTTAAAAATGAGAATGACAGGATACATCCAGACAATACAATCCCAGGAGAAAAAGAAAGAGAAGACGCAAAAGAAGAAAGAAGAAATTCCGAGAAAGACACGTCGACGACCACCTATCAGCCACCATCACCCACAAACAAATCCCAATCTCCGAATGGCCAGATCCAAACATTTTACGGCACACCGTACAATAGTTCGCAATTAGATCGACCCAATACCGTTACCTATTTTGACCAGAAACACACAGAAGACAGACAGCCTGTATTCGCGTGGATCAAAGTCATCATGAAGTGGCGCTGACTCGGAAGGGGAATCGATGGACTAGAAACTTGAGGTGATGGGAAGTAAGGAAATGTGAAACCCGGGACCGTCAGATACACGCCATCCCCCCGCGTTCCCCGTCATTTGTTCCCGCTCCCTGCGTCTAAATGGTATCATAGGATCAAGACCGTACAACAAAAGAGCCCCATGCACGTTTATTATGCAAGGGCTGTTTCGTGATGACGAATCTGGGGTTGGTGATTGTTGGCGCGAGCGTATGAATGCTGACGGACCGGGATGGCGATGGGCCACAGCGAAGGGGCGTTGAGTGATGATGAGGTGGTGGAGTCAATCCGGGACTCTCATCGTCTATCCCCATCATTATCGCCAACCAAAGTGTGCTTCGATTGGAAGATGAGCATTTAACGAAATCGAAACATCGCAGATGTACGAATCAAAAGAAAGAGTCACGTCGCGGGACGCGCGCCTTTCCCGCTGTCCCTTCCCCTTCCATGGCATTCCCTTGTCTTCCTCGTATCCTAGCCCCTGTTTCCCGCAATTTGTGAACCAAATCTTGATGCAAAGCGCCCGTAGTTCGGAAATGGGAGAATGGAGAACAGCCGACATGTCAATGCGGGACCCTCCTCCTTAATGTATGCCTGTCTAGTGGCTTGACCAGGTTGGATGGGGGGACAGGCGGGCAGACCCACCGAGACGGCGTACTGAAGAAAAAGGCGCATGCAAAAGGGGAATGTTGTGGATAAGTGTACTGACCAGGAGTCAATTTCTCGATTCACCGGCCCCTATGTCGTACCCTACTCCCGCCCCCGCCACTTCTGCCCCGTCCCACCTCGCCTGTGTCTTGTCCTTGAGCACCAAAAGTACTGTGCAACGCAGCATACGGATGACTCGGTACCCTGACACCACTTCCTTGTCCCTCATCCCTCACAGCGCTCTGCGGTACTGGCACCGGCATGGAAGCATTTATACTCATCCCTGATCCGGGTCGTCCACCGCCATAAGGAGACCCCGAGCTTGAGTTACGAGCAATAGAGCTGATGGATTGAAGTGTCTCTGGGTGGAACGAGGAATGTTGGTGTGGAGAGTGCGAGTGGGGATGAGGACTTGAAGAAAGCGATACTGAAGTTGAGGATGAAGGGATTGACATCGGAACAAGCGACGAAAGACGACGACGGCTTTGATTTTGAAGGGGAGGGGTCCGGTAGGTAGAATGAAGGTCGTGTTGGCTGGGAGAGGCAAATCCGGCCATGTGCGGAGAATAAGACGGATGTTTTTGCTGCTGTTGAGTGTACGATTGCACATGTAATGGCGGGGTCGGTGAGTCAGTATGTATAGCAGGGACGACAGCATGGTGTCTTAGAGATGTCGGTGGCATTCCTGTAGCAGATATTCCGTGTTCATACGTATCATGTTGACCTTGACCCTGATTGTGATTAAGCGGACTGTGCTGCGAATTTTGCGAAAGCAAGCCGGCTGCCAGCACCGAGCTCGCATCGCGTTCAGACTGGTGGAACCAACGCCAGTTGGCATGATTCGTGAGAGCCTGTTCTGCATCGACTATACGTTGTTGCGCTTCCGTTTTGTCTTGCCTATTGTTCGACGGCGCGATGGACTGTACCCACGAAGCCGGAACAGGCTCAGACTGTGATGGCACTGTTGGTGTAGTGGCTGATTGCGAACGTCCACGTTCTAATTGAGTTTGATGAGGAGGGGTTGTCTGAGATGGGACTTGGATATGTGGACGAGCTTGGGGTTGGGCGAAAGTAGGAGGCGTATCCGGGTCTGGCATAGATTCCTTTATGCTTGACCTGAGCGGCGAGAATATTAGTATTATGGACGACTGGCAGAATTAAGTACCTACAGGAACTTGCGCGCCATTATCCACCGACTCTCGGCGAGTTCAAGGCACGTCATGCACTTCTCAACATCCGACAATGCCTTCTCCCTTTCCTTAATCCTCACATTCGTACTCTTTTCCCCGAGAGCACCGACACCCGCAGCAGCGGCGTGAATCCCCATCAATTGTGTTGTAGCCGCGATGTGAGCCACTGCAAGCATGTTCGGGATGTTAGTGATCCCTTTGCGTGTCTGCGTTTCGATGATGCGGATCGCGCTCTGAGCGGCGCTTGAGCAAATAGAGTCTGCAGGGAAAGGGAAGACTTTGATGGAAGTGGAAAGTGCAGGAGGGGTCGTGGGAACGTCATGCTGAGGTTGAGGAAGGAAGTGGGCGATATTGGAAAAGGGTCGGTAGATAAGGATGAGACAAAGATAGTAACTGGTGTATAGAGTAGCGCTCTGGTTTGAGAATATTTCGTCTTTGATTGTCGGTGACCATCGCACTGTTGTGAGAAACAAAACGATCAGAGTTGTGCTGCAAATCTTGTAGGTAAAAAAGGACGTTATACGAATTTGACTTACGGTGTTCAGGTACAGAGGAGACCCAGTCATCTAGAGCTGCGTTCAGCTGGCTCACAACCTGTTCCTGCCAGCCATTGCTTACAAGCCCCAGTAACACCTTAGATTTGTCGATACAGTACTAAGGAATTAATGCTAAGTCAGATCATGATAAATCTTGAAGACAATGCCTTACGATAGTGCGCAAAGCGTGAGCCAATATTTGCGTCTGCTTGAGCATTGAAACAAAGAATGATACCGAAGATGGTTTGTCCTCCGGTTGGACGAATGCAGGTTGGGAAGGATCGCTCGATACCCAATATTCATCATCAACCTCAAGAGGGAAGTCAAGATCGAATCTAGCAACATTTGAGCATGTCCATGCGCGTGACAGAACGATAGGACTTACTCTTCCTCTCGAACGCAGCATGGCCTCCCAGTACCCGCGCTTCCTAGCCTATCAAACAGCACCAACAACCTGTAGCGTCAATGAACGTCAGAAAGGTCAGATCTGCTTGCAAGGATGCTAAGACTCGCCAGAAAGCTCTCTTCCAGAGCTCGTCCTCGGCGTTCGGTTTCGTCCTGTAGACTTTCCTCCGATGTGCGCCTACGTCCATTGCCTTTCGCAGTGCCGCTCCAACGACTACCCAGCCGGAGGGACCAAGAGAAGATCCACGGAGAAACATTCCACTGAGCGAGCAGAACTGGAGTTCGCAGAGAGTTGGAGGGTCAAGGGAGGTCACGGTGAAAGATGCACCGTCTTCAATACCGCGAATGATGTATTTTTTCATTTAAAAAATTAGATGAAGTCGAGGAGTATTATTCGAACACCTGCTTACCCTGACTCCTTAGAAAAAATCTCCACCCTGCGCTCGCCCATTCTTCATCTTCACCTTCCTTTTTCACCTTTGCACCCGCGTCCGAGCCCCATCCATCCCACAGCACTCTTTCATCAGTACTCCACCTAGACGCAATGGCTAGACACGCCCACACCACGCTTGCAAACTTGGCATCGCGTAGATGACAACCGGCGTGGAAATGTTCATAAAAGGTCGGGGCGTGTAGGAGCGGGAAGAAAGCATTTGTATAATGGAAGTAAAGCGAGAGGAGTGGGAGTGTGAGATCCGAAGGGGGGAAATCGAAAAGCTTATTCGAGGTTTGCAACGAGGGCGACGAAGGACGTTGAGACGCATGTCTATGTTCCCAAGCTTCCTCCCACTACGAAAGAAGATCGGAAATTATTCGTCAGGACCATCTTTGCAAGAGGCAAAGGCCAAGCCAAGAGAAGCCAACGGAAAATAGAAACTCACGGGAGCAATCGTCCAGAACACTTTCCTCCGTCTCCGAGGTACGCCACACACGCCACTCCGGTACGCCGCTTCCCTTTCTTCAGCCCCCTCACCTTCACCTCCGATATCGCAAAATCCATCGTCGCCGGCGATGGCGCGCATGAATCTCCTCGTTGCCGTCAAGTATGGTATGAACGATGATTTCCCGAGGAAGCGCATGCCCCCTCCATCATTTACGCCTTCTTTAGAGTAGATGGATAAGCTACTAAACCCACCTAGAGAGGGAGGTGAGTCGGCTGGAGACTCAGTATTACCACGTTTCTGAGGGTAAGAGATGAGATACGGTTCTTCTTCATCACTCGCTAGGGAAAGTTCGTCCTCGCTTATTTGAGTAGGGTTGGATGTTGTAGATCTAAGAGATGAGAGAGATGGTTGACCCGGGAGAAGAGAGGATCCGGATGAGATCGCAGGGGAAGTTTGATGTGTACTAGTAGAGGGCTGATGAGGGGGTTGGGCGGTGGAGCCAGACTCCTTGTCGGCTTTCCAAGCACCGCGAGGTATTGGAGGACCAAGCACGTCACAGAAGTCTGCTTCGGGTCGTAGCTGATCCGTACGAATCCGTTAGCTAGCTCATTAAGCCAACTCGACGTCAGTCCACTTTAAAGAGCTCACCCTCTTGAAAAGCTTTTCAAACCGCTCTATGCGATCTTCTAGTGCCGTCACATAGCTTGTGCATAAAAAAGAATATGTCAGACTAAATGCGTTTGCTTAGAGATCGGAACAGTTGCTTACGCTTTTGGTGGTCCTCTGGGTCTCGAGGCTTCACTACGGTTGACAAGTGAGCCCCATAACCATCAGTATACCAACAAACTAGAACGGAAATATTTATGGAACGGGGACTTACAGGTATGTGCACGGGCATTGGTTCCGCTTGCAGTTCGTGCACTTTGTTCCAGGATTAGGAGCTCCGTCGCATCGAGTTTTTCTTCTCCGGCAGAAATCGCATGCTCTGTCGGACTTGCGTACTTGGTATGAAGACGACGAGGGGGAAGGAGAAGGAGTTGGATCAGGTCTGAACTCGTCAATTTTGATTGAGTACATCGTTCCAGGAGCGGCTTTTTCTGTCTGCAACTTCCGGGACCGAGAAGGATGATGAAATGGTGACAAGACAGTTATAAAGCTAAGAAACTTGGCGAGTCTTGGGCGCCGTTCTTAGTGTTCTTGAGGTCTAGAGGGGGGAGGGGCGATAGAAATAGACGGACTTATACATAAGTAGGAAATGAAGCTGCTGCGGAGTGACGATGACAATGGCAGATTTCTGTACTCTATTTCCATTCATCCGACTCCCCGAAGGCGCGCGCGAACTTTTGCTTTCGGTTCCGGCTCTTGTCTCTGCCGACATCAGCCCTCCCGTCCCTTTTTGTTGCACTCGTAGACGACAGCAATATTAACGGTAAGTCCAGTCGGTTTGTCTGCAAAATCGTTGCCTATAATTATTGTGGAAAAGCTCACTGAGGAGCAAGCAAGGAAACATGTTCAGATCGTCGGCGGCTCTGAATTTTGTCTCAAGATCACGTGCTTCGAGTCCGCTCTACGGCGCTCCCATTCAGCTTCTCCGTCTCTTACTAACTTACACTGATGACGACGAGCACTAATGTCAACCATGACGGTGCGAACATTCATCAGGCTCGTCAATGCTACCCACAGCCGACCAATTGCAGTGCGAGCTGCAGTGCGATCTATGTCGAATTCCCCTCTCAATCGCCCAGCACCACAACCTCTGCCTCGAAAGGATCAACTCGAGTTCGAAGCTCTCGTTCGTGCAGCGGCCGCACCCCTTTCGTCGTTTCCCAACAAACTTGGCAGGCAGCCAAATACAGACTCCGGTGTCGAGGCCGAGCTTGCAACGAGGGTTGAAAGGGGCGAAGAACTTCATCCGCACGTCCGTCGTGCACCAGCGCCTGAGTTCGAAGGCGAGACCAACCCGGTTACGGGCGAAGTGGGTGGACCCAAGCGTGAGCCGCTTCGGCACGGAGATTGGTCGTATGGAGGACGCATTTCTGACTTCTAGAACGACAACATGATGGCGACGGCTCATATGATGGATACGTATGTTTTGGTGAAAGTTGCAACTGAACTGTTGCGTTTCCGAAGTCGGCGCTTCGAGCTGCATCAGGAAGTTGGAGAGCGTACACGGGAAAGAGCGCAGATAGAGTTGGCGTAAAGGTGACAGTGCCTGGGCGTTCCTAATCGGTGCTGCGGATGACATAATCAGATTTCTGTTGTTGGCTTTCAATAGTTTCCATAACGTCGGGCCAGATTCGTTCAGATGGTCCCTTTCTCCTTCCCGACGCCACGCCTCTTTGGCCTCTTGAGAAGACTGACTTCTGCTGCTGTTGTTCTTAACTTATAAAAACGTTCATTTGCAGTTGTACTTCTTTCCGTTGCCGGTCTTGGCGAAATCTTTACGCCAATATCGCCTTCTAAAATGTATGTTACCATCCATCCATTCACGGCATCTTATCGATCCAACTACAATGGAACACCCATCAAGCCCTGGTCCAGTCGCGCCACCGACTGCGGATTTTCCTCCAGACGACGCTTATGCGGATCAGGCCCGCAACTCTCAACTGCGCAGTCGTTCCAGCCGCCTTCCTTTGCTTAATTTCAGGGAAACATTGTGTCGCTGTGCGACATACCGGAGAGGTATGTCTGTGTTTGTCTCTCTTTTTTATTTGTTTTGATTCACTTTGATTCACTGACTGAAAAAAAACGTTTAAAGGTCAAAACTCAATTTTTTAGGCTTATCAAGGCTTTACTATGATCCTACGAGTGCGCATCTTCATTTTCGGAGATAGCTTATCGCGGCCGATATCTAGATACTAGCCCTTGCGCCCTTCGTGCACGAAATACCTTGTTCTCGCGCAATCGCCCGTCAAAGAACATCATGGCCCTCATTTCTTTTACTCGAAAGATAAGGCTGCTATGGACATCTCATCCCCTACCTAAGTACGTTTCCGTCCGGACGATAACATCACTTCTTGCGACTTTACCAGAGTCGAATCCGAACGCCGTTTTTCTGCTTGCCTATGCAAAATGTGGTAGTCCAACTAAGTATGCCAGTTTATGTAATTTTTGACATTCTCATCACTCAGCTCGGAGCATCCATCATCTTTGAAGCAATGATAGCGGAACACTCAGACAGCGCAAATATGCCATGCCCTTATTTCCCATCTAATACTGATGTCAAGCTGACTAAAAGGATGCTTGAAGAGGACAGATCGAAGTACAGTCGCAAGCGGACGGTGCATCAATATTCAGCAGTTCACACTCTTCTGCGAACTCATATTTTCAAGAGCATGAACATAAGAATACCTTCGCCCGGTATACTCGCCGGCACTATACCAATTCGCACGAACATATCCTTTTCTGGATGATGAATCCCGGGCTGGACCCAATGCACCGGACAACATCCGTCCGTGCAGCCTGCGCTTCCGCGCCTCGTACCCGAATCCATGGTCCGAGTCCCCCTCCATGTGAGCAACACATGTTTTTTCTACACGACATTCTTACTTATCGTATGTTGCATGTCGTCGGCTCCAATCACAGCCCACCGTTTTCCCTCTAGTGTTGGTAATCTGAGGCTGCTGATATATTTGGTCGAGAGAGGCTGTCGTTAAGATTGGACCGGCACCTTCAAACGACATGAGTTCGCTCCCGCCGTTGTCATTTGAGTACGACAATGTTCTCAGGAATTACGCTCTGCGAGCTCTCTGAGTGGCCGGTTGTACAT
This sequence comes from Hymenochaete sp. R1, assembly GCA_019400425.1. Classification (NCBI taxonomy): domain Eukaryota; kingdom Fungi; phylum Basidiomycota; class Agaricomycetes; order Hymenochaetales; family Hymenochaetaceae; genus Hymenochaete; species Hymenochaete sp. R1. Next base: position 153,013 of record JAFREE010000027.1, read on the forward strand.
CTGTACGGTGTTCCTGATGCTCACATGCTCTCGAAACAAATTTTCAGAAAGAAAGAAAAAGATATGTCTTGTTCCCATTCATGTTCTACCAAAGGGTATAAAAGACGCAGAAGAAAGGACTAGTGTTCCTCACTCCTCGAGTCATCACTCATTCGGAGCACTTCCTTGCACATCCCTCGGTCTCGCCATGGTCTTCAAGCTCGCTTTTGCCTCTCTTGCTCTCGCCGCTGCAACCAACGCTGCCCACATCAAGCGTGTCACTTGCCCCGATGGCAATGTCACGAGCAATGAAGCAGTCAGTGTCCTTTCTACCCATTTTGAAACAAATAGATTAACTGACCTTTACTTGAACTACAGTGCTGTGCCTTCTTCGCGTTGAGGGATGACCTTCAGAACAACCTGTTCGAGGGTCAGTGTGGTGAAGATGTCCACGAATCTCTCCGCCTCACTTTCCACGACGCTATCGGGTTCTCCAATTCTGGAGCCTTCAAAGGAACTGGAGCTGACGGCTCAATGATTCTGTTCGCCAATCCTGAAGTGAACTTCACCGAGAATGCTGGTATCAGTGATTCTGTCGATGCTCTCTCACCGTTCTTGACTCGTCACCTCGTTACTGCTGGTGATCTCATCCAGTTCGCAGGAGCTGTTGGAATGTGAGCCACTGTGATCTCTTGTTGTTGTATTTCTTTATGCTAAAGATTCTTCAGCACGAACTGTGCTGGTGCACCTCAGCTCGAGTTCCTTGCTGGTCGCCCCAACGCAACCTTCCCAGCTGATGATGGTACTGTCCCTCTCCCAGAGAGTGATGCCGACACCATTCTGGCCCGAATGGAGGATGCTGGATTCACGCCTGCAGAGCTCATCCATCTCCTTGCCTCTCACACTATCGCTCGTTCCGACACGCTCGTCCCAGGTCACGAAGCCGTCCCCTTCGATTCCACCCCATTCACTTTCGACACTCAAATCTTCCTCGAGGTCCTCCTCAAGGGTGTCGGTGTTCCCTTCGGTGTCAACAGTTCCACACCCGGTGCTGAAGTCGACTCGCCCATTCCTGAATCTGGCGAGATGCGTCTGCAGTCGGACTTTGTACTCGCTCGTGACCAGCGCACGGCATGTGAATGGCAAAGCATGGTGAACGACCAGCAATTGATGATGAGCAACTTCAAGAGCGCGATGGCCAAGTTGGCTGTTGTTGGACAGGATGTGAACTCGCTCGTTGACTGCTCTGATGTGATCCCTGCTGCGTTGGCTCCGAATGGTGTGCCCGCCACGTATGTGCCTTTCTTTTGTATGACCGTTGATGTTTGTGAAACTGATGGTGGGACTTTGTAGCCTCCCTGCTGGAACGACCCCAGAGGACATCCAGATCTCATGTGCCTCCGCCTTCCCTTCGGTTGCTTCTGCTCGTGCGTATCTTGAAACTTGTGCCTTTCTTTTTCTCAATCTCTGACCTAATTGTTTCTTTCTCATAGCATCCACGCAAGCGACCCAGATCCCCGAATGCCCCGACGGTGATCTCAACCTCGCCGACTGCCCGTCTTAAATAAACTCCATTCTTTTATGTTAATTTAGTAGTTAAAATTATGTTTTTATTTTGTTGCTTGTTCGGGCTGGCTGACTGATGGTGCATAATGTCAATCTTCTGTCTTTCTCGATGCTTGTGCTTTTGCTTTTGTAAGCTTAGTCATTGAACTTCATGACGTAAGTTGATCATGTCGATGCGCTCGCTCGTTGGCTTCGCATGTCTTCTGTTAGTAAGCCGACTCATCGACCATATCTTTGCCTTTCTCAAGTTTCGGAAAGCTCATCCTGAGCTACTGATATAAGTCGAGCACACCTCTTTTCTACGATGATGTGGATTCTCCACTCCCTGACTAAACCATTGCTGTAATGAGAAGAACCTCGTAGACCGCCGCGTTATTCGATTTGCGCATAGCACATAGAGATGGCTGGCTGATTAATCGAATACGAAAACGTGAAAAAGGGGCGGAATTTGCATGTTGAGCGATCGTAGCGACTATTCCTAACGTGAGTTCTATGTCCTACAGTATTGTAGTGGCAAAGTTAACGTAGTCCGCTACAGACAGATCGCATCCTACATGCATGACGGGCTTGGTTTTCTTTGAGGGCAAGGGCTCTTGGGTCTTCACTGAACAGGAGAGCCGACCCAGTTCTGCGCGAGCGAAGCGCTATTTACGTTCCACGCCTACTCAAGAAAAAATCCGTTTCGGGTAGTGCACGCCAGCTCAATTTTGCGTTGCAAAGGGCAGATGAGCATCTATAAGAGACGGGCCTGGAAGGAGGAGAGGATCTTAAGAACCTTTGTATTGGACCACATCAACGTCCTTCCCAACGCTGTACAGGAAACTTTCAGTGAGTCATTCTTCCATAAGCTCTTAAAATGCTTTGGCTGGATCTACTAATGACGATACGCCGATTTCCGCTTTAGTGGCCTCATCTGCGAAGAGTAACGAACAGTCTACTCATCTTCACATAGAAGGCTTCGAGTCCATCCCAATATTCGGGTTCGACGCTTCCGGGCGAGTGGAACGCATCGACAAGAAACTTGGGTTTAAATGGAGGATCAAAGAATGGGTTGGCACGGATATCGAGGCGTCTTGTCTTCTTCGACAAAATTATGCGTTGACCTTCTACGAGACATGCTCAAGTGATAATTTCAACTTTGCGAGGATTGTCTCCAGAGATCTACAAAAGGGGACGACTCACATAGTTGACGACAAACTTGAGACGTTTCCGTCTCGGTTCTTTAAGGAGAAGCCACAGATGATCCAGGGCAAGTACACCAGTCTGGTTGATGTCTACAACTTCACTTATGGCTCCCTACTCCGATATATCAACGACTACCGAGAGATCTCTGCTCCCATTCTTGCGAATCGTCGCACTGTTCGTCATGATAAATCTTCTGGTCCACCTGATATCGAAGCGAACATGGATGCTGTAATGGCCGAGTGGAATTTCCGCACTGTGAATGCGGCGCTTGTTCATCAGGCAAAGCTCAAGCTTGATATCGAGGTCGTCAGGCCGGGTATTGGCACGCTGGAGCAAAAAATCGACTTTCTCAAAGCCGAGTTAAGGAGGTGGGAGGTCGAGGAGGCAAATAACAAGCTTGCTCTTAGATCCCTCGACGAGTTATATGAAGCTCGTCGTGAAGACGCGACGAGCCAAATTAACGGGTGCAAGAGGACTTACGGTATAGATGAACGGGGTTCGGAGGAACTCTACCGTCTTTGTCTCGAAGCATTGCATGTCCAGCTCAGGTACGTCTACGATTACCTGAAAGCCATTTTTGAAAGGCGTCAGGGTGCCATTGAGCAAGTCATACGCGAGTACAAAATGCTGAAAGGATCATATGAGAAGAAAAAACGCGGGGAAGACGAGGAAGAGGAAGCTCGCAAGAAAAACTCTGGAATCAGTGGTCTGATTCGCAAAGTCGTTCACAGGCCAAGCTCAGGGTCTAAAGGTCCAGGTATCTGATCTGGCGAAAGGTAATACTCCGGCCATGCATATGGCCTTCCATCCTGAATCGATAGGCGTCACGCAACAAGCCAGATCATACTATGGCGAATCATGTAACGATCCTCCTTTCTCTTTTCTCTTCATTTCCCTCTCACATCTCACAACAGCCACTCCATTAAATAAACTTAGTATCATTTTAAGCGAATATTCGGACCCAATATTCTATTTTTGATCCATAATTTGCTTTCTTCGAGCGTGAAGTCTTAGATCAAAAGGGGGTTCTTTGCACTTAAATCTCATAGAAGGTCAACCCGAACTCTGCTGATACGCAACTCTTTTTGATGAGCTCCGAGACTTGCAATATTGCCCGGAAGCAGATCGATACGCTTTCGCGTCTGTTAGTACAATTGTAACTACTGCATTCAGTGATGAGTAAGATTTAGTATTGTTCCTGCTCTATCATAAACAAGGCATATAGATCGTCCTAGTAAACGAGGTCATGCACTCCGGATATCTCACAATTTATTTCGTTGGCAAATTCCGAGACCTCTGAACCTACGATCACAGGACGATGATGGCCTTATGATGTCAAATGGACTCAGCGGAGCACAGATATCGACTCATGAAATTGAGGCTGAGTGACTAGCATAACCATAAAATTTATCATTGCGGTAGCACTATCCTAACGATACTGGGGTAAACGTAGCATCCAGCTCTTAGGCCAGTTCCGAGTCAGCCTCATTTCCAAATACTATGGCTTCCATAGCGGTGAGCTTCTTCATCTGGAGTTTCGTCTCTTCCAACATCTTTACTACCGACGTAATTGTACTGCGCTCTATCCCTAAATGCGTTGCGGCAAACGTTATCGCATGCATCACCCCCTTTTCAAAAAGATCAGCCTGACTCTCAGCCTGACTCCATGGAATTAACGAAGAAGCCTGCTCCAAGATCTGTCTTCTATGAGCGAGTGATTTTAGTGCATCATTGAACATCTTCGGGTGGATGCCATCCCGCCCGACCATAGATTTGAGTAAAGATTGTCTGCGGAAGTAAACGATATTCTTTAGATCCAAAGCGATGCGCTTCTTCATTTCCATGGCATACGGCGCAAGAATAACATCGATCATCCCAATGTACTTGTCGTAGTCGCTCTCGAGAGAAAGCATGGGATTAGTTGAGGATACTTGCGGGCCTTCGAGGCAGTTTTCCTCAACAAGAGAGCGTAAGGAATGGCCACTAGGGAACTGCGACGTAATATCTTTGTGAGCAGATGAGCTATACAGGCGATCTCGCATCCCTTTATGAGCTAGAAAGCTATATTTCTCGTCAAGGGAAATGAGTTCATTGATGGAGGTCTCCCTGTCCTTCGTCAGGCGGTGCAGAGACTCGTACCGTTCCTTTCGTATCGACTCACTAAAAGCGAAAGCATACGCGGCAGGGGTGTCAAGCTCTGCAAGGGCAGTAAGGTTGGAAGATGTTTCCCTTTGGATCTCTTGTGTATAATCCAACGCAGTGACTTTCGACGACAGCCATGTTGTGTGGCTCACGTTGGAAATCCAAAGATCCAGACTGGACTTGCTTTTTGAATATTACAAGCAACTCTTTCAGCATTTCTTCCCGATCCTGAGAGAGGTCCGTAAAGCACGTTGCTTCGATGATGAAATATTCTTTTGGTTTCGTGCGACGGTACAGATGGTCGAGAAACTTGAAAGGGTACTTTTTGTTCCCGCGAGGGGCCCGTTCTACGAAAAGGGTAGGCTCAGTACTGCGGATGAGAGAGATGAGCCTATTGTCATCTTGGCCTTCTCTTCCTGGAAATACTTTGGCCTCCAGAATATCATTCAAAAGCTGCGAAATGCGCTGATCTATAGCATCTTTCCATTGGGCAGAAAGATGGGGCTTATCAGCCTCAGAATTCTCCGCAGCTGAGACCGGGTGCTCCATCCGAGGCTTCTTGGTGGTGCTTCCTTTCTGCGAAGAAGAGCTGTCTTCATTACGAGGTGCGAATGGTCGGATAGGATCAGTCGGTTTGCGTTTGGATGCAGAGCTTGTGGACATTCTCGTGCAAGGAAATTAAAAACCCGGAATCGAAGTGGCGGCCAGGGGAGAAGGAGGTTTTGATCTGGGTCGTCAAGGTCTAAGGGAGCAGAAAAGTCGATTAATAAATATTAATGCGAACATTGCATGCACAAAGGGCCTTGCCAGTCATTTAAAATCGATTTGTCCCCCAAAAGGACCATTTCGAAGGTACCAGAGCAGCAAAGATGAAATGGCACGTCATTATTCGGATTTCCGGTTAGTCATGTAGGGGCATGGTCTTCAAGTAACTAGTGAAGCCTGAGATTTACAAGGAGGCGTTCAGAAAATTTCGCGTCGGCAAGAAATTGCCTTTTTCGTCGAGCTCAACCGCGACTCGGAGCCAAAAGTCTCTCTTCTTGCTTCCTTCTCCGTGAGCTCTCATTGTCATAACTATAATACCAATCCACCAATGATCTATTTACTTTCCCGGGGGCATACAACTCTAGAGTCTTCACCAACTAGTCTTGATTGGTAATTTGTAACATAAGCAAATCAAATACAGATTGTGCAAACGTATGTTCCACAGCTGTCAAATCGAGGCCTTTTTCATCACCATTGTCTAGTTGCCGCATCGTTGTCACATTCGCAGGCTCAGTTTCGACCACGCTGAATGCCGGGAATGGCCGAAAAATCGGTATGTTGGGCTATTGTACTTCTCTTCGTCTCTGATGTCTGTGTTCATAGGGCTCTTGACCAGTATGGATGTACACGTATACGACATACGTAGACAACTTTGCATTCACATTGAAGTTACTTCTGACCTCCTAAATGACTTCACAGGCGCATTCAATACTTTGCATTGCGACTGGCTCTCCTTGACCCTCTTTGTTTCTCTTGACCACTTCGGGCCACTACACACGCACCCACTCCCAGCCGCCACTTACTACTGCCTTAGACCCTCGTCCGCCCACGTTTACCAGAACTTCTTCCCAACGGAGATGTCCCAAAATACAAAAATTGTTTTGAAACACAATACCGATTCTCAGCGCGCCCCCTCTACAACGAACACGGCGAAGGGTCCAAAGAAGAACAAGAAGCCCTCTGCGGCCACCGGCGAAGTACCCTCAAAGCCATATCACGAACTGAAACAGACTGCAGAATGGACCGAGGATTGGACTACAGACGACTGGGACGAACACATGCGTGAGAAGATCAACATCGTTGATGACTATACGGTCGATCTTCGCAATACCTTCGTGCATTATATGCAAGAGCACGGGAGCACTCGAGCTGACAATGTCAACAACGGCAATCATAGATGTATCAGTCCTATACAAGTCATTACTCAGCAACTAATCTCAAAGAAGATCGTCTACGACGACTACGACACCGTGTTGGGCTTCTTCAGTTCTGAGCTCGAGAAGCTGGAGAAAATGGCAGGGAAAGAGAACGAGATTCATAGCCTCAAGGACACTTTAGACCACGCCACTGCATTCCGCATTTCGTTCGAAGACTCCATGGATGACAGAATCGCGACTCTACAAGAGCAATTCCAGAAGGAGAACGGAATGTCGACACTTGCAGAGCAGGTTCGTTCCCGTTTTGCTTTTTTGAAGGATCTGGCACGCAAGATCGATACAGAAGCCAATTCCATCTTTGCCGCGCTTAAGAGGGGTGCAGAATGGGAGCTTGATGATAAGCTTGACATAGCGTTTTCCCGATGGGAGCAGTTTTCAATATTGTTGCGAAACGCAATGCTCAGCAGCAAAACCTGGCTGGAAGACTCCGGACTCGTCAGCGAGGCGGAACTTCGCGATGCCGGATTGGACTTCGAAGTAAAGACAGAGGTTCTACCCAGCAAATTCAAAGTCACCGCCTTCGCCAATCTCCAAGAAGAAAACAAGTTCCGAGCTCTTGATCGCCTCTGGCGCTTTCTTTCCCATCAACATTTTGCTGATATGGTTCAGGAGTCTTTGACAGCGATGCACGTCGTCAAAGAAACTCATGCTCACGAATATGCAAAACTACAGCGAACTCGAACCGATCTGCGGAAAAATGCGAACAACAGTTTGTATCGTACCCAAGAGCTCTTGGGGGGATATCTCACGATGGAAGAGCTCCGGCATATGCCAATGGGCACTAACAGCACAGAAATCGGGAAACTCAAGAAAAAACTTCGCTCGATGCGTTTGCAAAACAGCGATTACAAGCGAACCAAGGCCCAAATTCACAGTCTGGTCAAAAGGGACCCTTCCAATCCCTCCTTGCCACAGCTTGAGAAGCGTCAAGCCTTTCTATACAAAGCTATCGACAGCGGCAAGAGTTATCATAAAACCTGTTTTCTTAAATATCAGGACGACCTTAAGCTCACCGATGATGACAAACGTTTCCTCCGCTTTCCAGGCTACGTGCGTGCTAAGAAGAGAATCGCAAATGATGATGGCCCCTCGAGCTCGAAGAAGGCTCGAGGTAGCAGGGGAAAGGGGAGCGAAGATACTGGCGATGGCGATGTATGATGTATGGTGCCGGTAGACTCTCCAATCGAAATTTCCGATTCTTATTTATGCATTTGTACAGTAATTATGAAATTTTCGTTTACAATCCATCAATACTTTGTTATATAGTATAGTTATGACTCACGCGTTATCAACATTTTATTTCTTTCGCCGACTTTTTCATAATTTGTTCTCGACCTGTCCCGATGAACTCGAAGTTTCATCGTTGCATTTTTTCGCACCTTCAAAGCTTACTAAGCCTCGGGAATCTTAGAGAGTACTGTGATTATTTGTTTTAGTTTAGTGCCTCGAAGAAGTTCGTGACAGTTTCCCACAGTCATCTGATACCTTGATTTGATGTGGAGTTGTGGGTCCATTCTCATTGGAGTGGGCTATCTTTAATTTCGTTCGTTCCTGCCCCACCTACAAGCGATCGAATAGTAGCCGTGTCTGACGTCAGTCAATATAATGCAAGAAGGGTTGGTTTCCTCCCTCCAGGACTATAAGTAGTCGGATCGCAATAGACCTCTTGTTCCCCACCTAATTATTTTCAGCACGTATCCTCCCCCTCCTTTTCTGCAACGCAGCTAAACAGTGAGTACTACTTCTCACCGAACTGCAGAGCTTCGTATTCACTGAAACCAGATAGCCTAGCATGCCTTTATTCAAATCAAATCGCAACACCGAGCCCGTCGTCGAGCCCGTCGAACCAGCCCACGAAGCGCCAAACCGCAAGGGCTCCATCTTCTCCCGGCGCCATCGCTCGAATTCACCCCCTCGCACCTCAACGGACCCACACAACGCAAACAACAACAACCTTAACGATACCACGTCCCCAACAGTCCACCACAAAAGCGGCAGCGGCGGCGGCGGTCTATTCTCTCGGCGCCGCTCCCTGTCTTCCTCTGACGAATCGTCGATGCGTACAGGGCGTTCCAGCGGGACGGGCCTCGGGAACAACAAGCTTCATAACTCCCGCGTGTCGCACGACCCTTCGATTATTGCTGCCCATCAGAAGGTGAACGACGCAGAGGAGGCAGAGAGATTAGCGGATCGAGCGCTTGTCGAGGCGCGTGCGGCGGTCCGAGGGGCTCGCGAGCACGTCAAGGCTGTTGAAAAGGAAATCGAGATGGAGTGCGTTGCTTTTCTGCTACTGTTTCGATTCGGTCAGAATACAGAATACAGAATAAATGCTGACGTTCTTTCGTTCCAGGGCCCGTATGCATCGGATGAAAGAACAGGAGCTAAAGAATGTCAGCAAACACGCCAAGGGTCTGGGAAGGCACGGATGAATGGCGCGAAAGTCTATGACGTCATTAATAATAGCCTGTTCTAAATTTACAACACCAATACAACTAAGTGTATTTGTACTTCACTATTTTGAGTTTGTGTAACTTCAATCCTCTCCGATGCTTCGCCTCCGAAGATACCCTACTTCTCCTTCTCGGGGCATGTGGCTCATACATTGTATACTCGTGTAATAATACTCTGTACTGAAACTTTATTGACCGAATTTGTTGTCTTAAAACATTTTTCGGCTGTTTTGAATTATTTGAAATGAAGGCCGTTACCATGAATGCATAAGCTTACAGTCATTGACGTTAAAGTAACATTATATTATAACCACATACGATAATATAACAACATCCAGCCAAAAAAGTACAGCGTCCGTGATCAAAAGCCCTGGCGTGTAGCAGACGTAATCCGATCCGAAATCTCCAATGAAAGTCGAACATATGTAGTTTTAAAAATATAGAGGAACGAGCCGAAAGCCAGAATCGTCCGAGATTACAGTATTACGGACATCTGCCGAGTCGTTGCCCAAGACAATAATTTATGAGAATAAAACTACAAATCCGCGGGTATCGATGTGTTGAATCAAGATGATGGAGGCGAGGTGGGAATTTGGGTTTCGGTACCACTGTCGGCGCTGAGGGTGGGGAAGGGGGAAGCCGTGCAAGATTGTTGGAGGTCAGTCGAGTTAGTGCCGGCAGGGAATCTACATAAATGAATGCATCAGGAATTTGATAGTGATGGGTAAGCCGAAAAAAATACTCACGTAGCATCCGTGTCTGAGAGAGCGGGAGGTTGTCCGAGGACTTCCGTACAGTCGATGAGCGAGTTGACGTCCTGGCCGACGGTAGATAGCTTCATCATCGCGTTCTTGAAGTTGGTCATCATCAATTGTTGGTTGTCGACCATGCTTTGCCATTCACAGGACGTACGCTGCAAGAAAGGCAGGAGGGAAGGGGTAAAATTGGTCAGTCGAGCTGTATCAGATGGAGGTGGGAGAAATCGACGTACAGGGTCGCGAGCGAGGGCGAAGTCAGACTGGAGGCGCATCTCACCGGAGTCGGGAAGGGGTGAATCGACTTCAGCGCCGGGCGTGCTGCTGTTGACACCGAAAGGAAGTCCAACACCCTTGAGTAGAACTTCGAGGAAAATTTGGGTGTCGAAGGTAAACGGGGTGGTGTCAAAGGGAACGGCTGTGTGGCCGGGGACGAGTGTGTCGGAGCGAGCGATACTGTGTGACGCGAGCAGGTGAATGACTTCGTCGGATGAGAAGCCAGCATCGGCGAAACGTGAGAGGATTGAGTCGACGGAGTCCTGGGGTTCGGAAATAGCGCCGTCGTCGGCTGGGATGGTCGCGTTTGGTCGGCCCGCGAGGAACTGGAGCTGGGGCGCTCCGGGGCAATTCGTAAGGCCGACTGCAGCGGCGAACTGAACGAGATCTACAGAAGGTGCGCGAATCGTCAGTCTTAATTCGTCGCTCAAGAAATAATGGCTATAGTTACTTACCTCCCGCAGTAACGTTGTGAGTAGCGAGTAGCGGTTTAATGTCGTCGACACCACCGTCGGTACCGGCGTTGGCTACATACGCCACTTCGGTATCGTTGAATACAACAATGGAACCGTCCGCGCCGTTACCCTTGAACTTGCCACTCTGCGAGAAGCCAAGACCATCATGGAAGGTTAAGCGGAGAACTTCGTGAACCTCCTCGCCGCACTCATTTTCAAAGACGTTCTGCTGTAAGTCATCACGCAGAGCGAAGAACACGCAGCACTGTATAAAACGTGAGTTTCATTAAAAACACGGATAGCAGGTTATCGACTTACAGCCTCATTGCTCGCAGTATTCTTGCCGTCTGGGCATGCCACACGCTTGTAGTTGGCAGCGCTGGCAAGGGCGGCGAAGGCGATGGAAGCAAGAGCAAGTTTGAAGACCATGTCAACAGTACTTGCTGAGGACAAGAGGTTTCGAAGTAGCTTAAGTAGAAGTATAAGGAGCTTCGTATGGAGAAAGCAACTTCTTGTCCGATGGGGATAGTAACCAGAGTATGCACCTCCTTTTATACTCTAGATTTTCCTCCATGTTTCCGTAGCGCAAAGCCCGAGCACTGGTTGGCCAGCCGATCATCACCAACATAGAGCGCTCGGACTCGCCTGTTTCGAAACATCGTCTAACGCAGAAAACTCACAGTTGCGCAAGCCTGGGACAATCGGCCGCCATCCGAAGAACCAGACGAACCACTCACAATGCACCGAGACGGTAATGTCGTCCGTCGCAAAGACACAAGCACAGGACCCGCCAGCCTGGTTCCCTGCCACCTTCCGACATATTGTCAAGCCGCGTGGGTAAGGCCGAATAAGATCGCGTGTTTTCCAGAAGAGAAGAATAAGTTTGGGAAATGGATCCACGGTACGGGTTACACGAGATCACCCTTGCACTGGTATCATCGATGTTTGTCGTTCGGCTACAGACACAGCGGCGACCGTGTCCGTAGCTGATGAGCACTCAACACAGGGACGCATCAGCGCTTCCGCCTCTGGGAATCCTCATCCTGCACCGACCTTCCATCGGCCTTCTCACATTTTCAGTGTGAAACACTCAGACAGCCATCGTCATAGCTTTCCACCGTTGTGGGTGAAAACCGTCAGTGAAGCTCAGTCTTTTGGCAAGAAACCACAAACTCACAAAATGAGGTGATAGGCCGTCTTTTGAGAATTCCTAGTCAGCTATCAGACAGCGCTTCTCAGCTCTCACGGAGGTAAAGCACCGCATGTGCAGACTGCGCAAATCCGTTCGGAGCCGTCAGAGAAGCTCGAGTAACATCTACGATTGAGACGGTGGTGAGGAATCCCTGCGGCATGCTGTCTTTTCGGCAGCCACAGCGCAGCAGCAAGAAGCGCGTTGAATGATAGATCACCGTGGCGAAGGAAGCGAATTCAATCAAGTTTCCATCGAGGCGCGCCACGCCCAGTCAGTTTATGTCTTTTCCCACGGGTAATATAAGGCTGAATCGCTTCCCGCACAGTGGTCCGGCACCGGTCGAACCGTCCGATAAAAGTTGGAAACTCATTTAAACTGATATGTATTAAACCTACATAGTAAGGAGAGGAGGGGTACAGGAAAGGAGTGCAGTATGATAAAGACATACAGCAAAAGAACGATTTATATATCACCCAAACATCCAATAACCCAAATGGCTTTTAACTTTTATACAATGAAAAACGAGCAGTATTTAAGATTAAATATTGTTTCCGCCGATGCAGCGCATAATTTAAGACGGGCAGTCAGCGAGGTTGAGGTCTCCGTTAGGGCACTCAGGGATCTGAGTGACTTGGCCGGCTAAGGAGAAAGTAGAATTAAATTAATGAAAAAGGGCGGGTGAGATTTGAGCGCTACTTACGATCAGCGCTGAGAACGGGGAAGGCCGAGGCACATGCTTGCTGGACATCGCTTGCATTCGTTCCAGCGGGGAACCTATAGACTCTCGGATTAGTCTTTCCCCATTAACCAGAAGATCAATGTGAACGTACGTAGCATGGGCCTTGACTGCAGGCGGAGCCGCGGGGATGAGGTCGGAGCAGTCAACGAGCGAGTTCGTGTCCTGGCCAACAACAGAAAGCTTCATCATCGCCGTCCTGAAGTTAGACACCATCAGCTGCTGGTTGTCGACCATGCTCTGCCATTCACACGCCGTGCGCTGGTCACGAGCAAGGGCAAAGTCAGACTGGAGACGCATCTCGCCTGAGGCCGCGAGAGGGCTCGTAGTCTCACCGCCGGTTACATTCGGAGCAGCACGGCCGAAGGGAACACTGTCTCCAGCGAGCAGAGTCTCGAGGAAGAATTGGGTGTCGAAGTCAAAGGGCGTGCTGTCGAAGGGCGTCGCGGGGTGGTTGGGGATGATGGTGTCCGAACGAGCAACGGAGTGCGAGGCGAGGAGACGGACGACCTCGTCGGACGTGAAGCCAGCATCAGCGAAACGTGCAAGGATGGAGTCGACGGAATCGGCAGGTCCGGGAATAGCACCGTCCTGTGCTGGGGCGGTGGCATTCGGGCGACCTACGAGAAATTGCAGCTGCGGGGCACCGGGGCAGTTGGAAAGACCGAAGGCAGCAGCGAATTGGATCAAGTCTTTTAGACAAAGGACATCAGTCGACAGGCGACGGTGTATTGAAGCTTATTCTTGCTCACCTCCAGCTGAGACGAGATGACGCGTCAAGAAGGGCGCAAGGGCATCCGCACCATCGTCCGTGCCGGCGTTCTCAGAGAAAGCAGTCTCGATGTCTCGGAAAAGGAGGATAGAGCCATCGGCACCTCCACCAGCGAACTGTCCCGAAAGAGAGAAACTGACACCGTCGTGGAATGTCAAACGAAGAGATTCGTGGACATCTTCACTGCACTGATTCTCAAAAAGGTTCTGCTGCAGGTCATCCCTCAAGGAGAAGAATGCACAGCACTACAAAAACAAATTCTGTCAATACAATATTGAAGGGGGAAGGACTGAATGTAGATGATTTCATGATCCACGTACAGCTTCGTTGGCGGTAACATTGCCATCCGGGCAAGTAACGCGCTTGGTCAAAGCAGCACTGGCAGAAGCAGCGAGAGCGATAGTAGCAACAGCAAGCTTGAAAACCATTTTCTCCGTTTGATGTGAATGCAGGGATCGCAGCAGATGAAGTGCGGAGAGGACTCGACGAGTGAGGAACCAAACCTTTCAAATGAAACCATTCTTATAGCCTTCTGATCTTTTTTTCTATTTCTTGAACGTTCAAGTTTGCTTCGCTTCTCCAGAGCGTGAAAATGGACAATTCCCAACGATGCGACTTTCGACATCCGTCGACTTGACCAGTCATAACGCCGCTAGACAGTAATGAGCTTCATCCGACCTCTTTGAAAAGGTGCTTTTGGGGATTGCTTCGAAATATGGACCAGAGTCGTGAACAGCTTTCGACATAAAGGGTAAGCAGGCACGAAGACATGGACCTGGGTGATAGGTGGGACTCACGAGCACGAGAAAGGCGAACCAACGGTTCCATGCCCATGGAATATGGTTGGCCCAACCCAACGGTACTTATCTTTCGGACGGTAACAAAGCCAATCATGTTCCTTGAAGGCTCTGCGTACCATGGACCGTACCTTGCTAAGTGAAGTCCTGAAAAGCATTTTGGATACAGCGAAGTAGTGAAATAGTCCTCCGAGATACAAGACTGTCGCCTTTAGGATCATGGTTTTGCGCAGCAGAACATCCTTTCGCGTGCCCATGAAATTGTACACGGGAAACGGCACTGACCGCGATCGCACATATCGTCGACGCCGCGTCTATACCACCACCGCGACATGGATAAAACATAACGGACCCGTATGTTTTCGGCACCACAAGGAGCGCTCCAGACAAGAGCATTTCCTTCCCAAAGCTACGGTTTCTCTTGACCAGGGCACAGGGGCAGGTATCGCACGAGCGACTTCCAAACATAATGCACGTGAGAGTATTCAGTCATTTTTTATGGAGAGTTAAGCTATGAATAAGGTGTAAGTCAGCATGTTATATATTTATCAACATGAAAGCGTACGGGGAGTGAAACCTGTACCCAGATCCGTGGAAATGCAGGTGAGAAATGGTAGAACAAAGTGGTAACGATTGGACGGCTACCAAATCATTGGCAACCAACGCCACGGATGTGTTTCCCATTCATTACTCAGCCTCAAAGGATTCATGAGAGGAACAGCATCCTCAGTGTGTTGGAAACTCAAGCCATTGGATTGGATACGGCGGTAAGCACTGAATCAAGAGTAGGAAGGGAAGGAAGCGCTGCATTCGGGCATGGAGCGAGTTTCCATTACGCTTTCATAAGCTTATGAGTGATTACGTCATAGATTTGCACTGAGTTCTGTCTGGGCTAAGCGATTCGAAAGAAAACAGCTTTCCATCCTTTGAAGCACCCCTCTTGCATACATAAAATCAGAAGCGACGAAGATGTGTCGGACACTCAATCCCAAGCATTTACGAGGGCTAATAGCGGCGCGTAAGCGCCTGTATGACCCGCAAAATAGTTTTTCACTCAACCTAAGATCTTCCGCGCCTGCCTCAAGCCTGGGCTCCGCGATGAATCGCGATGGTCTGGTTCTGACATTGGGTCTCTCAAGAATGAATGACCATTGGAACTTCTGTAGTTTACAGGCTTATGTTGCAACACAGTCTACGGGAAGATGAGTAAGTACAGTCACTTTTTATTCACTGACTCAATAGTGTCGCTCAGTCGTACGCTTACAGTTTGTCGTAGGTAATGATGAGTCTCGAACTTGACATCCGAGTATGTGTGGTTTAGAACATACGTGAATGAAGCGCTGAAAGCTGCGGTCTGCAGCTGTTTCAGCCAGCTCTGGACGACGAACGATAAGAGTCTGCGAATCTCCTTCGGCCGACGTCATCCCCGAATAGCTCCGAAACTACTTCGACTCAAGTCAAGGCTGAGCTTAACCGTACCCTTGTCGAAAACGAATGAAAGCCGTAAGTCATTTTGGTGGTTTCTATTTTGATACGTTGCAGCGAGCGCTTCTGAGTCGTCCATGCATCGGCCGAACGCAGTTATCAGCTCGGAGTTGAACTCGACTCGAGAGCAAGCAGAAATTACAAATTGCATTTGGACTCACCATTGGCATGAGCGTCGACATGGTTCAGATTCTTATAAAACGCGACCGTTCAAGATAAGATATCACTCCCAGTCGCCTCAGCGACCATTCCTCCGGGTACTTTGACCCTCGTCAAACAATGTCCACGGACGCCCAGATTGAAGACAAGCGCGATGCTACAGGCTGGTCTGCCTCAACATACAACACTCTCAGTTCCTTCGTCTACTCCGAAGCCTTCACGTCTCCGGTCCTCAAACTGCTCAACGCCCGGCCCGGCGAACGGATCTTGGATCTGGGCTGTGGATCGGGCGAGCTGACGCGCGAGCTGGGTAAAGCAGTTGGTGTTGAGGAGAAGGAATCTGGTGTGGTCATTGGTGTTGACGCTAGTGAAAGTATGGTACGTAGCATGGCTGGGATATCATTTTTTTTCTGATATTCCATTGATGCTTGGGACCATACTAATCATGGAACTCATTGTGTAAAGATACGAAAAGCAAGAGAAAACGGTGTCCTAGCGTCCTTCGTCGCTGATGCTCAAGACCTTCCCACGTCCATTCCTCCCTCTTCCAAGTTGCAATCGCATTCCAAAACGAATACTCCTGAACAGCGTAATATCGACCTATATATCCCACCAGCCCATTCGATCCCGCCCTCTTTCGACTACAAGTTTGATGCCGTCTTCACGAACGCAGCATTGCATTGGTGCAAGCGTGATCCTGAAGGCGTCATCAAGGGAGTAGCAGGGTTGTTGAGGAAAGGTGGACGATTCGTAGGCGAGTTTGGGGGATATATGAATGTTGTCGGTACGATTTTTTTCTTTCCTTCTCACATAGATTCGTAAGATTGATATTACTACTAATCCCCCTTTCCGCTTGCCTGTTTGTCTTAGGCGTCCGATCCGCCATCCACCAAGCCCTCCTCCGCCGAAACTACGATCCAATCGCGCTCGACCCGTGGTACTTCCCCACCCCGCAATCCTACTCCTCCCTCCTCGCCTCCCATAACTTCAAAGTGAAGCACATATCGCTTACACCGCGTCTCACGCCCGTCAGCAGCATCGTCGACTGGCAGCGCTCGTTCGTCGTAGGGCCTGTGTATGAGAAGGCTGGGATGGGGAGGGAGGAGTGTGAGGAGGTTATGAGGGAGGTGGAGGAAATGGTTCGAGTGGATTGTTTTGGAGAGGGAGAGGGCGGACAGTGGGGGATTATGTATACGAGGCTGAGGTTCGAAGCTGTTTTGCAATGAGATGTTGGAGGGAAGAGGAAGAACATTTTGGGCTATAGGGTGGAATGCAAATAAGTAGAGTGGTTGCATTCATAAGGGCACGAATTCAGGCCCAGTCGATAGATCGTTTGAGATTGATATCCATGGTAGAATTTGAACACTGAGGGTATGTAGAATGCGAGAAGATTACAACAGGAAGAACGAAAAGAGTGACGATCGTGTCCGTGAATGGAAGCGATACCCAGAATTACAAACAAAGAACGGAATCAGAAACCCAAAGCTACCACCATTCATAAGACTATTTTTAGTGTCGTGATCCCTACTCCTGCACAGACGTTAACGAAACGGCATTACGACACTCGCGTCACCATAAACATCCCGACCCCGTATAGAACGCCAAACACCGTCCCGACCCATTTACTGTGACCAAAACCGATGTCCGAAATCGAACCAAGGCTCAAACGCTGGCTCGCAGATGACGCTGTGCTGCTACCCGAAGGCGAGGAAGAAGCGGTCATGGAGACGGCAGGGAGAGTTGATGATAATGACGTCGAAGACGATCGGGAGGCACTAGTGGAAGACGATGAGGAGCTAGAAGAAGACGATGTAGAGGAGGAAGAAGAGGCGGTTGAGGAAGAAGGCGTGAGGATCCCTCCCGTTACTTCCGAGTCGTCCGTCCTACATCGTCAAGAGAGAAAATAAGAAGAGAATTATGATCAATACCTGCACATCGTCCACAACCAGATAAAGCCTCGGAATCCACTCACGTATACACAAGCCGATCCAAAAGCACCAAACTCTTATTCCCCGCCAATCCATTCAAGATCGTGAGATTATGTTCTTTCCCCGCCTCCAACCCCTCCTGCGAAAACACAAGCTGGTCGTACAGAACCGTCTTGTCGCCGTTGGGTGCCAATTCAAAGGTACCGACTTGGGCGTCGTCGATGAGGAAGGTCATGTCTGTGTTGCCATCGGGGGAGGACGACGTGCGGAAGAGGATACAATAGGCATAGATGGCAGTTCCTGAAATAATAAGCGTTATCGTCAGTGAACTCTCGCACGGAGATGCGACAAGGAAAGAAAGACGGATAACAGACATACCCTTAAACACATACGAAGCACTCAGCACCGTCCCCGGCTCCTTCCCACCCGCGCTCCCGACAGGGAAGAAGCTCCCATCATGCCACGTCGCCGCAAACACCTGATTCTTATCCACCTTCGCCGTGCAGTCCGTGCAGTCCTGGCCTAGGGACCATAAGTCGGCGGGATTATAGTTGATTTGGGCGCCGGTGGAGGTGTCGCCAAGGGTGTCGTCGACGGTAACGTTCGCGGGTGTTGAGAGAGATGGAGTGGAAAGAAGGAGAGTGAAGAGGAGGGAAGCGAGAGGGGGGAACATTGGGTAGAGGTGCTCGACGACGATGTTAGCTGCACTGAGGTGGTTGTGAGCCGTACCTGAGTTCACGTCGGACAAAGACGAGAGGGGGGGGGGGGGGGGGTAACTTCATCATCTGAGGTCGTCCCCTCTCTTCCTTATATCCAAGTTGCCATGTCCTCCAGAACCCAAAAGATTTGATACCTTCCGAGGTTCTTTGGTCCTAGGATCAGATGCAAATCATGAGCGCTCCGGACAATTTGGTGTTTCATGAGATACTATCTCACAAGTATAGGCCCAAAGCCCCCGGAGTCCTCTCATCGAGTCTCAAGCGTTGTTAGCGCCCAGTATTACGTCCGTAGAGGATCAAACTTTGGCAGACCCGCTTGATGTGAAGATGTGCATGGTCAATGCAGTTTGATGCGCCTGAATTTGGGAAGGCCGGGTTTGTTCGTGCTCGAGAGCGTGCACTGCGCCAGTACACTAGGTATCAAGACTGGCTTGTTCCAACGTCCGAGCGTATCAATTAATGATACTATCGACCAGTGGCAAAAGCATTTGTCTCCGTCGTCGCCTCCTCGTTTCTCCCCGGCACCGGTGCCTGGAAGATATTGATGCTAGTTTGCCTGAGAACGTGGCCTGATGATACTCGGAACTCCGGATGGAAAGAAGAGAAAACGTGGCTTGTTCGATGCATTGACCGTTGGACTCGAAACAGCGCCAGGCGAACTATAAGATTAAACGCCATCACGGGCATCAACGCGGTATAAGTACGGCATGGTCATGGTCGTGGAAGTATCGTGAATTCCGAGCGTGTCTACAAGCGTACAAATGTCCCGTCAGTGCATGCACATCCGAAATGAAGACGAAGAATCGGACATGAAGCTGCAAGACGTACCGGAATACTAGCCGCGCCCATGACGAGAAGTAAGGCGTGGTGAACATGCGCCCAAGCTAAGGACAAAACCGGCCGGCGAATCCGAACTTTTGTATTTATTACAGCAACACATTCATTTTCTAACAATCTCTCATCGATCGATTGATAGTAACTTTCTCCTCTTTGTCCCTTCCAACTTCTCTTCTTCACCGTCGACGTCGACGTTGTTGTTTTCTTCGGAGTCGTCGGTCCTGGCGATCGTCTTCAACTCCACTTTGCCTTCTCGCTTCTCCTCTTAACCCACACCTAACCCCCTGTGCATCAGCCCCACTACTTCATTACCATTACTCCTAGCCAACTAGATCGCACTACCAACCATGCCTTCCGCGGCTGCCCGTCCAGCCCGTATGCCTTCAAAGTCCAAAGCCAAGCCTCCGGCGCATTCGTCGTCGACAAGGCCAAAGATGGCGAGTCCTCGACCGTCTGCTTCTCGACCCGCTCCGCCTTCGCGATCACAAAGCCAGCAGAAGGCACAGAGGAAACCGTCGAGTGGGTCCAGACACAAGACAACGGGTCATTCGAGTAAGTCATTGGTCGGTTATTTACAAAGCAGTGGTTCCCCCCCCCCTCTCCGAGTCTTTCCTTCTGTCAAAGGCATTCGTCCCGATGCCACTTCATGGTCTATGCTATGTTCCGGAGCTGACGATACGCTTTCCCTCTTTTCTTCTTTGCAGCTCATCACAGCTCAAAGCCGAAACCCAAGTCCAAACCATCAGCTCCGTCAAAGAGTCGAAGCACCCCAAAGAAGAAGGTCCAGCACGTCCACCGATCACACGAGGCTGGCCGACCTGTCTACGTCGTCTGCGACAGAAAGCATTACGATAACGGGTTTTTCGCGCGTTGTCAAAGGCAGCTTCGGCGGTGGATCAAGTGGGACAAGAAGAAGAAGTAAAGTGGGAGAAGAAGTTGCTGTATTGGTGCGACGGCGGCGTCAGGCTCACGTTCCGCGCGACATCTCTCCGACGCCAAACTCGGAACTTGGGACTCGGACTCGAACGACCGAAAAAAGTCAAAGCCTTGGCCAAAAAGCTCCCTTATCATCGCTCTGTGCTTCTCTTTCAAATTCATTGCGGTGCTTTCGTGCCTTTCATCGTCATTCGTCGTCCTCACCGTTGGCTCTTCCACGTTTCTCGCGCACGCTACTTTCCCCACCTTTCGGATCTCATCTCTTCTTTCATTTCCCCCATACCCATCTCCACCCTTGGGGACGTCATTTCTCCACACCCAACCCTTTTGCCTGACTTCGGGCGTTAAGCTATTTTAATTTTAACACTTCTTTCTTCTCTTGTGATTGCCTTTGGTTTAACTTATTCCCCATAAGCTTTTCTTCGAGGAGCCCAAGGTTTGAGGGTGCTTTTCGGTGCGTACCGCATATTCCGGACCGAATCCGAACACGACTTTGATTTTTGTTCCCTTTTCCTTCTATTCTATTCTGTTTCCCGATGTATGCTGAAGTTTTATGTACTATGGAAGAAACACGAGGACGCAATCATGTACTGTAACACCACTTGTATGTCTTATGATCTTTAGATGCTTTTTGTTTGTTTCGTTTTCACGATGGCACAACAGTTTATAAACCCAGTGGCTCTCCTGTTGATGAGGGTTTGTGACTGGGGACGTTAAGGGACAAGTCACCCGTACTTCACGTTTATGTGGTTCTGGAGCCATAAAACCCATCGCCCCTTCAGACGAGGGTATAAATAGATACTTCGATAAAATTTGCTTATCACGGCATGTGGGAAGATGTCATCAAGTTCAAGTACTACATAGCTAGTATACCGATTGATTGACACGGAGAAGACGAAGAATTGAAGGAATAGGTCAGCTGTAGACTTGTAAATATGAATACTCTCTCTACTCTGCGAAAGTGTTGATGCGTGCGTAAGTAACGATTACGACCAGAGAGAGAGAGAGAGAGAGACATCTGTCCGCAACGTACCAACCATATACTGCCCTTGTCATACTCTCCCACCCCTTTATTGACTAGAATCCTTTCTTCGAAGCCGAGGACCCTCCGGCTTTGTTCACGTTTCCTTTCGAGTTGTCCGAGAGGCGGAGGAACTGTTTGTCGTCATCGGTAAGCTCAAGTTCATCCTGGAAATTTTCAAACTTGGGCTTCGAGTTATTCCTTTTGTTATTAAGTATACTGCAAAGATGCTCTTTACGCTTCCTAAACTGCGGTAAAGAAGGGTGAAGGAGATTTGTCCTGCTCATATCTGCGATCAGCGCA
Source organism: Hymenochaete sp. R1 (assembly GCA_019400425.1). Taxonomy (NCBI): domain Eukaryota; kingdom Fungi; phylum Basidiomycota; class Agaricomycetes; order Hymenochaetales; family Hymenochaetaceae; genus Hymenochaete; species Hymenochaete sp. R1. The sequence continues at coordinate 174,688 of JAFREE010000027.1, forward strand.
ATGAGTCGTCTGTACTCGCTATCACATAACCGCATCATGCGAAGGTCCCACTTGAGTTTCCCAAGCTCTGTACCCAGTGTACCCAATCGCATGTGCCGGAGCTCCTCCACTGTGAGTTGTTCTTCTAAGAAATTAGCATTCCTCTTGCAGCCGACGCCGGCATTCGATTGAATATTCATTCGTCTGTTTTTCAATATTTCGAGCTCGGAGTCGTGCGAAACCTTGATTCCATTATCCGACTTCATCGTTGCAATTACCTCCGTCAGCGTACCAGCATAGTGGTGACTTGTAAGATAGCGCCAAAAAAGGTCGATAGCTCGTACGATCTGTTTATCTTGAGCTTCAGACTTCGCATGGCTGGGTGATGGAAGCTTGCTGGGTTCAACTTCTAACCGTGGTTCCACGTCCAGGCCAAGTCTGCAAAGCTTATTCTTGTCGATGGGTTTGGAGCTGACCAGCCAGACATGGCTGGTAAGTCTGACACTCATCAGCAATATCGAAAGCATTTCCCATCGGGAGAATGCTCGGCTGAGATTTTCATCGACTTCCCATTCTGCACCTTTTCCAAGAGCGGTAAAGACGAGATTGGCTTCCTTATCAATCTCCTTTGCAAGTCCGTCCAGAAAGTGAATCCGTGACTCGACCCGTTCTCCAGGGACCATGATCTCGCTCTCCTTTCGAAACTGTTCTAGCAGAATCGCGGCTCGCTCGTCCACAGATGCCTCGAACGTGTTCCGAAAGTAAGTAGCACGTTCTATGGTATCAATTAGACTCTTCTTCTTCTCAGAGTCATCCTGGGGCTTCTCGAGTTCAGAGCTGAAGAACCCCGACACGATGTCGTAGTCGTCGTATACCATCTTCTCCAAGATCGATTTCTGAGTGATGACCTGCGCAGGACTGATGCATCTGTGGCTGTCATTGTTGACATTATCAGCACGAGTATTCCCGTGTTCCTGCATATAATGCTGGAAGGCATCGCGAAGATCAACCGTATAGTCATCAATGTTGTTGATCTTCTCGCGCATGTGTTCGTCCCAATCGTCTATGGTCCAGTTCTCGGACCATTCAGCAGTCTGCTTCAACTCGTGATATGGCTTCGAAGGTTCTGCATCATCAGCTACAGAAGACTTCTTACCCTTCTTTGATCCCCTTGCCACAGTCGTATCGACAACGGCAGTCGGTCGCTTTGTACCACTTGCTGGACCGCTATCTGGTTTGGCGTGCTTCTGAGACATCGGTGTGTGAGTAAGTTTCTGGAAACTGCGAGTAAGGCTATGGGAGGGCAGCAAGAAGTAGCTATAACTGTGAGCTGTCGTAGTCTAGAGCGGTGCTAGGGAAGAAGATGGGCAATCGTGTGAGAGGGGGAGGAAGCACTTAAAAGGGGGAGAGTTAAGGACGATAGTTCAAATGCGTTCGCAAAATTGTTTCGAATTGGAAAACTCCCCGTAAGAATGCAAAGACTATCAGCCGAGTCGTCAACGTGCCCGATTTTTCTACGCAGTCGACGAAAAGTATGATAAAGCCACGCGAACCTCCCCCTGAGCTCCAGATGACCTCAGCTCTGTCTGCAGGCTGAAGCTATCGACCGACGCATTTGGAAAACCGACAAAAAATCGAGCCTGCGCGCGAATCGTACAATATACGGCTCGGAGTCAGAGGGTATCGACCAAATCAGCATCCGTATCGTCCATTTAGGTCAGATATAGTGGGCCAGAGCCTCGTCACTGTATACTTCTGTACGACAGTCACATATGAAATAGGCAAGGAGAAATTTCAAGCTTCCATCTTGGACCGGTTGTCAACTTGAATGCTCTGCAGAACCTTTCAAACACACGAATGTCAGAAAAATTGCAAAAAGCACAAGTAGGGAAGCACTGGAGCACCTTTCACTATTTTTCAAGCTCAGTAGAGCGGATTTATAGAGCACAAAGGTGATGAAGACGGTGTAGGCGAAAGCGAGTGAATGAAAAGGACTTAAAAACTTCACCCTCGCCGCTCTCAGAAAGAAGCTACCAGTAGTTGGGACTGATGGGTGAGAATCTTGTAAAGAAAGATGGAAAAATGACATATTACCGTACTGAAAAGAGCGTTTTTGGAAATAGTTAAGGAGTACTAAGAACTTAAAGAAGGGCATGGGTGGTCGAATCGAATCCGAAGTTGAAGCGTTGTCTTGTCGCGGCTGGGCCCGACGAAAAAGGAAATCGCGAGGACCATCCAATGATGCCATAAGCATTGCAGCTTACCTCAGGACTTTACATAATGCAATTGCCACTCATAATAACGAGCAAGAACCTTTTCAGAACAAGCTGGATGTACGTGATTTTAAATTCAAGAGACGTGAAAATTTCGATCAACAATGTAATGTAAAGCAAGATATTACAGTAATCATAGCCGAAGACTTTGTATGCGCACGTTTATTGGGGCAACGATGACACAGGCGTTGGCCCTCAAAGGCCCACTGGCAGATCCTTCTTCTATCGTGTACGTAGGCAATGTGAAACGAGATATGACTGTAGATTATTTCCCACATCGCATTAATTCATGCATCCTCATCGTCGGAGTCTTTCTTCTCTTTACCACCCCGAACCCTCTTCGAAACAGAAGACTTCTGCACGTTATTGGAGCCCCTCTTCGAAACGTGGAGGAACTGTTTGTCGTCATCGGTAAGCTTGAATTCGACTTGTGATTTTTCCAACTTGGACGTCCACCTACTCTTCCCGCTACTAACTAGATTGTGAAGATGGTCTTTACGCTCCCTAATCTTTGGTAAAGAGGGGTGAAGGGGACGGGTCTTGCTTATATCGGCGATCAGCACACTGAGTCGTCTGTACTCGCTATCACGTAACCGCATCATGCGAAGGTCCCACTTGAGTTTCCCAAAATCTGTGCCCACCGTACCCAAACGCACGCGCCGAAGCTCGTCCACCGAGAGTTGTTCTTCCAAGACACCAGTTGCATTCCTGTAGCCGGTGTCGGCGTTCGATCGTAAATTCTTTCTTCCTTTCTTTAACATTTCGAGCTCGGAAGCATGCACTACTTTGACTCCATCGTCCGACTTCATCGTTTCAATAACATCTGTCAGCGCATTTGCATGATGCTGATAGGCAAGAAAGTTCCAAAAGTGGTCACTTGCTCGTGCCCTATGAAGCTGCGGTTCTGTACTGAGGAAATGTGGAAGCTTGCTGGGTCGAACCTCTGGCTTTGTGTCGATGTCCAGGCCGATTTTGCAAAGGTCCTTCTCGTCGATGAGTTCGGAATTGACTAGCCAGATGTGGCTGCTGAGTCCGACGCTCTTCAGCAATATAGAAAACATTTCCCATCGAGAGAACGCTCGGCTAAGATCGTCATCAAGTTCCCATTCTACACCGTTTCGAAGTGCAGCGAAGACGACATTAGCTTCCTTATCGATCTTCTTTGCTAGTTCGTCCAAAAAACCAAGCCGCGACTCGACCCTGTCTCCAGGGACTATGATCTCACTCTCCTTTCGAAACTGTTCCAGCAGAATCGCGGCTCGCTCGTCCACAGATGCCTCGAACGTGTCCCGAAAATCAGTAGCGCGTTCTATGGTGTCAGTTAGACTCTTCTTCTTCTCAGAGTCATTCTCGGACTTCTCGAGCGCAGAGCTGAAGAAGCCCAGAACAATGTCGTAGTCGTCGTATACCATCTTCTCCAAGATCGATTTCTGAGTGATGACCTGTACAGGACTGATGCACCTATGATTGTCATCGTTGACATTGACGGCACGAGTGCTTCCGTGTTCTTGCATATAATGCTCGAATGATTCACGAAGATCAACCGTATAGTCATCAACGATGTTGATCTTCTCCCGCATGTGCTCATCCCAGTCATCCACGGTACAGTCCTCGGACCATTCCGCTGTCGGCTTCAGTTCGTGGTAAGGCTTCGAGTACTCGACCGTCGATGACGATTTGCTGCCTTTGTTCGATCCCGCCTTCGGGATCTTTGTTGCATTGGTAGTTGGACGGTTGATACTACGCGGCGGAACAATTTCTGCTTTTTGAGACATTGTCTTCGAGGAAAGGTGTTGATAATTGTGAACGAGGTTTTGTGATGGGTAGCGAATGGTAGAGGAGAGTAGAGAGGCGCAGTATCTCGGAATCGTACAAAAGATGTAAAAGAGGGAGGGGGTCCATTGGGAATTTCAATGCGAAATACTGAATGAGCTTGCAAACTTGAAGTTGATTGAAAGGCGTCTAGGAACGCAAAGCTGATCATATACATGCACTGGTTTAAAAAACCGCAATCACAGAATCGTCAGAAGCAAGGCGAGGAGTACAAGAGCACGACATACTAGCGACCAGTCTCGCATCGCCCCTGACATCTAGTTCGGAGCGTGACGGCGGCTCTGCAGACGACGGGTGTGGTAAAGCTAGCGTTTGATTTCTTATGCATCGTACTTGGTCCGGTTTGCGCAGCCCGTTTGGCGTTCCTATGTCACAGTGCGTGGGTCAGAGATAGTGGGATATAGTGCTTACCCGGCAATGAACTTCGATCGAGAAATTTCCGAGTAGTCCCTTTGCATTTGTGAGGGGTTCGGAAGAAGAAGACTGGGATACAGAGGAAAGTTGAAAAGAGAGTTTCTTCTCTTTTTATGGTGGAGCTCGACGGAAAAGGAAATTTACTTTTGGCGCGTTGTGAAGTTGCGAGCCAACTCTCTTCCTTCTCGTTTGCGATGCCAGTGGTCGACGAACTGGGTACTATCCATATCTTTCCACATTCGTCGCTCAGATGGGCCAACTGAACGCAATGGAATTTTGGGGCACGAACTACATTTTCACGGCTGGTAGAAGATCTTTGCTAGCGCAATGTTCGTCTTTATAGACTATCGACTTCGCTACTCCCGGATGTTCCAGATCAAGAGACCTTCTTCTCCTGATCGTTATTGAGTTTTTGCGTCGACTTGGACCAGCAGCTATTTCATCACCCGTATGAACTGACGCTCCTGCACGAAATGTCCTCGAATTCCGCTTCCAAGCGCAACCACACTGGTTCGCCTGGTCCCCCTCACGGCGATTACCCTTCGCAAGTGGGAACCGCCAAGAGGCCTCGGACAGGAGGTGCACGGAACACCGTCGAAGCGACCGAAATTGAGGAGGCTCCTCGGAGCCAGTCTGCAGGGACCCAGTCTGGCTCGAGCGGACGAACCCAGAAGGAAGTGGGAGACCGAATCTTGTCTGGGCTACTGGATGATGTCTTAGCGGCAAATGCTCCCCCTGGACACGAGGGTGTCGATGACGAGAAGCTCGCCGATCTCATCGAAAAGAGGAAGTTGAGCCTTTTCGCGGATAAGGCAGCCTACGGGCTCAAAAACTCTGCTTTCGATCTTCTCGACCATACTTATGGTCGCTTAAAGGTGATGGAGAACTTCGTCGTCGACGCAACGAGCTTCCGCGATCTTTCTGACGAACGAAAGGCACGCCTGGGTAAAGTGGCGAAGAAATTGCGAACGACCATATCAGCAGCGGGACGCCATTTCAGGTCGATGCCAGGCACAGAACCGGTTATTGAATCGCAATGCAAGGAGCTCTATGGGAACGTGAACGCCGCACAAGTACAACTGGATTCAGTTCTTGCTTCCTTGACCAATCTGGACCGTGCCGACTCCTCACCTCACATTCACCTACAAGAAATGCATCTCTATAAGGCTTTGCACCAGGCAAAGAAGGACAGGGATGATGCTCTCGACAAGCTCATCGCTCTTGATGAGAAAGTCAGCTTCTTGTCTAACGAAGGGCAGCGGGATCGTCTTTATAGGACATCTGCTCTTACTGATCTTTTGGTGAAGGTCCCAAACGATCATCCCCTCCTTTCATTCATTGGAAGGACTTCCTGCCTCATACGTCCGGAGAGAACCTCGGATGACCCTATGGAAATTCTCAAAAATGACTACAATCGGTACACTCAGATGGCCAATGCCATCCTTTTCCCGTATGGTACGCACATGGAAAAGGATATTGGCACAAGCTTCAAGAATATTGTCTATTTTCGGCGCCGGACTTTGCTCAAATCTATGATCGGTAGGAACGGTATTCACCTGGAGATGTTCGATGCGGCGCAGGCTAAGCTGTTTAGTGAAGGGCAGGTGCAAATCCTGGACCAGGCTTACGGGTTGATGCCGCTCAACCAGGAGGGCGATCCAGTTTTCTTTGAAAGGAAGGTGAACCACGCGATAACGTATCTCTCAACGCACTTAGGGATAAAACGTGATGAAGTCACCTCCGTAGTAAATCTGATAGAGGAGACGAGGTCCGAGATGGAGAAGCTGAGCGCTATCAGAGCCATAGTCTTTGGTGAAGAGGCTGAAATGATCTGAGAATTAGCTAATATGGACAGTCTAATATAAACTATTCGTAGAATAGAATGATATTTGTTCATCGATTTATGCTATATGTTTCTCATACCGGATGCTCGACGAGCCACGGGCTGTATTCGGCGGAGCGCCCTCTTGTACTGTGAGACAAACACGGTGGGTGGCCTGCAGTTCACCCTCACCAGGACTATTTTGTGCTTGATAAAATGGTATATAACTGCTGGATGACCCGGATGTTATTGAGTATGTATTGCATGGTGGAAGGAATGGGGGAAATGCATGAGTTTTCAATCTAAGGCACGAGCTCAAGGAGTAAGTCGTGGATAAGTGATACGCAGAAATATGCTTAGCAAAGATACATAGTCTATACGGTAGGGCAGTAGACAAAATGAAGTGGAAGAGAAGAGGCGGACTCGGAAGTTGCATGACTCTATGACATGACTTGGATGTTGACTCAATATTCAAAAAAATTATAAAAAGACCCAACTTCGATAACGATAATCGACGGCTTAAAAGCCAGGCTACCAACTTAAACAATCTCCTTCAGATGTTTCCACCACTTCCCCATCGCACTCACTACATCACTCGCTCCCTTCTCCTTGATCTTCTGCATCTGCCACACTCTCGAAGAAGGCTCGAACCCAAGCAACGCCATCTCATCCTGGACGATCAGGAGACAGATATGCGTCACTACGATGCGTGCCTCCGAGGTTTCTTTACCTTCGTCATCGCCTGCCTTCACTTCAGAGGACAGGACATTACGAAGTTCGGCAAAGGCAGGTGAAGGGGAGGTGGCGCAGAGGCTTTTGAGAGCGGGCTTGCTGGAGCTCTCGATCGATTCGTTGTCAAAGCTCTGGAGATGGGAAGTCCGGAAACTCGTATACTCGTCCATCACCGCCTTCCAATCGCCACTCCCGCCTTCTTCCGCCACCGCCACGGTCTCCTTCCCCTTCCCCGCGCCGGTTCCCGCCAGCGCAGAAAGAAGTCGAACCTGGACGAGCGTGTTGATCTCTGCTTTCTGGAGTGCGTACGAATGCTGGCTTCGGAAACCTTCCGTCTCGCGGGATGTCCATTTCTCCAGGCGGAGCGTGGTGAAATCCGTAAAGTCTTTGAGGATGGATGGTTTGTCATGCAGAAGGAACGTTATCTCTTCTCTTGTTGGCAGTTGTTGATTCGCGATTCGCTGGAAATACAAGAATAAGCGTAAGCTTCTCTCGTACATTCGAATAAAAATATCAATGATGTGGCGATAACACTTGTGGGGGAGATATGCAGTAAACGAGAGCCCACCTTGGATTTGCCGGTGCTCGGCCTCTTGAGAGGTCGACCACCATGTGCGTGCGATTTGTCAACAGCTCCATCGCCATCTCCATCGCTCGATAGACGCCGTTTCTTGTCCTTCCTATTGCTGCCGCTGCCAGCACCACTAGTAGTCGTACTTTCGTCACTACCTTGTCCCTGTCCCCCTCGAGGGCGCATAGTGAGGTTGAATTGGTGACCCGACCCGGACCCAGACATTATTACTTAGTGTTGGATGTTCAGTGATCGAGACCGTTACGGTGTAGTATGAGATGGGGGTAAGTAAACAAGAGCGAGCTGGGAGAATCTCGCCACGACTCCCTTTATATGCGTTCTTTCTGAGCATGCATAGGAGTGATAAGAAAACTTTGCACCTCTAGTCATATAGCTAAACTGAAGCCTTATTAGTGGGAAAACAAGTGTAATTATAAGTTTGCTTTTCAGACCCAGTGTAGTAATTGGTGACCCGGGTCCGGCAATCCTGTTTTGGCCTAAATACCGTGGCCTTGAAGTACATTACTTTGCACGTAAGTATTGGGAGTATTGGGCTGCCATTCGGGAATCTCATGGAATTTGACGGGTCCTGTCTGTGGTTCCGAGCCTGAGAAGCGATACAATGTAATGCCTGATATTTTGGCTCTGAGAAGCCGAAAAAAAGGGTTTCGTCTGGTGCCCGCGTGGAATCGAATGATGAAGACTTATCTAGCCGCGTTCAGAGACGCTGGAGATGAGACTCGAATCAGTGAATTTGGAAAAGGTAGTTGGGGGATCCGATTTATTCAATGCATGCATCCCCACTGCACTACCGATGTGGCCGGTGTCCGCCGCGGAGCATGTATGTTTCAGACGCTGGTGAGAACAGACCTGACAAGTCTCAACAGGATGATTTCGATGTGAACGTCCGATACGGAGACTTGCAGTGTCCCAATTAATTCTGAACGTTGGTACTACGACGTTTCTGGGGAATCTGCGATTCGGTTGTGTGACCCAAGCATCATAGTCGAGTATTTTCCGAGGTGTATGGCAGTCCTAACCGATGATTTGTCCGTGTTTCAGAGGAGCGTAAAGCGATATTTTAGCGCCCTGTTTTCGTCTTTCTGATGCCATGAAGTTCGTTGTGTGGTTAATTGATATATAGGCCACGCGAAAGGGCTGGAGCGTCGGGCAGCACAATCGCATAACAAAGTATGGAAAGTGGCAAAGTGCGAGTTCAGTCCAAAGGGCCTCATTTGTGTGCTCTTAAATCCATTCGGGAATGTACCTGATGAGGATGAGGCAACGCCTGCCAATGGAAAAGAATTCGGAGGGTGCCAAGCACGAAACAAATCCCGCGAGAGTGCTGAGGACAAATTTGTACGAAAGGGTTGAATAGACCCGAGATGGAGTGCTCGACCAGAATGAGATCCTTACGAGAAGGTCAGGTTGATACTGCGGTAGAGTCGGGAATTATGAGTAAGACTGTGCGGGGACTGACGGTCAGCAATTAATACTGACAAGACTGAGGAGGAGGTGGCTGAGAAGAATCCAGGTCCGTGTCCGTCAGCGTCAAGAGTCAGAGTCGCGTGGAAGATTTGTAAAGAAGAAATAAAGTTTTAGAGGAGGTGAAAATGGAAAATGGAAAGCAGGTGGCGAGTGACACGTGCGAACAGCGTGTCACAGTAATTGATTACATAAGACGTTTTAAAACACAACAACTTCTATTTAAGGTAAAAACAAGAAATCCAAAAAAAGAAAGCACAGAAAATGAAAATGAAAATAAAAAATAAATGCGTTTCATCCAAATTCAGCCACCCCTTCGAATGAATTCCCTTCTCTAGAGCTACACCCTTCCTTGTCTTTCTACCACCACCACCTCTTCATCCTCCTTCCTCCCAGTCTTTTAACCGTTCGTCTCAGTGCAGCGCACTTAAATACCAGCTGACAACGACCTCAACAGCGGCGGCGACCACAACAACGAACAGCTCGGGCTCGTGCAACAGCATCCATATCATCCGCGTTGCCAGGTCTCGTCCCTTCCTTTCGCACGTCCTTTCTCTTCTCTCCTCCAGATGTTGATGGACATCGACCCTGCCCCGACTTCATCAATCCACTCACGCAGATCTCTCTCCGAAACTCAGTCTTTTTTCTTGCCTCACCTTCAGCAGTACGACGGATACGACAACCTTCGCATTCTCAATACCATCGCCGCCGATAGCCCCGGTTCCGTGCGCAAGAGGTCTAGCACTTCTAGCATCGCTCCGATCGTTTCCCAGGCTTTGTTCGCGGCGGCAGCCAGTCCTCTTGTCCATCACGCCCAAGCGCGGAGGAGCTCGCTTGGACCTCTCACTATGAACACGGATGTGGAAATGGTGAAAGACGGCCGGAAACTATCGTGCGTTGTTTTCTCACATTGTATGACCTTATGCTCTAGTCATTCAACTAACGAATCTCTTGACCAATGTTTAAATTCGCCTAATTTGATATGTAGGACGACACTTACGAACGCAACTCGCCCAACACCGTATGTCCAACGGAATCCCCAGCGACGACCGCCCCCGGGCGGTCAACGCCGCCCTTCTCTTCCCGCGCTGCGCAAAGAAGATCAAGCTCAGGATAAGGATAAGGATAAAACAAAGTCTCCGGTGCCGCCACTTCCCGACCTGACCTCAAATTCAGACTTACAGGCAATCGCACCATTCGAATTCGGTCCTGGCCCTGGCTCTTCTGCAACATCAAGCACGCGTTCTCATGATGACGAAGCGGACATCTATAGTAGACTGAGCACGTTCACATTTGGGGAGGTACACTCTTTGACTTCAAATCCGGGTCCTGATCCTGTCGCTTCAACGTCAACGGCGAAAGTGGACGAGGAAGGCATCTCCCCGTTGGACCGGACCCCGAGGCCTTCGGTCGCGCACATTCATCATGTAGCTTCTCACAGCACGATCAAGGAGGAGGATAGCGCCGCCGCCGCGAACGGGTGGTCGAGCCCCTCTGAAGATGAAGAAGAGTGGCGGAGGACAAACGCGCGGTCAAAGATGCGGGCAATCGATGATGGATCGAGAAGGCCGTCGTTGCCGACCAACGATGTTAATCAGCAGCTTTCACATAATCCCAATCTGTCAATGGACTCGTCCAAGGTAAGGTCGAAAGCTCGACAGGATGCTCCTATCTCGCCTTCTTTGTCTTCTCCGTCGTCTATGTCGATCACGGATGATGTTGGGTTGGATACGGATGTTGACCTCATGTCGGCCGATGATACGGATAAAAGGAAGAGGAGGACAGGGCGATATGGCTTTGAGAGCGGTTATAGTTATGGAATGCATGCCGGCGCTGCCCAGACGCCGAGCATGGATGAACCTGGTCCTGTAGACTCACCAATCATGGATGAAGAAGAAATGGAGGATATGCGGAGGAAGGATTCGACTCGAACTTGGGTGCCGGATGATGTGGGAGAAAGGCGTGGGTCTCTGCCGATGGACATTCCAAACGCCTCTTCCTCTTCACGTGGAACTGCTGCTGCCCATAAGCACAGTGTTCCTAATATGCGGGATGTTGCGCCTTGGGAGGTTGATTCGCAGGAGGAACACGTTGGTCTGGGTGGTGGGAGTGGGGCCTTCGATTCACTTTCTTTAGCTCAACTCAGGCGGCCTTCACGAAGCATGGACGACGACTTATCCCTCTCTTCTTTTGCTCAACGTCGTGCTTCGCGGGTTTCCAACCATTCTTCTCATGAACATGGTGGCAATATCGGTGCGGGTCCCTCAAGTGAACCAGACATGCGAGGCGTCGCGATGGCCCAAGCCTTCGTTCAAGCACATATCGATGCTCAACTTCAAGCCCAAGCCCAAGCCAAATTATCGATACAAGGCCAACCTTCCACATCAGACGTGAAGCTCAACATCCAAGTCGACCCTCTCTCTGTTGGTACGGTCGAAGCGGATGCGTACCAAGGCCTCGATCTCAATTATATCCTGTCCGGGTCTCATTTTGGCGGGCCGGCTAAGGGCAAAGGTCGAGGATCGACAGGTGACGGAACTGATGCTTGGAGTGGTCGCTTGAGTGTCGGAAGTAGCATCGTCGGAGCCGCGGCTCGAGAGCAACTCGAGCGCGAAAAGGAAGGAAGGAGTCGTGAGCCCAGCTGGGTTGCTGGATGGGGTATCAACCTTGTCGGTGCGAGGAGGCAGAGCTCGGCGACGGTGAACGATGATTCGTTCTTACGCTTCGTAAAAAAGCATGATTTTTCGTATGATGAGAGGAAGAGAGAGTGGACGTTTGCGAGGGAGAGGAGGGAAGGGGAGATGCAGATTAGCATGGAACCGAGGCCCGGGCAGGAGATCTGGAGATGCTTGTGGGTCGGAAGGTATCGCGTCGATAAGATTATGAATGCTAAAAGTAGTGAGTGTGATTCATTTCAACTGTTCTACTGTCTGGTCTTCTGATTTCTTCCTGAATTCTTTCTCGCCCAACAGCCGACCCGACCAAACCTGCCCAATTCCGACTAAATATCCGTCACCTTCCAGACCCTTATAGCAAAGCTGGTGTTCAAACGGCATCAGGTCCTCTAACTTTCATTCACAAACATTCTCGCGCGCAGGCGTTCTCGATTTTTCGTGGTCACTCATTGCCTCAGCGTCATCTCAAGACGAGCAGCAGCATTTTGCTTGCTCCGAAGAAAGTACAGGAGCAATTCACCAGTACCAGGACGACGAGCAAGTTAAGTACGCATGGGCTTCTTGAGGATCGAAGTGATAGGGACAGGGAAAGGGAGAAGGATAGGAGGGAACGCGAGAAAAATGCAACAGGGAAACATAGTCAGACGGGTAGTGCCAGCTCTATGTCTGCGTCTGCAACAGCAATCAGTCATATCAACACGGAACCTGGGAAACTGAGGCTCAAAATCGACAAGGAGAAGTACTCTCCGGGTGGAAGCGGTAGTGAAAGGGAGAAGGACAGGAAGGGCAAGGAAAAGGAAAAGAGCAGAGGTGCACTTAGGTCGCCGGATAGTGCGAACAGTACACCGAGTCCAGGAAGGCCAAGTACTTCAGGTGGTGCATCTGGTGCTTCACCTTCATCATATGCATCTTCAAGAAAGGAGCAGTCGTCCAGCCCGAGCGACGCCGACACCCCACGCTCATATACTCAAAATCCTGATTTTCCGCCTCCACAGGACCAAGAGTCGAGGCATCGAGTGATGCCGTCCGTCAGTAGCGTTTCATCAGGACATGCATCTCCCGCGAGTAGCAAAGCAGCCGGCAAAAGGCCTGAGAGCTCTCTTGCTGATAGCCGCCAATCCATGTTCTCCGAAAACTCGCAGCAGTTCAGTTCAGCCATTTCGGCGTGGGACCAATCTTCTATCGCCTCGTCCCATAAGCCTCTCCGTCGCATTGAGGAAACGGTCATCGCTCCCGCTCCTGTTCCACGAGGAAGCGTCGGATCCATTGAGGAGCAGCCTGTGCGGACATCTCACGCTGAGGCCTTTACAACACTTGAGCCTCCGATAATTGATTACCTTCGCACGCAAAGCGCGTCTTATGACGGGGATGGTCACGACTCTGGATTATCGCGGTTCCGGGGCTTGCGGAAGCTGTTCAATCCACCGCCGCTGAGAGGCGGTCAGAAGCATTCGCCGCTCGGATCAGGGGGCACTGGGACGCTTGCGGTGTTAGAAGGTAACTATACACCTCCTTGGCTGACGATGGCGGCGAGGAGCAGGCAAGAAGAACAGGAGCGGGTGATCAAGAACCTGAACGACTCGTTCAGAGATGTGGGCCTTTTACCTTCTTTCAAACCGAACAAGAATAGCCGTCGGGAAAAGAAGAAGAAACACGTCGATAATGTGTTTGACCAGGTTCCGGATGATGCGCTTTACATGCTACTTCCCATGTGGCCTGGAGAGACCGACAAGGAGTCTGCAACTGAGCAATGGGAGGGCGACGTGGAGGAAGACTACGACATTCCGCTCGAGGAACGTCAATACCTCCTCGTCTATTATGTTGCAAACGATCTTAGCAAAAAGGCTGACGATAAGAAAAGTGCTCGCGGCGGCCAACCCCACATCCACCCAACCGCCTCCTCAACCTCCGCCTCCTCCCATTCAGACCACGCCTCTCGCAACTCCACCGCCGTCCCCTCCGTCGATACCCGCTCCCACTCGCGCCATAAAACGATCGTCGAACTCAAGTCATTCAACGTCCTCGCCCGCCTCGTCTCCTACAGAGACATCCAAGGCTCCGGGATCCGCATCCCCACTACCGGGTTATCCGTCACAGGTCCCCTCATCGCCGCACGAGCCGCGATCCCGCAAATCCGGTTTAGTACGTCAGACTTGTCGTTGATGATCGCGTTTTGCGCGAGTCGGGAGCGTGGCGTCGAGGTGGTCCCGGAGGGAGCGGAGAAGCTTGGGTTGTGTATGCCAAGAGAGGGCGACGTTGAGCTGATGGCGGACCCGGATAGGGATGCGCCGTTGAGTTCGTTGGGACGGGCGGCGGTGGAGATGGCGTGGTTGGGGGCGATGGCGGTCATGGGTTTCGGCCATGTTGCTTGAGAAGCCACTTCTTTGTTTTCTTTATGTAGAACATTTTCTCTTGCGTTCAATTTCTTCTTCGTTTTGTGTGTGCTTGTGCGACGTGTCATTTTGACGATGGCTCTAGATTCCCCCCATTTTCTTTTCTTTTCTCACCTTTGTTTTCCCTCACCTACTCGATTTTTTCTCCGTTTTGCCTGAAACTTCCTCCCTTGTATCCCAATGCTGGCACGTCTCACGATCTCAAAAAGTTTCTCTAGGAGGTTCCGGAACACTCTTCTCTTTATCCCTTCTATTTCCTTTCGCCCCTTTCATTTTTTGGATCATCATCGATAACCAACTGTAGCTTGACCAATCTCTTCTCCCTCTTCATCACTTTCCTCCGTCCGTCCTCTCTCTCCTCCCTTCTTCCTAACCCCGCCCCGCCTCTCGTCTCTCGATCCCATCTACACCTATGCCAACTCATTCGCACTCCCCCCTCTCTCATACTCGCGTACCTTTCTTTCGGATTTTTTTTTCAAAGGGTAGATCGAACAAGGTTGAAGGAGTAGCCCCCAGATGAAGGGGAAAAAAGAATCTAAATATTATATCACATGTCTTATCATGTATCATTTGTTACCTACCTTACCTTACTTTACGGACCTTGCTACGGATCGAATCGAATCGAATCGGACGATGCCTCGAGTGGAACAACGATCGAGAGTGACAGTGCCTGTGGGCTGGCTGGTGTTCGTTAGAGTTAGACCGTTACAGATCTAGATGCGCTTTCGCCTACTCCCTCCCAGGCCAAAGGCGTAAAAAAGAAAAGAAAAGAGAAGCAGAAAAATGTAAAAAAAAAATGATTAAAATGATTTCGGTCTTTGGATTGCATTAAGAGGGAATCGAACCCCCGGCGGGTCGATGGCAACGACCCAGGTTACCACTACCCCATTAATGCCCTACACCCTCATCCTCAAACATTACATATCGATTAACACTAGGACGAGTATTTCTGATGCTAACGAAGCTACACAAACACGAACACACGAATCCTCGACTTCTTCTTTGCTATGCGCTCTTTGCTCTTTTGAGAATCCTTGATCATGATCATGATGAGTCAATATCCAGACCCGAGACCATAACCCCACACTCTTTCTTCTAGAATCTGTTTTTTTCCCCTTCTTCTTTGGTCGTTTGTTTTATGTTTATTCGTATCTTCATATGAATATACGATACGCGTACTCTGCGCTCAAATTTATATACAGTACAATACGATACAATACAGTGCATATATACATACATATAGATCCTTCTTGTGCGTATTGCTTTACTTTTTTTTTGAAGTGTCGTGTGTTAGGAGTGCAGTCGGTCGAGATGGGGCGGGGGGCGGGGACAGGTGGGGATAAAATGGGGAGACAGACCGGTAAATACAGACGAACGGACCGAAGAAGGATAGGGGTCGAGACGAGGTGCAAACGCGAACAGAAAAAAAAAGAGACACGATGAAACGCAGCGTCACAAGAAACGCGAAAGACAAAGTCGGAAGGGGGGCAAAACCACATACACACACACCACTCATCATCGCACCCACCTTCCACTCACCGTCAGCTCATATCCCCACCCATCCCACTCCTCGCGCTAAACGCGATAATCTCCTCCGTCCGTCTCTGCAGCTCCGCCTGCGCGCTCGCCGTCAACCCACCACTCCCACCATCCATCCCCATCCCCCCGCCTCCTCCTCCTCCTCCTCCGCCGCCTAAGCTCCCCCCACCGTTATGAACGCCAACGCGGATGATACCCGGGTTCGCCGAGACGTCGAACAACGACGCGTTTTGTTCCTCGTGCCCGCCCCCGACCCCGCCCCCGTTTCCGTGCGCGTTCACGCCCACCCCCTGTCCGTTCGCTCCCTCGCCCAGCCCGCCATAGCCAAAAAGCTCGAACTCTACGGTAGAGGGCAACTCGAACGGCGTGTATAGCCCACCCGCCTCGGAAGGGTGCGGCTGGCTGTGGACGTGCGTGTGTCGGGCGTGCGCGACGGAGTGGTGTGCGTGGGGGTGGGGGACGTGGTGCATGTGCTGGGGTTGGGAGGAGACGGAGACGGACACAGAGGCGGAGGGGGAGTGAGAGTGCGTGCGTGTGGTCTGAATCTGCGTTCGCGATTGTGTTTGGGAGGGGGAGTTGGCGTTGTGGGGGTGAGAATGGCCGTGCGGGAAGTAGGAAGAGACGGGCGAGGCTGTGCTTGATGGATGGGGTGAATGCGGCGAGGTGGACGAGTACGGCGCGCTCAGTGTGACCATATTATTATTGCCTCCATCTCCTCCGTCAGATTTTCCATTCATACTCGAATGGTCACCACCAATGGGACTCGCAAGCGGAGACCTGCTCGCATTGCTAACGCTAACACCTGAATGCGATCGCTGCATGGCATAGTTCGGGTGCAGCATATGCTGTTGCGGCTGCTGCGGCTGATGGTGATGCCCGAACATATTCGAGTGCATTGATATGGATGGGTTGGAAGAGGAAGGCTGGGCGTAAGGAGAAGCGGGCGAGTGGGAGGAGACACTGCCGCCATGAAACGTTGGTATAGCGAGCGACAGGGGCTTCTTCATCGTCGCCGCTGAAGAGTTTGAGACACCTGCTTCGGCCTCGGGTGACCCACCCACACTCTCTCCCAAGCCCTCTTCGTCTCCGAAGTCGTCTCCTTCAGCATGTTCGGGTTTGGGGACAGCGTCATCAAAAACGGGAGCTGTCTTTTGCGCCGCTATTTCCTCTGCTGTGAGGAAGCGCCCTCCTGGACCTCTGGGTCTTCGCATTGCATGTTTGTGACGGGATTCGTGGAGGTAAGGCTAAACGAAGAAACGGGAATGTTAATAAGTAACACAACAATCAAGAGGAAATAGCGAAAAGAATTATTTAATTGGTCACACAGTCACCATAAATGCTAATCAATAAAATATAATAAAATATAATAAAAATGGACTGGGCAAGGAAAATGACGTCGGAAAGAACGGGGAAGAGAGCTATCCCGAGTCCCGACAAACCCGACCAGAACTCCCACACACCGACGGCACTCAACTCAACTCGATACCAAGAAAAATAAAGTCAACACTCACTTTTCGTTGTCTAGAAAGCCTGTGTAATTCTTCCAGTCTCGCCCGTGCAACCCTTCGCTTGAGTATCCGGTAATACTGCTTGGCGTTGACATAGAGGGGTTCTTCGTCCATAGGCTGGTGCCGTTCCGCGTTCCCGTTTCCCGCAGAAGCCGCAGATGCTACCAGAGAACTTGACTCAGATGAGGGCGGGGGCCCACTACCAGTAGTATTCAGCCCTTGGCCTGCTCGCGCAGCAGCTGAGGGCCCAGCAATGTTGGGTGGGTTATCGCCCAGATCCAGATCGAAGTCGAGTCTTTCGTGGGATCTTTGTTGCTGCTGGAGTGGGTTCAGACCATTGCTGCCTCCACCTCCGCCCCTTCTCGATAAACTGTAATCGTCTTCGATCCTTGAGGATCGCATGTCCATGTCTCGTAACGGTGATAGGCCACGAGAGGACGGCGTTTGAGCATGTTGTGCTGGATGGTGGTGACTTTGGGTGGATGACTGAGGGTGATAACTGTTGTTGATGCTGTCGTGAGCGTGCTGCTGCTGATGGCTTTGTCGATGGTCTTGCCCCTGGCCTTGGTGATGTGAGTGCGGCTGTTGCTGACCAGGATAGATACCATGTTGCTGTTGCTGTTGCTGACCCGCCCCCAATTGGGAAATGTGAATGTCTGAAAGCGGCGGAGAGGCCTGTGGGTTGTTCTGATACTCTGCACGCAATGTGAGTAGGTGCGACGAGGAAGGAGAGAGGAAGAAGAAGAGAAGGACGTACGGGGGTATTGGTTGTGTAGATGGTAAGGGAAGAACGGATCGACGACGTTTCTGTGAGTGTCCATGGATGGAAGACGAACAGAGAGATATGATTGGCCAGCGAACGAACGAATGACAGTCCAGTCCAGTCAGTCGAATACCTGCTCAACCCAAGGGACACCCTCGCCTCGCTCAGCCTGAAAAGGGTCGCTCTCTTTCCTTGATTATCTTACTTATGTAAGCATACATCACGTGAAGGTCACGTTTTCATCTAATCTTATCTTCCGTGTTGCTGCTCTAACTTTGCTCAACTTTGCTTCCTCCTCTACTGGGTCTTCGAACGTCAAACACTTTCGTCAGAGCTCGTATGAGCCAGTACAGAATATCACGCATTAAACGAATGAATAGGTTGTATTCGATGACCAAATTGGAATAAAAGAATGTATAGCGCTGCGCATGTACTACTGGAAGATCGTGAATGGACGAAAAGAAAAAGAGAAGCGAAGGGCTGCAATCGGCCGTCTGCCGACGTTCGTGCTCCTTCACCACGACTTGGCTTGAGACACCGGACAGGTCAACCAACGCCTTGAACTACCTCGTCCCCTTCTCCCCCCTGCTCCTACCCATCGCAGCTCTGTGGAGGGGACTGCACCCCGACGAAGACTTGCCACCCCTTCTTGCCGTGTCTGCCTCTGTGAGCTTCCTTTCGTCATCGTTCTTGTCAACACGATCAATGTCTTTCCTAGCAAGCTCTCTCCTCCTCCTTCGTACCTTTTCCAACTCAGCGGCGCTCATCGTGCTGGTCATCTCTTCTTGGCGGATGCGGACGGAATCTTGTGCTCGCAGAAGAGGGCGTTGTGAAGAAGAGAGCAGAGACGAGATGAGCGCGCACCGTTTTTATGAGCGCGAGGAGCCGCTGCAAAGTTAATCTGACTAATGTTTGCCCCCGGGACTGAGTTCAGGAACCAGTGCTTTGAAGGTGCAGTTGCGCCTAGTCTAAATTTCCTCTGGACTAGCTTGCGAAGAACCTCTATACGGACTGGCTCCGTCCCAAAAGCTCGTCGACCCACGATCGGAGTATGCAGTCGTAAAGCACCTATAGATAGAAAATTGCTTGAAAATGCAAAGGGTGAATATGTGTTCCATTGTATGGATGCCAGTTCCGCCGTATGCACGAACACAACAGAAAAGGTGCTTATCCGATCGATGAAGCAGCTCTCCATCGCCGGTCAATAAGTTTCCGTCGTTTCCATTTTTGGTTCTATCAGTATCACGTGGCTTAGCCAGTCATGCGCCAAGGTAAGGGCTGCTGCTTTCATAGCTTTCACCCGAGCTTCATCTCCCACCACCATCACCACTTACTTGCCCGCTGCTTCCTCCGAACCTACCATCGCCCAAAATGAGCTGGTCCGGGTAAGTAGCTATGTAAAATACGTTGTGAGCTAGGTTGAAAGCGATTTGTAGGTTCAAGAAGACGATCAACCGAACAGGGACCACCGTGAGCTACACAATCTGCCCAACTTCTACAAAGCCTTTGAATTCTAATAATCTCCATTCTCAGCTGATGCAAAAGACGGGACAAATAGAACGGACCGTAGACACTGCCTTCCAAGATGAGCAGACCAAATTTAAGACGTGAGCACCTCGTCCGAGTTCAAGGGAAATCACACAACTCAACCACCACTTGAAACAGATTCGAAAAAGAGTGCCAGGCGCTGCAGAAGGAGAGCAAAGCATACCTGGACGCTATGCGAGGTGCGTATTTATTTCACATATCTTTCCCTCCGGATACCCTGTGCCGTGCTGACCAAAGAATCCTCGCAATGAATCGTGACACCCGACAATTGAATGGTACCATGTACCATGACGTTACCCTACCGAATGATCCGTAGCCATGACCGGTGCCCAGACACGCATCGCGGACCACATCGCCACGTTCTACTCTGCTGCTGACAGGACATCCGATGGGGCGATGGCCAGCCACGCGTACAAACAGTCCGTTGTCGAGCTTGATGATGTGATCACTCGGGAGCTCGTGAGTTTACTCTCACCACCTGCGATGTATACACACACACCTAACGAGTTTCGGTCTCTTGTTCTTTTCTTCCTGGCGTGCACTCGCTCATATCATTGGCATCCATCATTTATCACTAAAAGGACGCACCGTACCGCACGACGATCATGGAGCCCTTAGGAAAGATGAACGCATATTTCCCCGTCATCAACGAACAGATCAACAAACGGAACAAAAAGGTAAGCATTGCCATCATCGTTCCTTCTTCTGTCACGCTCTCCTCTATCATACAATCATAAGCTCACGAACCATTGCGATGAACAGCTCCTCGACTACGACTCAGCGCGCAGCAAACTCCGAAAAACGATCGAAAAGCCCGGCGAGGATCCAATGAAACTTCCCCGAGTCAGTCTTCCATACCATTTCCCATCTCTACTTCTACTGACCTCCTTTCTCAACCCACTGCCGCCCATCCACCCATCCACCCTCCCACTCACCCACCCAACCACTTATCCGTACCTGTACGACTCTACGTCCCCCAACCCTCACCCAACCCTTAACCAACGGACCCCACCCCCAACAGGCCCAACAAGAACACGACGAAGCCAAAGACGTCTTCGAATTCCTCAACAACCAGATCATCGACGAGCTCCCCCAGCTCCTCGAGCTCCGCGTCCCCTTCTTCGACCCCAGCTTCGAGGCGATGATCCGCATGCAGTGCAAGTTCGCCGAGGAGGGGTACGAGAAGCTTGGGGGCGTACAGCGGTGCGTTCTTTCTCTTTCTCTTTGCTTTTCTTTTTTCTTTGGTTTCGTTGTTTTCGCGCTGACGAACGTCGCTGTTGTTGTTATTTTTTCTTTTCTTTTTTCTAAAAAATGTCTCCGACGCTAGATACTTCGCCGATAACGTCCGAGACGACTACGCTGCCGGCCAACTCGACGCACAGGTAGAAGGCGTCCTGCAAGAGATGCGCGAGCTATCGATTTGCGGTGCCGCTTGATAGTCCTAGGCCTAGGTCTGTGTACTTGCTGACTGGAATTCCCATGAGACGGTGGATTCGGTCGTTGTTTTGAATTCTTGGTTTACCGTCGTGTCCCTCCCTCCTGTAGAACTAGCTCCATGGACTGTTGTACATTTCCTTTTTTCCCTTTTTTTTGGTGGCCTCGCTCGTTCTCTTCCTCTTCGCTTTCGCTTTCCGTTCTCTAGCTCTCGCACGCAAAGGCGGAAAGAAAAGCCATTACAGGTTACAAGTCACACCCCTTAATCGCTCTTCGAGACCTTTGAATTCGAAAGATCATGCATATCTTGGCACCTTACGATACATCGGAGAATTCCATACAACATGGGTGGATGAGACGACTGTATTTTATCTGAATATTGAAAGAAAGAAAGAAAGGCATAGGAAAGAAAACGAAAAGACGAAATTCCATGATCTTAAAGGAAAGAAACGAAAGAAAGAAAAAAAACCACCCACATCTTTACACACACGACGAACGATGAACTCGCCTCCAACAACTCTTCTTGAAACTACAAGCGCATTCACGATTATCAAATCGTACAAGCTAGACCTAGATCAGCCACTCCGAATCTAACGAAGAAACAAAGTCCTCACTGAAGCACCGTCGGTGTTCTTTCTTTAACGATCACACCCCAGCCTGAGGCCGACTCGGCAACGGATGATAAGTTTGAGCCCCTCCACGAGTAGCGCTACCGCGCCCACGTCCCCTTCCCCGTCCACCCCACCCTCTCGCACGCTGCGCACCTCGCTCAGAAGAACGCACGTCCGCGTCGATGGGGTCTCGATACCGAGACGAAGACGCAACAGTAGGTGTTGAGAATCGTTCAAGGAGAATGGGCTGCCTGTCGTCTACCGCTGATGATAGGCGTTGAGCTATGGGAACTTGTGGTTCACCCTGGCGCCAATTCGAAGCGCGGTTCGCTGGCAGCTGCGCTTGAGGCCGTTGGTCACGACGAGGGGGAGGAGTCGAGGAGTGTGTCCTTGATGGGTGTGCATCACGAGTAGCAAAAAAAGACCGTCGTCCATCTATTTCGGATTCTGTCTCTGAGGGTCCGAATCGTGAGTGTAGGGGTGGCCGAGGAAGAGAATTCGAAATTCTGTCGCCCAGATTTATTCTATTCTTCTTGGGAGGCGAGGGCGGTACCGGAACTGAAGCTGAAACTGGCCATGTCATGGCTGAGTCAGAGATACGTTCTTCAAGTGGTGTTGTGATTGGTTCCGGTCTTGATTGCGGGAAATTGCTGGAGGGGCCAATAGCCCCTGGGACCGTCTTGATAGACTCTTCGAGGCATGACTCTACGCCGACCTCCGGCTCAAAGAAAGCTTGCTCAGACAAAGGTTTCTCTACATTTGCATTAGTCATATGCTCATCAGAAGACATCCTCGCCGCCAGTGGAATGTTCGTCTTTGGAAGACCAAAAGGAGCAGGTTTCGCGGGTAATGATCCTCGCGCACCCAGTTCCGTGGTTGACGGTCTGCTGGAAGGTGCATTTTGCGGTCCACCAGCCGTACTCAAAATTGTACTCAAAATTGGAGTGGTGATCGACTGCGGTCTTGAAGGTAATGCGGAAGATGAGCTAGATGGCCGAGGGCCAGCCAATGTCATGGGTAATACTATATCATGTTCTGCGACGGGATTGGTATGCATTGGAGTGTGCTGTGGCTGTGTGAAAGGTATCTCTATGAGAGGCTGATGACCGCTTTCCTCCGCAGCCGGCGCACGCTCTCTCTCAGCAAAAGTCTCTTTGTGCGAAGAAGTCGAAACAATGGCTTCCCTTTTGCGTAGTGGAAGGTGGGACCCGACATGAGGAACAGTAGAACAGTCGTTGGGTACAGAAGCACTGAAAGTCGCCTGTAAACCGCCAACTTGCTCATCGCCTCCCCGAATCGAACCTGAAGCATTTTGCTCTTTATGAATGGCTTTCACAGCTGGTGGATCCTCCATACGCGGATCGTCCCACATCGAGATAGCTTGTCGAACGTCAAGCTCGGGTGCCGATTGGGTGCTTCTTCCAGGGTTCGCATCTGGTGTTCGTTCCTTCGGATGCGTCGACCTTCGGCCAGAGTCAAGTCTGTTCGCAGTTGGAGCACCATCCCCAGAGCGATAAACCTCAATAGCGTGGCCGTTCTCGCTTTCCTGTCCCGAATTCAGCCAGTACCGGGAAGGATCCCGCGAGGTAGGCGAGCCTCGTGAATCGTCTCGAGTATCAGCAAAACTTCCCCATCCTGATAGAGTCGGAGGACGAGGCGGCGGCGAACGACTCCACGCTTCCCTCCAATTGTCCAAAGGGATAGGTCGCTGCCTTCCGAAGCCACGGGGTGACCGTGTTCGATTGCGGCGGCGATCGTTAGAGTAAAAGTCATCAGGACTGCGCGTCCTTCGAGGGTTTTGATGAAACCTCTCTGAATTATAGGGTGATAATGAGCGATCACGGTCACGCCCAGTAGGAGACAGCGGGCGTCCACGTTCGCGTCCGGGTCGATAATCCCGGCCCGCATCGTACGTTTCGTCATAACGAGAGCGAGGACCCTCATAATCAGAGTCATAGATCGAATATTGTCTGGCTCTGTGGGATGGATAGTTCTGCGGCAGGGGTGGTAGGCCACGCGGCGGTGGAGGATACCTGCTAGGATTTGAATTCGTATACCCATTAAATCCAGGCCTCGACCGGTTTGTAGGATCGTATCGTGGCGGAGATGCCGAACGAGAGCGAGGACGAGGACGAGCTCGCAGCGGTGGAGGAGTCGGGGGCCAACGTCTATCCGAACGACGATACGGAGGTGAATCGTCAGGTATGTACGTATCACATCTCGGTGAGGGCGACCTCGAGCGCTCGGATCTGTAGCGGGGTACGCGACGTTCAGGATTAGGACGCGCTACAGGAAGACTTTCGGGCTTCGAGTTCGACGCCGACAAAGTTCGTGAATGGCGGTCTTCGACGCGAACGGTATCTTCAGGTGCATGACCCACAAAGTTGGCATTGACTTGCTGTCTCAGAGTATGTGGAGGAAGCGAATCGTGAGCATTGTCCTCCGGGGCCATCTGGTTACCCATATCCAGTTCGGCGACGTTTTCCATTTCATCTGCTTGCTGTTGCGCAGTCCCCTCAGTACAAGTGCCATGTGAAGGAAGTGTAGGAGTCGAACCACGGGATTCAATTTCCATCCCAATGGTCCCTGCAAAAGAAGATTGACGCGTACCACCCCGAGCTTCCTCACGAAGAGCTGGCAAAGTTGGGTTTGCCGACGCAGCAGGGAGCTCATCGTCGGCAGGATCCATCCACCTTGAACTCGAATACGGCTCTCCAGAATCACGATCCCGGGAAGGTGAGAAGCCACGATAGGCGGATCCGAGCTCAGCAGTAATAGAAGTCTCATCGTCCGACTGATACCATGATACGCGATTGACGAGCTCATCTCCGTCGGACTCAGCCTCAGATGCTTGCGGTATTTCCACATCCTCGTCTTCCTCTTTTTTCTTCACAGCTATTTCCGAAGTGGACGAGGGCTCACCGAGCTCGTTCTTGATTGGTCTAGAAAGGTCCGTAAGAACCGCGCTGGTGTCGTATTCTTCTTCTTTCTTAGTCAAAGAAAGAGTTCCCCGTTGAGAGACGTCCTCAACCGTGTGCATGGCATTAGATGTCAAAGAGGGCGGGAAGGAGGTTGAGAAAGGAAGAGGAAGGGGTGTAGCCAGGGAAGATTCTGTCTTTGGTTGCAAAGGACCCTGGCGAGAGTCTACGTTCTGAATAGCAAATGACGCTGGTTCTGATTTCTTCTTCCTCTTCGGCTTCTGCGTGGTGTCATCTTCGGTGACCACATCGAAATAGTTCGATTTTCGTTTCAAAGTTGCTTGAGGCGATTTTTCGTGGGAAAGTTCGGAAGGTCCAGCCAGGCGCTGCGAAGTTGTGGGTTCTGACAGAACAGGACGTTGAGGTATCGGAGAGGGTCGGTTGGATCCTTGTGCGGAGGATGGCAGAGATGTTCCCGAAGCGGATTCACAGGCCGGGCTCGGGCGAATCTCCTGAATGGTTTGTGTCCACGGGGGGTTTGGAGTACTTGTCGATGGCGTCGACTGCGACGGAGTAGGGTCGACCGATAATCGTTTGGGCCTTGAATTCAGTTGATCCTTCAAAGCGCGCTCACGAACTTGCTCAGGTGTCATTGAGCCAGCGTCTCGTTGCGGAACAGTCGAAGAGCCAATATCTGGTGTCCTTTGAGTTGAGGTAGTTGAGCGGGTCATGGAATTTGCTGACGAAGCCGACGCTTCAGGAGCATTATTAAGTGCGGACTCGGTTGGAGTCATATTGACTGGCTGTGGTCTGTACTTGTTGAGAATACGGTCGGCTTCTTCGCGAGATTCCT
The DNA here is from genome assembly GCA_019400425.1 of Hymenochaete sp. R1. Lineage (NCBI taxonomy): Eukaryota > Fungi > Basidiomycota > Agaricomycetes > Hymenochaetales > Hymenochaetaceae > Hymenochaete > Hymenochaete sp. R1. The sequence continues at coordinate 200,039 of JAFREE010000027.1, forward strand.
CCCTGTGTCGATTCCCTACGAAATCAGTCTCGAAAGTTGACACATACTCGAGAGGCGGAGTCGGACTACGAGTGAGCGTGCTTTCGGTATTGTCTTCCTCAAATGGCACGAAACTTGAACCGGGAGTTTCGGGAACAAATGAAGAGACCCGTTCAATGTTGGGACTGGTACCTGCGGGTTCCCGTTCCAATGCTGTCGAAGAAAAATTCGCTGAACCTGAGATATCGGCCTCAATGGCTTTCGGTGTGATGTTGACTCCGGATGAAGTACCTCCGAGAGGCTTCTTACCAGACGTTGAAGACGAACGATGTTTCTCGTTGAACGCTTCATTCCACGCCGAACGTTCATCGTCCAATGCAGCGTCAAGGGCCGGGTCGAGAAAGGGCACCACTGGCATAATCATGTTGTCGTTGACGTTCGTGCCTCTAAGAGGAGGCAAGAAAGCAGAGCTCTGACGCCTTCGCTCCTCAGTTGGAGTCTCCAGCACGTAAGCACCACGAATAGATTCCGGCACATTCGATACGCCGGACGTATCCGGGGGAGTGAGAAGCCCTGTGGAGGCCGTTGGGCCCGCGAGTTCGGAAAGACCATCTTTCGAGGAGGAAGCAACATTGGCATTCGTATCCTGTCGTTTCGTGTTTGAGACCGAACTTGAAAGTTGTGTATTGATGAGGGAGACGCCTGGCGGCGTGACACCGAGCGATCTTTGTCGAATCGTCGGAGTCAAAGAAACGAGACTATTGCTCTCAGAGAGAGCATCTGATAATGACGCATCTCCACTAGCGATGTTGAGCCCTTCGTCCTTAGATGTCAGACTCGTCTGCCCCGAAGTAAAATCAGCACCGAGTCCCATCCTCCGCAAGAGAGCAGGTGTCTCCCTCCCCGCGGGTGCCGCTTCCGATTCAACGTCCATATCGTCTACGACGCTCTGAGCATCTGAGATATCCGCAAGAGAAGAGTGCACAGAGCCCATACGCTCGAGCAGAGCAGGTTCCCTGCCGATAGTGTTGAAAGAAAAGTCATGAAAGGTGATGCCACCCGTCGGCATCGTGTTTCTTCGTTTGAGTTTGAGGGAGGCCTATCGAACGATAAGCCAGACAGAACCGGTTGGATGGACTGAGTTGACGATTTCTTACCCTCCTGTAATCAGCGCGCCGTCTTTCTGCAGTCAAGATGTTCTTGAGAGCGCTGGCGAGGGAGCTGGAAGGCGGTTATGGGGAGAGTGTAAGATCTATCTGTGATAAAAAGAAAAGAGGTAAGTGTGAGTTAAGTACATGCGTCCACCGCGTTGAGCAGCAGTCCCAACCGAAATCCGATTTTCTCTTTGGCTTTTAAATCTCTTGTCGACTTCCCACGCTTTCCTTACTAAGCCAAACATCCTGGCTCGCTCAGCTCAGTCAGCTCGGGGTTCGGTTTCCCATGAACCCTTTTTCTATTATATTTTTATTTCATTGTATAAAGTTGAGTATTCAAGCTCGGAATCCACTCAAGCCAGCGTAAATCTTTGTAAGAAGTATGGCCGAGCGCTTCGTATTACTAGCTTCAAGTAATCCTGACTCACACAACCTCCCCGCGAGCCGCCGCCATCCGAGCCTTATAAATAACTTTCACGAGCCAGCGCAAGTGCTCTCTCTTTTCCTGAACGGAGGCCTAGAGTAAATCACTGGCACCAGGGCCGTCGGTGACTCCAATACTAGTCCGATCCAGCCAGTGAACGACTTTCGATGCCGGTGCATGTATTTGGCGCAACTTTAAATCTCTCAAATCCATATATATGTAACACTAATAAAGGCAGATAGATAACCAATAATACATACCCATACCCATACCCATTCGAATTTTCCAGCGCCTCGCTCATGCATGTACATACCAACAAAATTAGTAAGACCCGAAAGCTCAAGAGTCAAGAAAGCAATCTGAGGTACGCCTAGTCTACGCGCATCGGTTTGTTTTCGCATAGCCATTCAAACTGTTTTCCCGTCGTGCAATGGCTTGGCATAGTCGTCGTTGAAGACGAAAAAAGCGGTAAAGCAATCCAAAGAAAGCAATTGGAAATATGCACTATTCAAAGCTCCCACTGACACCTTCGTTTGTGTGTGAAACGGAAACAAAGAAAAAAAAACTCTAAATTCAAGTTGTTTCCGATCGCAACTCGCAACTCATAACTGTAAACTGAAAATGAAACGCCAGCCAGAACACCAAGCGCCAAACCCAAAACGCACACACACTTTGCCATCCACGAGCGAAAAATAGATTATATAAACTCATACTGGTACCTTCGAGCCTGAGCTTTGCGAGCGCATTGTCCTCAAACCGACCTTTCACTGGCAACCGCCACATCGTCGACTCGGACAGAAGAGCACCTACTACCCAAGAACTTGAACCATGTCGACAAGAGGGAAGCAGTCCAAGGCCGACGAACCCAACAGCAACGCGGTTCCTAGGACTGGTCGTGCCACAGACCAGAGCGTCTCGGACCAACCTACCAAGGACGTGAGTCTCTCTTCCCTCGACGCTTTGTTGACGATCTCCCTGCTTAACCATCGCCGTGCCCCCCTCGCCTGAGCCAGTCCAAACCAAAACCAAAACCGTCCCAAGAAGAAGTGAACAAGCTCCTCGACAAAGCAGAGACAGACAAGCTCTTCAGGGAGTACAAAGCTTTCACCAGAGCGCGCGCCTCCAACTGGCACGACCCCGCCTTCCGCGCAGACGCCACCCACAAACCGCACTTCTTCGACTCCCTCGTCGCCGCCGCCCTCCAAACGACGCTAAACGACCTCTTCAAGACGGGTTTGTACGCGTTCGTCGGGACCTCCAAGGAGGACGCGGCGGCGCGCAAGGAGTCGTTCGGGCGGAACAGAACGCTGGACGCCAACGCAGCGAAGTACCAGCAGCTCTTGAAGCAGTCCCGTTCCGCCGGCGCCCAACATCTGACCGAAGCCGACATCCGCGCCACCCTAGGCAAAGACCTCTCCGACGCTCTCCTCGCACGAGACGGGCGCGCCACATTCCTAAAAGCCGCCGCGTTCCTCGACGCCGAGCACCTCACCGTCGACTTCAACGACTCCAAGCCGCGCGAGGACCTCCCGAAGGTCTTCAAGCTGCTCGTGGTGCACGTCCGCTTGAGCGTGCTGCGGTTCCAGGACGAGATGGCGGTGCATGGGATGCAGGCCACGCTTTCTGGTAGCGAGCTCCGCGCAGAGATGAAGGAGTGGCAGAACTTGCGCGATGAGATGTATTTCGAGTATTGATTTCAATTGGGTTTAGGAGTAGGAGTAGGATTAGGATCAGTTTCGATGCATTCCTCTCCGCTCTCTCACACCTGTTCGAGTCATAGTGGAGCGGATAGCTATGCCAGTAATATTAATGTATAGAAGAAGACTTTGAAGTGAGTTAACTTGAAGCCTGGGCCCGAGCCTCGAGCCGATAAGTTCGCACACCCGTACGAGTCACTTCAAGTTGAAGACAAAAAAGAACGAAGCTGGAGAAAGTTGCGTGTTCTCCCATCCATCGATATCTCGGTCTCGGAACGCCCATCACCGCTCCCGAAGAGAGTTGATGGGAGATGGGAGATTGGACGCCGTCGACTGAAAGTGAAGACCCCCTGATGGATGATCGCAGCGCTCACGCTCACTGCAACTTCCATGCACTACAGACAAATGAAAATTTATATGCTTGACTAATCCATCACAAATTTGAAAAACATTCTAAATAAGTGTTCCCA